>OZ020490.1:1404156-2004156 GCA_963971405.1 Psococerastis gibbosa | reverse complement strand
TTTTAGGGACTGCAACATCCAATGCAGAGTATAAAATTTTATAAAAGTATTTACAAGCTTTATTAGCATCGGTTTCCGTATATAATAGACTGAAGTCAGCGTGGCGTATGCCATTCACAATGTTGTCACTGTTAGCCTTGGAAAAGTTATATTTGGCATTCCCAGTAGAGTTAAAAGCTTGGCGTTTAAGTGAGCTTGTTGTCTTTATATAGCACATAAGAGAAGGGTGATGTGCATCTTCTTTAACTATAGGGACCACACTCCTTTTGACAATAACTGATGTGGTACCTAGGACAAGATCCAAAAGACGGCCGTTGGAATTGTTGACAAAGTTTGTGGAATGACACATGCAAGAATATGGCATCAACATTTTTTGTATTGTAGTGTAACGGCTCCTTTACCACAGTTAAACTGTTTTTAATGGCTATGAGGACACCACCACCCCTCAGTTTAGACTATTTAAGACAACTAATTTTTTTAGGCTATTTATTATTGATGGCGGCGGGGGCTGACGAGATTCCTGTGTGGCTGGCGAAGACGGCATGCCCAGCTATCATACCACCCCTGGCAGAATGCATTAATGCTTCCCTGTCCAGTGGTGTCTTTCCTGACTGCTTCGGAAGGGCAATAGTTGTGCCTGTTTACAAAAAGGGTGAACGAGACCAGCTGAGTAGCTACCGTCCAATTAGCATTCTCCCATCACTATCCAAAATTTTAGAAAAGGTAGTAAATTCTAGACTGATGTCTTTTCTCGAAGATAACAATCTCTTATCCCCGTGTCAACACGGTTTTCGCAAAGGCAAGTCCACAAACGACGCATGCATTGATCTTATTGACAAGATCCTGAAAATTTTGGACGAAAAAAATGTAGCACTTGGCATATTCTGTGACCTTTCCCGTGCTTTTGACACATTGAATCACGATAAGCTTCTACTCACCCTAGAAAGTATGGGAGTGAGAGGGGTAGCAAATGACTGGTTTCGATCTTACCTAACCGGCCGGGATCAGAAGGTGCTGGACGGCGACACCTGGTGTCCTGTACCTACAGGCGTCCCTCAGGGTAGTATCCCTGGGCCAACCCTCTTCCTCGCGTACATCAATAATTTCGAACGTGATGCCATGCCTTCCCCTTGGGACCTATTTCTCAGCCTATACGCAGACGATGCATCCATATTGATTCCAGCGCCTGACAACCCTACGGCCCAAACGCGTGGTTGTTCCACCTTAAATGCAATTTCAGGTTGGCTAAAAGCTCATGATCTTGTTTTTAACGCACAAAAGACAGAATTTATGACATTTCAGTTAGCCAACCTCAACAAGGAAGCAATTAACTTGGTTTCCGATGGGATAGATCTTCCAGCTGCTCTTACCGTGTCTTTTCTGGGCCTTAATATTGATCATATGTTGACCTGGCGACCACACATTCACAAGTTATGCGCCAAATTATCTTCCTGTGTCTTCCTCCTGCGCACTCTGCAGCCTCTCGTTAGCCAAGACGTACTAAAAATAGTTTATTTTGCTGTTTTTGACTCCAGAATGCGCTATGGGATAGCAACATGGGGAAGCGCCACTGAGTCCGATCGGGTTTTCAAAGTCCAAAAGCGTGCCATTAGAGCTCTTATTGGGACATGGGATCAACGAGTGTCTTGTCGACCCTTATTCGAGAAACTCGATATCCTCCCTCTGGCATCAGTGTTTATACTCGAGACCCTGACGTATACTCGTAGGCACTTGCACAAGTATGCTTTTAATGCAGAAACTCACCACCATCAGACACGGAGTGGGGGTGACTTGCACCAGGAGCAATACCGTACAGCCGCCATGGGAAATTCACCCCACCACTTAGGTGCGAGGTTGTATAACGGTATAAGGTAAACGCTGAAGACAACAGTACATGGAACCAAGTAAAATTGACGGAATATACCTGAATATTGATATTTATTGTATCATTATATCATCTTTTGGACCTCAACCATCAGACGGACAACTTGTCATAGTCAGCTGAGTAGTGTTGTTATTTGACTTGTTTCGTAAATAATAACAAACTGATACGATAATACGACTACTATTTTGAAAAGTCACTCACCACTGGATGAACCATCAAGATGAAGGGAAATTATTGCAGTACAACGCTTGAAAGACCAATTTCTCTTCACTAAATACAAATAGCCACGGCTGAACATCACCATTCACCGCACTTTGTAGTAGCCTGCTTGACTAGGACACCACACTGTAGGATCAGAACACCACACTACCGAACTGAGCAGGAAAGCATCAACCAAATACGGTAATATCACACAAGTACTTTTAGTGAGGCAATTTGCTAGCTTGCGTTGTAAATTTTTTAAACTGCATGAACTTTGTTAACTTGTTGTGCCGCGTGTTTACTGTTTATATTTACAATTTTCATTTCTGAATGACGTGTCAATAGATAGATTCTGGTTACTGAAGCGCCCACATACTTTTAGGCGGCAAATTCAAAATTAAAATTACAAACGGGACTATCTTAAATTAAAATTACAAACGGGACTATCTTAAAACTATTTTGTGAGTTATTAACCAGTACTTAATTACTTTTAAAACCATTTCATAAGTAATCTGAATTGAATCTGCGACTTATTGACTATATTGAGAAATTGTTATAACTGATTGGTAAGTTGTACTAACTTACAGTAGGTATATTGTATACATAGCCTACATATTGCACAGTATATATTTTGTATCGTTCAATTATCTAACTCACTTGACCCATCAATTTATCTAAGCCTACCTACTTCAGAATGTCTTTGCTAGATCTGAGTATTCCAATATCAAACAATGACTCTAGCTTTAATGTAACTATGTCAAACGACACTTTTATTGAATCTAAGGCAAATGAAGTGTTTCAATACTATGCTGATAATCGAGATAGCCTGCCTGTATTGCTGTATGATAAGACAATGGGCTTCTTTAAGGAGATTTTTGACCTGGCGAACAAGGTTACCCTTGAAAATGAGCGCTTGCAGAATACCATCAGCGAGAAGTCGGTAATATACGAAGAGCTGGATAGAGCTTATCTCCAGTCTCTTAAAACAGCTCACCTCCTGCGTAGCCAGCTTCAGTATATCGAAAAATCTGTATCTTGCGCCACTATTGCAACGCAAACTCCGATTGCTGAAGCTGCTATTGAGCAGTTCAAACCAAAAATTACTTTCTCTAACGCCCATACCTCTACTTGTGATTTAAATGTTTTAGACGACTTAAAAATGCAGGTAGGCACAGAGAGTACTCCGTTGTTAGCCAAACGACCAAGTCACGCTAGTGAAATTTTTAATATTGTAAAAACTCGAAAAATCACTAAACCTACAACAGTGACTTTAAGAACTATCGAAGTTCAGCCCTTTGAGGCTTTGCCCAGCACTGTCTCTTCTCCCAACCCTAAAATTTTTATCCTTAGTGACGAATATGGTAAAGGGCTGGGCCCATTGTTAAATACCCAGATCCAAATGAGTGGTTCATCTTCTGTGGCCCTGGGCGTTACGAAAACAAATGGTAAGCTAATGGATGTGGTTGAAAGTCTAGCTTCCATTTCTCACAATCTATGTACGAACGATACTGTGATTATACAGGGTGGGTCAAACGACGTGCATGGTATTTACTCATTCCCTATCTCTCTAAGCCGTGCCCTGCAAAAGATTTTATTGTATAAGGACAAGTGTAAAACTATTATGTTAAATATCCCGTACCGATTTGACAAACCTGAACTAAATAGCGAAATATTTCACGCAAATGAACAAATAAAAAAGTTCTGCTTAAGAAACGGCATTTCTTACAAACTGGTTGAGTTACCCCGTTCAGACTACTCAAAATATGGTCGTAATTTGTCTCGTCGGGGGAAAAATGTATTAGCAAGGAAGTTAGTTGACTATTTATTACCGAACCTCATATCTCAAAGCGAAAATGTTATGGATACCCCCACCCAGATAGCTGCAGATATCTTAAACGTCATTTTTGAAAATGCAACCAAGGCAGTTCCAGTGCTATCCCCCTCTCAAGCAAATCAAGTTAATGAGAGTGAATGCCAGGTTCAAACTGGCCAAAAAATTCAGATTGTTGAGGGCAGGGGTAGGCGATTGGAGCATTTTTTATTCAAAGGTCTATCTACCAAGAAAGGCCGCCACAAACGTATATAGCCGTACCTGTTACCGTGACGAGGACCAACGACGCTGCACAGTGGTCAAATCTCAGTCTCTTACACATTAACATTCAATCACTAAATTCTAAGTTGTCATTCATTAAATCACTCCATACAATTAATACCCTACCTACCGATGTACTGTGCATTTCTGAGCACCATATGCCTCAGCTTCAAATTAATACAGTAAACTTTGAAAATTTCTTCTTGGCCACTTCTTTTAGTCGCAAAAACCACGGCCGCGGAGGTTCGTGCATTTTATTGGCAAATAGGTGGAAAGACAAAAATCGTCCCCGTACGGATTTAATGGCTAGAAATAGCGAATTTCATTTTGAGATATGTGCTGTAGAGCTTGTTGAGAGTAAATTAGTCATCTTGTCAGTGTATAGGTCCCCAAATTATGGCTGCCGCAATGTCTTTCTAGAAAGTTTAAATTGGGTAATAGAAGAAATTGCTACTGAGGGCAAAAACATAGCCCTCGCCGGAGATTTTAATTTCCACTTCTTAGATCCTAACGATGCTTTACCACTTACAGATCTCACTTTCTCTTACGGGCTGGCAAAAACCGTACAATGCCCCACAAGAGGCAACCAGTGCTTAGACAATATTTTTACTAATTTAGCTTTTAATGACCCGGATGTTATTGAAACGGGCATGTCTGATCATAAAGCAATCCTCATAAAGCTTAGGATATGTAAAACTATACGTCAAACGGTTACACCGCAAATTAGACGGAAACTAAATAAAGGTAATTTGGAGAACCTATCTTCATATTTAAAAACGGTATGTTGGTCGGATATATATGAATTGCCCTGTCAAGATGTAAACACCCTTTTTAAAAACTTCTTGCAACACTTTCAAGGAGCACTAAATTTATTTTGTCCATTTACTCCCCACTGGAAAACTAACCGTATTTCTGTCAATTCCCCTGAACTAACGAGTATTTATGCTAGAATGAAAGACACTAATGTACTAATAAAAAGTTGCCAGGACCAAACATTGAAAACTGCCCTTCGTAAGCAGTACAGGATACTAAATAAGTTGGCGGAATCCACTGTAAAAAACATAAATGACGGAAAGATAAAAAACGATTCTAACTTATCTCGTGGTGCTTGGAAACTAATAAGGGAAACTGTGCACATAAAACCGGTTAAAACTGGGCCGAAGGAATTGTGTGTGGGAGGTTCGGTCACCGCAGACGCAAATGAAATGGCTAAACATTTTATAAACCACTTCTCGCAACTACCGGTACCGCCTAAATCAGACCTATCGCCCATTGACATCATGAGGAGAGTAACAGTCAGTCCTGTCGACTCATTTTTTTGCCGCCCAGTGTCTCATGATGAACTAACTCGTTTATGCAAGAGTTTTAAGAATAGTAAAGCTCTAGATACATATGATATGTCATCCACACTAACAAAACTTTGTTGGCCTTCTATAGGTGAAATTGTAACTTATTTAATAAACACGGTTATATCAGAGGGTGTTTTTCCCTCTTGCTTGAAAGCTAGTGAAATCGTACCTGTATATAAAAAGGGGGACAAAACTGAGGTAGGAAACTGGAGGGCTATCTCCATCTGCCCATTTCTTTCAAAGTTAATAGAAAAAGTATATTGTGACCAATACTTAACCTTTTTAACTACAAAGGACATCCTTAGTCCCGATCAGTTCGGTTTCCGCAGGAGGCGGAGTACAAATGACGCACTGTACTCTTTCATGTCATCAGTATATGAACTTGTGGACAACAGAAATACACTGGGTGGCATTTTCTGTGACCTGAGTCGTGCCTTCGAAATGGTCCCCCATTCTATATTGCTTGATAAATTAAGTCATTACGGTCTTCGTGGACTACCTCTTCAATTTTTATCTTCATACCTCGAAGGTCGGGTACAGAGGGTTCGTTTGAATCAGGACAGTGGAGACACAGTTCAGTCGGAATGGGTACCAGTAGAAAGGGGCGTCCCGGCTGGTTCAGTTTTCGGTCCAATCCTGTTTATCTTATTCGTAAATGACTTGCCTGCGTCCATGCGCCCCCACTGTACACAGTGCACCTTATTTGCCGACGACACCAGCCTGTTAGTGTCAGGTAATAGGAACGCAAATTTAAGTCAGTTAACTGAAGTTTCGCTACTGAAGGCACAAGAATGGTTTGACGCTAACCAATTGGTGCTTAATACTAATAAAACGGTGCTTGTGAACTTCACAAAAAATGATATTTCGTCGTCATTGTCAGTAAATGGTCAGGTTCTCGCGCTTAGTGCAAAAACTAAATTTCTGGGCTTAATTATTAACAGTGGTCTAAGCTGGACTGATCATATTGACGCACTTAGTGCTAAGTTGTTATCAGGGCTGTATCTTCTCCGTACGCTTGCCAGTCAGGTCAGCAGAGAGGCTCTTAAGCTAGTATACCATGCCTGTTTTGAGTCCCATCTCAACTATGGAATAATTTTTTGGTATGGCTCGCCTCAAAATGTTTTAAATCGACTCTTAGTGTTACAGAAACGAGCCATTCGTACCATGTGCCGCCTCCATCCTCGCACCCATTGCAAGCCATACTTTAGGGATCTGGGGATTTTGACACTGCCAGCACTCTATGCGTTAAACCTACTTATGTTCGTGAGAAAGGACCTATCAATTTTTGATACTAGAGATGGAAGGAACGGTAGAGTGTTGCGGGGGTTGAGAGTGCATTTTGAGAGCTTTCGCTTTTCCCCGCAGTACCGGGGAATAGCGCTCTTTAACAGTCTTCCTCGGCATTTGAGGGACGAGCCTAGTGTCAAGATCTTCAGAGTTTCAGTTAGGGAATTATTATTAAAATTGAGCCCATATGATGTGCGTTTCTCCTTTGAACAGTGAATCTCTTATATTTTTAAAATGAAATTATTTAATATATACACTGTGCAATATCGTTGGTTTTTAGGTTTTAGCTTTTGACTACATATATATACTGTATATACATATATTCATATTCCATAAGATTGTTTGACTTAGACAGTAAGGGGTTGGAGAAATTTTGTTACATTGAGTATCTATCCTCTGTTGCTTGTCCAAATATATACATTACATTACATTACATAACCACCTACTCAGCCTCATAAGGCTTCCAACTTTAACACCATCCCAATTTAGGAAAGGCGTGATTAGGCTTCTTGGTGTGAACCGCCCTTACTCCGTGCCTGAATTTTTTGACCACAACTACAACAGTCTTACAATCTTATGTACCGTATTATATGTTTCTGTTTGACGTAATAGAGTTGTAACGACGCCGAGAATACCATTGTATTTTTAAAATGGCCAATACATGACTTATGACAACGTCTAGAATCTACGTCCTACATTGAATTGCACCTTGCGGAAATGAAATAAATATACTGTTGTAACTTCGTCACACTGTTAGCGATTGTAAGTTTAGGCGCTGTCGATTGATGGCTAGGCCCATAGACAAATAACTAATATGAGAAAGGCCCCTAAGACAGGAGACGACAACGGGAAGACAAATCGCGGGGAAATAAATGCATCATAATATTCCTATTAATTTTCTCTTGCGATTTATTTGTGTAAACTGGGTTTAGTTTATCGTATAAATGCTCCTCTTCCTGGATTAATTCAAATAATAATTTGGTCATTTCCATTATCCACTTCACATTAGAGGTTATGCGCCATTTTGAAAACGTTTGTTCTCTTTGTTGGCGTTGGTTGCCATGGTTGGTTTGTTTACAAAATTATTGGATCCAATTTAATAAGGCGTGTGTTAAATTCGATCGAATATTCGATTGAATCTGAATTTTTGCTATGGTGCCCATTCCACATACGGCCCCCATTCCACATACGTACAACGTCAATGAAAATTATGAAATTGATGGTGGCAGCAGAATTTTTAGTATGTAAAAATGTCTGCTGCCACCATCAATTTCATAATTTTCATTGACGTTGTACGTATGTGGAATACCCCCCTACGTACAACGTCAATGAAAATTATGAAATTGAAGGGCATTTCAATTTTACTCTATGCCACTGTTAAAATTTATCAATGATCAATTGATAATAGAGTAAAATCACAAACAATGAAACAAACAATCTAAAATTAAAAAATGGCGTCATGTGATATGACAAGTACAACTATTTTAATTGATTTCTCTAAAAAGAAAGCATTTCTGTATAAAAATTATAATAAGGATTAAATAATAAGGCGACGAAGAAAACAAATACAATTTCAAGAAACAAATTTCAAAAATTTGGCGCATACGCTTCAATTGAAAATTGTCAATTTTTGAAAAACATATGGAATGGCCCCCATCAATGAGAAATTGAAATGCCGAATAGCAGAATTTTTAGTATGTCTTTAATGTCTGCTACCACCTTCAATTTCATAATTTTCATTGACGTTGTACGTATGTGGAATGGGCACCGTATGTGGAATGGGCACCTTATACACGTTCCAATTTTTCTGCAACCAATATTTATTGCATCGACTATTGGACCATTATTCGAGTGTGTAATCGGGGGGATTGGAAAATGGCGTTTTGTGTGAATTCCTTTTTTAACGTTTTGTAATTTTGTATTTCAATAATAATTATAATTATGATTTATTCAACTATAAATATAATTATTTCAATAATGACTTTGCTATTTTCTTCATAACATATAGTAAATCCCCACACCAGCACACACATACGGAATTTTTATTGACAACCCTCGCTCTAGTGACATATTGTAGTTATTTATGCCAACACGTTTGCAGATTTTTTTGTCGGTGAGCTACACGTACACGTCAGTGGCGTAGCCCGCTTATGGTAGGTTTTCGAATGGGGTGGTGTTACATTTGGTGCTCCCCCCCCCGTATTTTCGTAAAATAGTGGAAAGTAGGAAAGCCGTTCTCATGGACGCACGCATCTTCTAATTAGGGGCATGATCTCAATTTCCCCCACCCGCGGGGCTTGGAGGCCAAAGGGGGTTCTCAGGGGGTCTCACCCAAGAAGATTTTTGAAAAAATAGCCTTGAAATTGTGGAGTTTTACACATTTTGATGTATATATACGGCTTGTAACGTATTCTAATAATGTTTAGGTTTTACAGCCGAAGAATAGTATACATATAATACTGCGAGAAAAGGGGGCCTGGGGGTCTTCCCTGGGGGAATTATTTTGAAAAAGAATAGTGGAATTTACGCATTTTGAAAACAGTTATGTTTATATTTTACATGTGAAGAATATTACAGCTAACAAGGGGGCCGAGGGCTACCCCGGGGATTGTTTTATGAAATAGTTTGTTGGCAAGAAATTTTGATTTTGCAGTCGATAACTTTATAAACAAAACTGGAAAAATGGAGACCGGGGTCTCCCCGGCGATTTTTTAAAGATAAATATCTAAAAATTTGGTATTTTGCTAAATTTGCGGGGGGGGGGGGGGGCCGGACCCCGCTGACCCGCTCCGTGGCTACGCCACTGGTACACGTGCAAATCGGTATCCCCGCCACGCGTTTTTGCACAAATTCAATTGTCAGAGGAAATATACATACAATATAACTTCCTTTTTTTTACAAATGGCCAATTGGTGTTAGATGTAAATATTATCATGTATCGGAATGATCAGAAATATTTCTTCTGCTTGTCCTAATATTTCTGGCAACTCTACGATTCATGTTTCTTGTGATATTTGATTTTTGCACTTACTAAGTCGAGTCTCGAACATCGGCCTTCTGCTACATAGTCCAGTACTCTGCAAGCTGGACCGAGTCGGTGCTATCCCGACGACTTACTGTATATCGTCATGGTCATTAACTTGGAGAAGCTAAAGGTTGCGACATTATCTAAATGTGATTCCCCATTATATATATGACAAGGGATGTCATTACTAGGGGCACAACTGCGGAAAATGACATCTAGGCTTAGCTATTAATGTCATACTGCGATATAATGACACAGTTCCCAGGACCCTCACTTCAAAAACAGCACAATCTCTGTCAATCGCACGATGTTTGCTTTGGCATCGGTTCGTGTTTGAGCTCCAGCTCTTCTCGTCGAGCCATAAATCAAATCAAATGTAATTAAATTAAAAATTAGGTGTTATAAACCATGATAAAGGACTAGTTAAGGTACCCCTTATAATATAACAAAATTTGGTTATTTATTACGTATTTTGGGGTACCTACAGGGACGGATCCAGCCCATTTGGGGGGGGGGGGTAGCTGAGGGTCAAATTAGGAAAAACTTATGTAGGATCGACTAAATTAGAGCGTAATAACTTAATTTACAATAGATTTACCAAATTTTGGGGGGCAGCTACCCCCCCCCCCCCCTGTATCCGTCCTTGGGTACCTATTTCCTACGAGACGTACGTACTCTCTTAAGAGACAGCATAAGGAGAGAAACCTTACAGGTGTACAGTTTCAAATTTTACAACAAATGCCGATCGATAGTTGTCCAAAAAAAGGGATGGTGAAACTGCAACGTATGATGGCAGGTGCAGTCATAGGGGTGGCGAATTCGTTGAATGTTTTTATCTGCAAAATGAAGTAAATTACGAACACACTGGACACGTTTTTGTACGAAACAGAATTTCACAGGAAATAATCATGGTAGAGCTATCAGCATCCATTAGAAGAAATACTCCTCATCCTTTAATTAAGTAAGTAGTATATACACAATTGAACAATCAATAAAAATCAAAGCATTAATCCCCAGCACTAAGTACAAAAATGACTTGTCACGATGGGGTCAAAAGTTAATTACAATGCATAGTTTTTATTTATTTGTTAAACTGACAGTCCATAAGGTAATTATATTATAAAAATAATAAAAATTAAGATACGTGGCCATCATTAACACGCTTGGTTTTTTAACTCCTTCCTCCGGACGCTGAACGTTTTAGGGAGATTTATCTACCTATTGAGACGGCGACTAATGTTCAACATCAGGAAAATTTCTTTACAACTTTTTATTTCATGACCCCCTCAGCCTGAAACCACCCCCGGTCAAAATGTTATATAATAGGGGTCTTCACAGTGTTGTTGTTATCGAGTTATACCTAGTTAAGTTAAGTTAACACACCGATAACCAAGCTAACCAGCGTGCTATCCTAAACACACTTCCAAGTTGGTTAACTGTGCTATATAGCTATCTTTGTTTTTGTCGATTGATTTGAAACACGCGTTTAAAATTTTGTAGCATTTAAATTTTTTGTATTATCTATTATGTCACCAGCAATTACCGTAAATACTAAAAATTATAATAATCAAAATGAACAAAAAATATAAACAAATGTGGCACTTGAATTGAGTTCTGCGGGTTTTGCCAGTTTCTTTAAACCCGTGCCATGAACGTCTGACTACTACCACGTTGTTTACCCTGTAAAAGGTTTTTGATATAGCATGATAACTCACCCCCGAGGTCCACTCACGATTATGGGTTAACTTTGATAGCACTTTTTTTTTTATCCGATTAACCTCTTCAATTGCCTCACTAAGTCACCCAATAGGTACTTGTGTCGAGTTGCGACACGTATCCGACCGCAAGGTGTGTAGATACTCGCACGTACTAGCACGCTCCACCGAAGTTGCTAAATAAATCTAACTCGATAACACCAACACTGTGAAGACCCCCAGTATATACAGTAGGCTATGTACTGTATGTATATATATCGATTTTAGAAAACACTAACTTCCGTAGATATTATCCGATTTTGACGAAACTTGGCTCAAGAATTTATCACACAAATGTCTTGATCGAGTTCGCTAACCAGTGTGATCCACCATTTTGTTTCAAGATGGTAGCCGATCTAAACCTTACACATTTCATGCTTCGAAATGTTGAGGAGCATTTCTGCTAAGGGATGGGATATTTCTTGAATTTGAAATAAAACGCCAGGTTTATTTAACTTAAAACGTGGTCATGTTTATTATTTTATTATTGACATAAGTGTAAACAGGAAATTAAAAAAATATTCTACTACATGTTTTTCCCGCCAATACATGATTTCCTGTCAAGAGTTGCTGATTACTTTTGTGTTATTTCATTTTACTTCAATATTTAACATTCCCCCTTAATCAGCAATCTCCTTTCCAAAGTTTGCATTAGTGGTTCTATTAACCAAATAACTTAAATCTAAACATTACATACTAATTTATGTTTTACTCAACATTTTTAACCAAGTTCTTAGAAAAATACATAAATTTATTTCTTTTTAATGCTTTCGTGAGTATATCAGCCAGTTGATCTTCCGTTTTTACATATTTTATTTCAAACAATTTTTCGTTAAATTTTTCGCACAGAAAGAAATACCTTATATCGATATGTTTTGTGCGCCTGTTAAACTGGCCGTTCTTAATAAGACAAATAGTACTGTTATTATCAATATTAAGTGACACATTTATTTTATTCTCAATTATTTCCTCAATGAGGGCTTTTACGTATAAAGTTTCTTTTATGCACTCAGCTGCTGATATAAATTCAGCTTCTGTGGTAGATGTCGCTACAACAGGTTGTTTACGACTGCACCACGAAATAGGACCGCCACACAGGAATAAAATGAATCCTGTTGTACTTTTTCGATCCTTCACATCGCCTGCGTAATCTGAATCACAGTACACATTTAAGTTAAAATCTTTACTCTCTTTATTAAATTTTATGCCACAATTTTGAGTGCCCATCAAATACTTTAGCGTTCTTTTCAAATTTATAACACTATTGTTTGTAGGATTTTCCATCGAGCGCGTTTCATAGCCTACAGCATATGATATATCAGGTCTCGTCTTAGTACTTAAATACAGAAGACTTCCCACTGCCTGTCTATAAGGAAAACTTTCATTCTTTGTGTCCAGTGAATCATCTTCAGCTGGAGATAACGGTGTATCCACGCTCTTACAATTTGACATATTAAATCTGCTCAAAACTTGTTTACAGTAGGCAGCCTGACTTAAAATGATACCATTTTCGTCATTTGTTATTTCAATACCAGCATAAATTTTAGGGCTGTTAAAAATTTTAATTTTAAAATTACGTTTTAGGTTTTCAAGTAATTTATCAATTTCATGCTCATTTTTACCATAGATCGCGCCATCATCTACATAACAGCAAAGAAATAGTGTGTTATCATTGTTCTTGTAAATACATTGTTCAGTTTTCAATTGCTTTAAGCCTAATTCATTCAGAACAGTTTTCAAAGTCTGGTTCCACTTAAGTGGAGCCTGTTTTAGACCATAAAGTGCCTTTTGCAGTTTGCATATTTTATTTTTCACATTATACCCTTCAGGTACTTCCATGTATACAGGTTCATCTAGTTTCCCGTACAAGAAAGCCGTCTGAACGTCAAATGTTTTTAACTTTAAACCCTTTTGGGCTGCTATGGCAAACATTGTTCTCAAGGCGACTGAATTTACTACCGGACTAAATGTCTCATAGTAGTCTACACCATACTCTTGATTGAAACCTCTAACTACTACTCGTGCCTTAAATCTGCCATCTTCTTTTTCCTTTAATACCCATTTACTGGTTAATATTGTATGCCCATTTGCTTCTCCTCGGTTAACATACAGCCAAGTGTTGTTCTCTTGTAGAGACTTCTTTTCTTCCTCAATAGCTTTCATCCATTTTTTCTTATCTGGACCTTCAATAGCTTCCCTATAGGATAATAGACAATAATTTTCGAAATCATAATCGCTTTCGTTAAAGCCATACCTGTCAGGTCTCCGCTTATATCTCTCTGGTCTGGGTTTTTCCCGTTGACTTTCACTGCAGTCTTCCTCCTCTTCTTCTGTCTCAACACATTCTTCTTGATTTTGACTTCCATCTGTTATTAAATTTTCTTCATTTTCTTCAAATAATTGTAAGAATTTCTTTTTGTGTGGAAAAACTACTACGTCTCTTGACCTTATTACTTTTCTGTTGTCTGCGTCCCATAAACGGTAGGAATTATTACTATATCCAACAAAAATATATGGTTTACTTCTACTGTCTAATTTTCCCACATGTGAGAGAACTTTTCCATACGCAGGTGAACCAAATACTTGTAATCTACTTAAATTAGGTTTTTCACCAAACCATTTTTCGTATGGAGTACAGTCTAGAGTTGAAGTCGGGCTTCTATTTAGTAGGTACATAGCTACATACATAGCTTCACCCCACATTTCTTTTTCAACCTTGCCTTCTAACAGTAACGCTCGAGTACGCTCTGTTAATACTCGATTTAGACGTTCTGCCTTTCCATTTAATTCTGGCGAATAGGGTACAGTATAATCGAATATTATACCCCTTATGCGACACCATGATGTTAGAGACCTAGCAGTAAATTCTCCTCCATTGTCGCATCTTATTTTGTGAACCCTTTTACCTGTAAAAACTTCTGCCTTCCTTATATAGTCTTTCAGGCTTTCTTCTACTTCACTTTTCCTTTTTAGTAGATAAATCATCCCAAAGTGACTGTAGTCATCCAAACAGGTAAGTACGAATCTTTTTCCATCATGAGTCAAAGGATCTATTGGACCTAAAACATCACAATGTATAATCTCTAAAAGCCTATTTGCCCTGGCTCTCTGGCTTTTGAATGGTAGTCGTGTTTGTTTTGATTCGACACATATTTTGCAGAGTTCATTATTTTTCTCTGAAATGTTTGGCATACCTTGACTCAGACTATGCAGTTTCTGAAGATCTTTAAAATTTAAATGACCCATCTTTTTATGCCACTCAATACTAGAGTCTACATTAGAAATTAACGCTTGACTTTTAATTAAATTCAGGTTCATTGTATACAAACCATTACTTTGCTTTTCACCCTTTAATACAACAGTATTATCCTTTTCTACAATTACATTTCTTTTTGTAAAGATTACTGTTCCACCATTTTCAGTAATTTTTGGAACAGAAAGTAAATTTTTCGACAAATTAGGTGCAAAGTGTACATCATTTAGCATACATTCACTAAATACAGCATTGCCTACTTTCTCAGTGGTTAAAAAATTTTTATTATCAGCAATTTTTATTTTTAAACATTCTTTTTCACAATTTATCAGGCAACGATCATTATTTACTAAGTGACAGTTCGATCCGCTATCTAAAACAAATTCAACTGTACTTACTCCATTATTAGATGAGTTACCAACGTAAAAGGATACATAACTATGTTTATTCCTCTTTTCTTCGGCATCTCTATCCTTCTTATAGTAACATTGGTCAGTACGGTGATTTCTACGCTTGCATATTGTACAATGTAGCCCCTTGTCTTTGTAAAAACATGACGTAGATTCGTGATTTGTGCGGTTGCAGTACGTACAGCTCTTCTGCTGCTTCTTCTTTTCACATGAAGATATTTTATGGCCTAGTCCGCCGCAACCATAACATTTAATTAATTTTGCTTGCTTGTTTTGAAATTGTCCTTGACTTTTAAAAGCAACTGCTTCATCTTCTTTTGCTTCCTGTTTCATCAGTGTATTTTCTTTTGTTATTCGTGCAATTAAATTTGACAATGTCTTTTCAGACTGCTGGGTAGAATCCCATGCAACATTGAAGTACTTATATTCCTTAGGCAACGATGATAGAATTTTTGTCAGCACCATTTCATCACTTATGCTTTCCTTCAAGCCTTTTAATCTATGAACTATATTTAGGATTTCCGCTACACTGCCTAATACGTTATTAGCCTTTATATTATAATCATAGAAACTTTTCATTAATGCACACTTTATTTCGTAAGTGTCGCGTTCGTAAATGTCCCTTAAAGCTTTGTACATGTCCTCTGCCTGTGACATAGCCATTATGTGCACCAGTGCACTCCGTTCCATAGTGGAAATAATGATTTGGGATGCCTTTGCATCTCTGATTTTCCAAAGTTCAATATTTTTAACGTCTTTCGGGTCAATTGACGACAATTTCTCAGTTCCTGATACGATACTGTATAAGCCTTTGGCTTTCAAGATTACGTCAGCCTGGAATTTCCACATGGGATAATTCTCCTGCGACTTAAGTTTTTCAATACCTTGTATTTCTTCCATTTTTCTTCTTATTCACTTTAAAAAACGCCTGGGCCCATAACCTCTTGAATTTGAAATAAAACGCCAGGTTTATTTAACTTAAAACGTGGTCATGTTTATTATTTTATTATTGACATAAGTGTAAACAGGAAATTAAAAAAATATTCTACTACATGTTTTTCCCGCCAATACATGATTTCCTGTCAAGAGTTGCTGATTACTTTTGTGTTATTTCATTTTACTTCAATATTTAACAATATTTCTGACTGGTCTACAGTCGATAAGATAAGATATAAGATAATAAGATATTTCTTTTTTTTTACACTTGTAATACTTAATCGCTATGCCGCCCCTTCTTTTATATCTTCTGTACGAATCGAGATACGATTCTAGAATTTTTAGTGTAAATTTCCATACTATTTGAAGAAAAAAAAAGCGATGTTGGAAAAAATTCCTAGAAGTTGCATAAATTGGAGAAACTAAGCTACAAAAATGAAAATAATCATGTACAATTTTTTTACCCGCATAGAAGTACAATAATTAACGTAGCTATGAACGAAATCCAGCACTTGATTTTTCTTTCTTTGTCCGCTTCACTTGAAATGGCCCAGATGCTATATTTGCAATATACCCCATTTTAAGAATCCTCAAACTAGCAAAAGATTTGCTAATTCAGCAAACTCTAATATTAAACTATATGTAATATATTGTACCTACTTGGGGTCGGTAATTGCCTTGTTTCAAATGGAATTAAGATTTGCTTATCTGATGAGATACTCCGTATTTATCAGTACCGTTTCAGCTCGTTACATGTTATAATGGGTTATGCGGCAGATAACTTTTCTCATTGTTTAGGATGGCCTGCCTCTGGTTGGTACTGGCGCTAGTCGCCCTAGCCTCTGCCGTGAGTACTCCAGTTGTCAGTACTAATTGTGTTACTAGTCTAGTTGTCAAAAAAGCAGTCAAAGTGCCAGGATTAGCACCCCCCGGACCACCGGGATAAAAAATATTGTAGGCACTGTTAGGGTAGGACGATGTCAAAAAAGTGGTTTCTACAAAATGTCGCTCTGACTATTTTTAGTTGTTGGTGGCCGTGGATCGATAAATTAATTAATTGCCTTTGTCCCCCAAAATTAGAGAATATGGAAAAAACTGAGCTTGGCGGGATTCGAACCTATGATCTACGCCTAACCGGGGCGTCGCCTTAACCGCTGGACCACAAGCTTGGGTCCATATCTATCCTCTAATTTCGGTTATAACGAGGAGGTTACTTCTTCAGCCAAAGTTAATTTAATGTCACTGTTGTATGTACCATATAATACTACAATGAATTGCCTTTGTGCTGAAATCTGCATTTACTCTTCTGTGGGCCTACTATGGCGATTATATCTTAGCCTAGATTAAAAATGTAAATTAAATTTTTTAAATTAGAATGGAAAGAGCTAGGCCTATATTCAAAATTTCTTTGTATACATTTTAACCCCTATAATAAGTTACGAACGTAAGTGAGTCATTATCAAAAACATTGACAAATCTGAATTGTTTACTTTTAATTATTTTATCAACTCAAAATTGCCCGTTAATATTTTTTTGGGTCCTATTATATTCTTTCTACCTATAACTGACGTGGTTTGTCTTCATTTTCAACAATAACAGTTTTAAACGTGTTTGAAGATTAGGAGTTACCGAAATTTGCCATGAGTGCAACGAGACAACTTCAAATAGTTTGCGTCTTACGTAAAACTTTCCTTAAGCATTTTTCCACCCAATTAGTTTTGCCATGTGTCCTATCCCCCTGCACTTCTGCTAAATGTCTCAATATCTGTAAGTTGCTCAATTTTCTACTAAATCGAAGTCATGAATGTCACAATTGCTTGTAATGAGAAGGTCTTCAATTCCGAAAAATATTTTTAAACGTAAGGGAAAAGTTAAAGACACATCAAAAACGTATGAGACCTAACAAATTATAGCAATTTATTGAAACTTCGTCTAAGAAAAGTCATAAGAATGTTTGGAAAAATATTTAAAACAGGTCCCTTGCACTCATGATTATCTAGTTACACTCATGACTGGTGGAGGTTTGACTGACTAGAAGAAATAGAAACAATGGTATCTTTTCGAAATTTCTATTTTTCGAAGAAATTTACGTCGCATTGAAACTCAAAAAAAATTCTTTTCCCCTTGTTCTGTATATTAAGAGAGGGAAGTAGGTATTTGAATAATATCATCGAATTTGATGTAGGCCTTATGCTATATCATTATCGTCCAAGCGGAATATGTTATTCTTGCACACCCTCATGAACACAACCACCTTCTCTCCTTCATCGTCGTCGACAGTTTCTCTTGCAACCGCAGCAATGCAGCATAACGGAACCTTTTTCATGTACCTAGTCCTGCCATAAGTTCTGTCCCTGCGGCATTTTGGCCACTCCTGACTGTATCTCAAGGGTTGATGCTTGTCAACCCTGGCATTATTTACATTGTTCTTTCTGCTAGTGGAATAACACCAGTTGCGGTTAAAACTTCGCCCTGTTGAGATGGAATGGGGTACTGATGAAAACCGTATTACCGTGATATGCCTCTACAAGTATGGTATGCCTCCTAATGACATTTTTAAAACTTTGAAGCCTTTAAAAATAACTCAAACATTTGTGTACCGTGCAATTAATCGTTACAACGAGACTTCTAGTTTTGAAGAAGGGCCGTGATCTGGGCGTTCGAGGACTGTGAGGACTGCTAAAGCAGTTAAAGTGGTGAGGGAGCGAATTCGGAGAAATCCACTCCGAAAGCAGAAAATCATGCCAGGGAACTCGACATGTCCAAGAGGTCCATGTCATGACTTGTCAGTGACGATCTATAGATGAAGGCCTATCGGAGATCCACAGGACACCTGCTCACTCCAGCACTACGTGCTATCAGGAGGACCAGAGCGCAGGCGTTACTTACGTGGCACGCAGCTCAAGGTCATGAGTGGATCCTTTCCACCGACGAAAAAGTTTTTGGGGTAGAAGAGGTTTACAACCGCCAAAATGACAAGGTCTATGCTCATTCATCTCGGGAAGCCAGGGAAGTTGTTTCCAGGGTGCAACGAGGTCATCACCCGTCTTCAGTGATGGTGTAGTGGGGGGTGTCGTACCAGGGGGTGACAACCCAGCATTTTGCGAAAAAGGCGTAAAAACTGGAGCTAAAGTGTACCAGAAAGACGTTTTGGAAGGAGTATTGAAGCCTCTCAATACCAATTTGTTCAACGGGGACGATTGGTGCTTGCAGCAAGATTCAGCGCCTGCGCACAGAGCCAAAACCACTCAGGAGTGGCTCAGAACCAAAATCCCGGATTTATTGCGACAGCAGACTGGCTCTCTGGTAGTCCAGACTTGAACCCCCTGGACTATTCATTGTGGTCAGTTTTGGAGGCCAAGGCCTGCTCAAAGCGTCACCCAAATTTGGATAGCCTGAAGCATTCCCCCATCATGGCAGCCCAAGATCTAGCTTTGGAAACCGTCCGTGCCGCAATAGATGAGTAGCCACAACGTCTTCAGGCTAGTGTTCAAAACGATGGTGGACATTTTGAAATTTAGTATGTTTTATTACTTCAGTATGAATAATTCAATGTAAAAAATAATAATCGAACCATATTAAACTTTTTGATTCCTTGCACCATGTCATAACCTTAGGGACAGAACTTATGGCAGGACTAGGTAGGTGAGTTCCGGTTTGTAGCTTGTCGCCAGTAACTGCTCGATCGTCTGCTAGTTTTCTGACACCTTGATGGGGTGGTGAAGGCTGACAAATTCTTGGTTTGTTCTGTTCAAGTTTTGTCAAATCATCTACCTTCTTCCATTCCTCATTTTATGCTTTGTCTTGTGTAGTAATTCTCGCTCTGGGTTCAATTTTCTATTCATTCGGCATTTTCTTGATCTTTCTGCACTACTCATTGTCATATTTATAAAAGAAAATGTACTTTCCAAAATGTTATTACCATTGTCCATAATGAGTGCAACGCTCGATCATGAGTGCCACGAGTGGCTTTGTTGCACTCATGACTCGTTGCACTCATGAGAAAACCGAGAAAACTAAAAAAAATCTCCGGTATTAATAGCCTGATAGGGCTAGGTTAGCTGTGAAGCTTAATGGCTTCATTGTTAAAAATAATTATGTTCCAACAAACAATTCATAATTTTTATAGGTGAACCTTATGTTGCTCTCATGAGATCGAATAAAAATACGGAAACGCATTTTTTTAGTAACCCCTATAAAATTTTTAAAACACTTACAGAAACGTCTATAGGTAGATAACAACGATGCGAACATATATGGCGACGACATTGCTCAAGTGATACGTTTTCACGTGCCTTTCTAAGTTATTTCTTAACGTTGCACTCATGACGTAGCAATCAGGTCTTATGTCACAGACAGTCCAAAAACTTCGTGTTAACAGTTAAAGACTGGATGCAGGCCTCTTAAGAAATCACAAAATGTAAGATGGATAGTTGTTGCAATATATTACACTACCGCCAAAGTGATCAGTCTTTTAGTTTAGGCGAGAAAAAATCATGAAGTAAATTAATTTTGGTGTGGACACACATTTTGAGCCCACTTTCCAACTTTAAAAATGTCCCAAATACTTAAAAAATGGTTATTTTACACATATGAATATTAATTTTTTTAGTTTAAGAGTATGGTAACAAAGTCTGGCCAATCTCATTCCCGCAACCAACTACAAAGCGCCACTAGATGGTCTAATATACACTGGACAGGAAATTGTCAATGTTTTTGATAATGACTCAAGTACGAACCGGCACTGATAAGTAATTGCCTGCTCAAAATACACGATAAAGTCAATAATTATTAAATACTTTATAGAATCGTAATCAGGCCTATATAGCCAGACAATGGCCAAGTGCCGAAACCGGTCGCTACATACAGTATAGATGTATATTTTTAGTAATACGTCCGAACGCCATAATAACAAATGGCTCCGTTTATCCCACTGATATTGCCCGAGGAAGATATGCTGAAGGGTCAAGTTTGACGTGACCTTCAATTTCCTCACAGTCTATGTTATGTTGGCAGCTCTGACTTGAGTCTTGACGATAGCATCGGTATATTATCATAAGTTACATATTATTATCTTTATATCATTACGCTGTGGTCAAGAATAAAGTTTCATTTTTTTTTACTTGTTTTTTTTTTTTTTTTTTTTTTTTTTTTTATTCACTAAAAGAAGTGTAGTGAAAGTATTGTGATCGACCAAATTTTCGATTTTGATATTTTGTGTTTCACTTGAGGTCCCCAGAGGCCGAAAAATGGTTTGTACCTCGTATGTGCCCAGAGCTAGATTAGGGTGGCTAACCGAACTCTGCTGGAAGTTTCCCCCCCCCCTTTTTACCCCTCCTATACCCCCTCCTTATTACCTTCTTCCCTCCCTTTTTATATTCCATATATACGATAAATTAACTGAAATTAGAGGATAAATAAAAACTGGACTTGGCGGGACTCAAACCCACGATCTACACCTAACCGGGGCGTCGTCTTAACCGCTCGACCACAAGCCCTCACAAGAATAGCTAATGAATATCCTCTACTTATATGCTCGTATTTTGAGATCGTGGGTTTGAATCCGGCCAAGTCCAGTTTTTATTTATCCTCTAATTTCAGTTATAACGAGGAGGTTGCCTGATGCCTCTTCAACCAAAAGTTAATTTGAAAGTCCGTGTTATGTACTCCATATAATACTGCAATAACGATAATTTAAGTTAGTATACAGTAAATTACTATGTATACTGTTATTAAGTTAAGGTTAACATGAACATGTTCTCCAATTGTGTTGCAATGAAGTCGTTATTCAGTCATTCCTATTTTATTATTGTTATCATTACTTTTATTATCGTATTTGCGATTTTCATTGTTATTTGCTCTTATTCCCGTAAGTCAATTCATACTCATTAGGGTTTATATAGGATAATTTATACTTATTTCCGGCAAAGTATTCCTTTCCTTTCTTGCTAAGCCTGCTTGCAGGTATATCGGTTATAAGTATCTGTTAATTTATATCATGGCGTCTTCTTCTAGGATGAAGTGAAATGGTGGGAAAAGGGTATAATCTACCAAATCTACCCCAGGTCTTTCAAAGACAGCAATAACGATGGAATTGGCGACCTTCCTGGTAAGTTACCTGGCACCTGCTCTTCTTCATTTTCATTTAAAAAAAAAACTTGGTAAGAAAAAAATTACATCTTATTTTGATAAATTAAATGTAAGTTAAAAATAGATAGGCAATTAAAATTGAAATATTAAGGAAAAAGTGATCTTAGTTCTGCTTTGAATGACCTGGAGAGGGAAGACATGATCATTTTCAACGCTTGGAATAGTATTCCTGCTGGCTCTTACGATCAGCTGAAAAAGCTCGCGTTTGCTGTGCTTTCCCTGCCAACGGCCTTACTATGTCGATTCGATGAGAGCAGAGCGCGTTTCAAACTGCGGCAAACTTGTTAGGTAGTGTGCTCAGCGTTGGCAGGGGAACATGGTGGGGCATGATAACACGCCGAGACTATACTCTACTATACGTTCGTGTCGAGTCCTAGTCACCTCCGAATTAATCGTGTGACTTTACCATGTTCCCCAAGCGGTTCGGAATCCACTATAATCAGCAGGTCCACCCTGTCTGACAACTCTCCGTTCCCCGAGGTGGAGGAGTCTGCCCTTAGGGTCAAGTTAACAAACGGACTCTCTCCCCCCGCCAGGCTGAGTGTTGCTTAAAGCAGAAATGCTGAAAGCAGTTGTTGAAAACAACAAACGCGGTTTTTTCACTTTTCGGTTTTACATTTAGATATGCGAACAATCTTTTTCTATCATGAATGTTATCAAGCGTAAACTGAGAATTCGGTCTTATTGATAAGAACTTGGAATCATGTCTAAAATTAAATTAAATTAATTATAAAATTTTATTTTATTTCAATACTGTCATTGACGCTGTTGTTTTTGTAATATGCAGGTATCACAAGTAAACTAGACTATTTGTCTGAGTTAGGGGTAAGTGGGGTATGGCTGTCTCCCATCTACCCCTCCCCCATGAAAGACTTTGGGTACGACATCGCTGACTTCAAAAACGTCAACCCCGAATACGGCACCCTCGACGATTTTGATGATTTGGTGAAAGAGGCCGACAGGCTGGGTAAGTCTCGCTCCTTCAATCAATCCTATAGTCCTATTTGAAGGAAATAACTAATTTTATTTTTTGGCCTGCGCGCACGATGGACAAGTTTTAAGGACGATTTAAATACATCTGGAGCAATTAAATAGGGTTTGAGTGTGGGGTTCTAAATATGGCACATATACCCCATATGTGTACTTTGGTGCACATAAGGCCTGGTCTTATCCATCTACTCAATACATGATTTTCTTTAAGTTAGTTTGTAATTAGGTTGTTATAGATCTAGCGACATTACAATAATTCCATATACAGTGATCTCTCGATAATCCGACAGATATCGTACCAGACCACCGCCGGATTACTGGAAAATCGTGAGAAAAAAAAAACAGTACGCGTAATAACACACAGTACTCTACTAACAATAACTAAATATAAGTCATATTTTAGAGGAATACAGTATAGTAACAAACTCACGTCATTCCATTGAATTTGAAATCCCAAAATAGTTCACAATAGTCGTTTGCTTTTTTACTGAGAAAGACGACTTTAACACTTGGTGTTGAAAGCGCCGGATTACTGGCATGGCCGCATTAGCGAAGAGCCGGATTACAGAGGAACTACTTCTTACTTACTAGGTTCACCACCATATGTTTGTCATTGAAACCCTCGGGAACGGTAAGATTTGTATTTTGTATATTGGTCTATTGTACTATTTTATACTCTAATTTCTAATAGTTCTAATACTTAAAGAGGAAAACATTGATAGATTGATTTAAGTCCCACGATTAATTCGGAGGAGACTGACGTGCAGTCTTTGTGCGCTGCCATGTTATCCTGCCTGCTAAGTTTGATGCAATTTTAAACAGGTTCTGTTTTCGTGGATTCAAATTGGCGCGACCGTTGGCGCAAACGGTATTGTATTGTAATTATACCCTTATTATAGTTTAGTTATGTTATAGGTCTGCGAGTAATAATGGACTTTGTGCCGAACCACAGCAGTGATGAGCATGAATGGTTTATCAAGAGTAAGAACAGAGAGCCTGGCTTTGAGGATTACTACGTCTGGAGGGATCCTAAGGGCATCGCCGACGACGGGACGCCTATACCTCCCAACAACTGGGTAAGCACCATTCTATGATACTAAAGCGTGGAAGAAACTAGAGCAGCCATACTCAACCTGCGACCTGCCCTTTTCTTGGAGACATTCCGTGCCTCCAAACCCCCGGGACTCCATAACTCCTCTATTTCCATTTATAAAATATAGTGGCCCTATATATTAATAAATAATAATAAATAAGCTTGTAATGTGTTTCCAACAGACAAAGTCCAAAAACGAAATCACTTAAAATATAACACATAAAATAATAGATATCAATAGCACTTGTACATTAAGCAAACTCGTATGTTAAATATAGTAAGTTATACCTAGTAGGGGGCCTTCTGTATATAAAATAAAATAATACCACTTACATAAAAGTCATGTATGTCTTTAAAAATTAAAATTAAACCCAGAAACAGATTATAGTTTCAAAAACGGCTGACTTAAACATGGGCAGGCTCAGTGCAAGTGGATCCAGATCGCTATGATCATTAATTGAACTAACTATCCTACCTAGCGGAGTTGGGATTGACACTGAATAAAGTTTTAAATCTATTATTTCTGGTCTAGAATTTAGATGACTGTTTATCAACTTGTAGAAGATATTCCCCTGATTTATTAAAAGGTGTGGTGTAGTATGGAGTATTGTGGTGAGTGTATGAAGGTATAAGTAGGTTAGAGAGGAAGGAAATAATTGTAGAGGTACCTTGCTCACAGTGGTGGATTGGGAAGAGAGTACGGTTGAAGGGGGAACAATATACAAGTACGGACTTTACAGTTATTCGAATTATTAATTACTGGGACCTTACTTCAAAGGCTTACTTATGTATTTCTCGGCAAGTTATGCGGGTTCGCTGCCCTAGAGGTTTCCAAATACAGGAGACGACTATTTTGCGCTGGTGCTGTTTCTATACATTGTAGTATTATATATGGTATATATAGATATAACACATATTATACTAGTATAATACAACAATGTATTGAATAAAGCATTGCCTTTATGTAATGAAGTAAGCTCGCAGACCTGTTCGGTTAGATCGTTGTGCTAACCTGTCTAGCATCACGAATCATGTCAATTAGAGCATAAGTAGCGGATTTGGAGATTACTGGTCTTGCCGGGGCTTGTGGTCCAGCGGTTAAGATGACGCCCTGGTTAGGCGTAGATCGTAAGTTCGAATCCCGCCAAGCTCAGTTTTTTTCCTAATCCTCTAATTTCGGTGCTGTTTCTACTTAATTGAATAATTTTTTATTGTTGCAGTTAAGTCTGTTTTATGGGTCTGCGTGGGAATACGTAGACGAGCGTGGACAGTTCTACCTGCACCAGTTTGCCGTACAACAACCTGATCTCAATTACAGCAATCCTGCAGTCACACAGGAAATGAATGACGTCATCTCATTCTGGCTAGACCGCGGAGTTGACGGTAAATTCTAGGCCTGGGCTCGTTGTCATTGGACAAGGGAACTATAGGGCCTCTATAAGTATAAGTAGGGTCCATAAAAATTCCTTCAAAAAATTATTAATTATTAGGCCAGGAAGTGGTCCACCTACACCCGTAGCTTCCCATGCTGCTGTTACGCCCAGTCATTTCACTTAGTTTGTCCTTTATCTGCTTATCTTGTTACATTTGACTTTGTTGTGCATTGTTTAGGAGGATTCCATATCGATGTCACTCACATCCTGTTTAGGAGGTCCTCTATTACTAGGATGACATGCAATCATATATACATGCGTTAGCACAGTGCAGGCACAGCATTGACATATTTTGCTAAGATCGTGAATGATGATATTAACAGTTTCCTGTTAACATAGACACCTATTGCTTCCCACTGCTACGCACATGGATTTCATATGTTTTGCCATTCCTCTACGTATCGGTTATGTTTGACTATGTTCTGTTTTGTTTAGGATTCCGTATTGATGCCATTCCCTTCATGTTTGAGAGTCCTGGTGAAGAGGATGAGCCGCTGAACGTAGGTGGACCCTCCGACCCCGACGACTACGACCATCTCAACCACATCTACACGAGGGACTTCCAGCCGACGTACGATATGGTGCGGCAATGGCGTCAGATTATTGATGCCAAATCAGCCGAGGACAAGGTCGACAGGTATTAACTATTTTTTAGCTTTTTAGCCATATGCATCCCATTTATCAGTGCTTGGTCTTCCTCTATCGCAGGTGTTTCTCTTTACCTTTTCCCTCGATAACTTTCATCACTGCCTAGTTGACTACAATTTGGCGTATGCCTTTTTGCTCGCAGGTGTATTATGGTTGAGGCCTACGCGTCAGTCGAGTATACAATGAAGTACTTTGGAACTGCAGAGGAGCCCATAGCACATTTTCCCTTCAACTTCAACCTGATCCCCATCAGCAATGCTACTGAGGCCACTGATTTCCGCAAGCTCATACATGCCTGGGTTGACAACATCCCGTCGCATGGGCACAGCAACTGGCTGGTAAGCGACATACGGTAATAATGATGAAAAGCAACAGCTGAGGGAAAAACGCCGTGGCAAGACACCCGAATGAGGGTCTGATGACTAGTAGAGGATCTTTACGCTTGACCACTGCTCTATTTCGTGTCAGCAAAATGCCTTACCGATGAAGGCAAGGTACCCGTTAGGGGTGGGTGGACCCAGCTCAGGCGAAAAATTTGTTATTTAATGTTGAGTTTCGTACCTCTACCTTTCATTTCACAGTCTTGTTCTCTGCTGACTGGACTATTTCTGACTCAGGGGGAAAAATTTCAAATTAGAAATGTTGCGCCTGATTACATGTATGAAACTCCTGCGAGACTCACATAACTTGATTCTTAGGTTTAGGTTCTTAGGTATTGTTAGGTCTTAGCGTTCGTTAGGTGTTTTCCCCACGGGTATGGAAAATTATGTAACAATTTCAGAAAAATATAGAATAATGTTGATTCAATTATTGGCCTAATGTTGTCCACTTGTTGATAGGTAGGTAACCATGACAACCACAGAGTGGGATCCCGAGTGGGGGCTGACCTCATTGACGCTATGAATGTACTGGTACTGAGTCTGCCTGGTGTAGCTGTAACATACTACGGTGAGGAGATTGGAATGTTGGACAACCTGGCGATCACGTATGACGACGGCAAGGACCCCAGCGGTTGTAACTACCCCGAGGACGAATGGTACCAGAGATCACGTGACTTTGAACGCACGCCCTTTCAGTGGAACGCCTCTGCTAATGCCGGTATATTAGCTTAGTTAATTCATTTTATAACTAATTCAATATATTTGTGTACTGGCGCAATCCCATGCTCGAGGTATTGTCAGATTCTGCGAGTTACCCTCACTCGTAGGGATACCGGGGAATAAGGCATTCAACAGGGGGCGGCCCCCGTCAGCAAAGCTAAGGGACACGGCAGCTGGCATAATCATGCTGACGCGGCAACAACAGCTGTGTCAATTGACGTATAGTACCAGTCTCTATTAGGCATTTGATCATATGCGACTGGCAGAGTGACTGGAGAGTGGAGGGGTCTGTCGCATGAATACAATAAGCTACGCGTAATCAAGACTCGTCTGGGCTACAGCCAACCGGGAAGAAATTCTGGTGTGGCATTCATCTGGGCTACTCCAGGCATCTTGTGACAAATGGCCCGTCACTGGGTTGCTAACTGTGATTTCTATCACGGACAGTGACACATTCCCTTCCTAGGCTGGCCCCATAGGCCTTCTGCCGCTTCCGCCAACACTGCAACTGCGCCTGGAGGGGCATACCTCCAGCCATAGTGTATCACAAGCCCCTTCTTCTGAATACTCTGAGGAGAATCTGGGGTTGTGAGTCGCGGAAGCCCAGAAGGGCAGAGCGCCTATATATTAAAAAAATATTGTATTAGATAGTAAATTTTCATTCCTCAGGATTCAATGAGGGAGCCGAGCCATGGCTGCCTGTACATGACAACTACAAGAATGTCAACCTGGAGGCGGAGAAGACCGACAATTCCAGCCACTACTCCATCTACCGGGCAATGGTTGAACTGAGGAAGACACCAGCGCTCCGTGACGGCAGACTCACTGTGCAGACACAGGAGCATGTGCTGGCCATTCTCAGGTGAGTCTACATTGGAGAGAGCCCCGTGGGAAATCCATCCGCAGAAGAGGGGATGGGGACAAAACAAGCGTGTAATAACCAAAAACAACTACAAATTCAGATGAAGCACCAGTAGAATCCGGGCTGATGGGCGAATTGAAGGTGAACTTCCAAACGTTTCGTCAACATCTGCGGTCGACATCTTTAGTGGCGCTGCGTAAACTTCGAAGGTTGTACCTCAGAGGCTCCGCAGCGAGTGACTGGACCTGGACGTTGTTGTTGTGAGCAAATCCTCGCTCGCAACACAACATGGAAATTCCCCAGAGGGACATGTTGTGTTGAGACCGTGCAAATCCTCCAGGAGCCCTCTGGGGAATTTCCATTTCTGTGAAATTTACAAGCACCAACACAATTTCAACAGAAATGAAGAAGGCTTAAAGGTGAACAAACTCTGGTATCCGGCGCTGAACAAAACAACAACAAAAAGGATGACGTCAGCCAATTGGGAAAAACAAGGGAATTTCCATGTTGTGTTGAGAGCGAACAAATCCTCGCTCTCAACACAGTATGCCCCTCTGGGGAATTTCCATGTTGTGTTGAGAGCGAACAAATCCTCGCTCTCAACACAACAACAACAACGTCCAGGTATAAAGGTCAGTGCGCAGCCCCCTACCCAGTCACTCGCTACGGAGCCACCGAGGTACAACCTTTGAAGTCTACGCAGCGCCACTGAAGATGTCGACCGCAGATGTTGACGAAACGTTTGGAAGTTCACTTTCAATTCGACCACGGCCCATCAGCTACTGGTTCTTCATTTGACTCCGGCCGTGAAAGCCTTTGCAGTTACAACTACAAATTCCTTCTTCTCTGGGTTGAATCTCGGATCCTCTCCTTTGACTAGAATTTATAGTTAATAACCTCAGCTCTAGTGAGGCGACGACTTGTTACGTAGTCCAGTGACCTGTCTTCGCCCGTCTCGACGGGGGAGTCGGTGGTACTGCATTGGCCTAACAGCCCTTTGTCGGGGGCACCTTTGTAGAAGAGGGGTTCTTCCATATACGCCTGAGTCATTGTCACCAATTTTTTCCTCTTCTCCTGTTTCCAGCGACAGCAATCTGCCCAACTCTTTCAGATGAGTTTCTCCTCGCCTCTGGATGTACCCAGGCCACAATAGGCGCCTTCGCTGAGCTGAGCCTGATGTCGTCAGCTCAGCTCTGGTCCTTTCATCTCTTCGCCTGGCCGCCAGGTTTATTCGCATTATGACAGAACCCATTATAACATTGAAAGCCAGCAGGCTAATAAATAGTAGTTGGAAATTCTTATAATAATTCAGCTCTCATAAGAAGACATTTTCTGCAATTTAAAATTCTTGGCTCTACACCTGAACATGTCTTTTTTTCTTGCGCGGTCACCGTTAGAAGATTTATTTAAGTTCCTGGCAAAATTGCAACGAAATCAGTCCAGTAGCTTGGGCTCCAGGCACACATCGTACTTGCACACATACGCCACCCTCATAACCTTTTTTTCGGACTAAAGGGACCTCAAAAATCATGGGAAACACCTTTCGGCATGTTTACTTACGTAATGGTCGGAATGGACTGCATATATTGTATTTGCGGTGCTGTAGGAGATGGGGGTGGTATGACCACAGAAACTAAATCACTAAATATATAAACTTTCCTAGAAAAACTCCGATTGCCGACTTCCTTTTTCAGCCGTTACGGGTGCAGGACTCAACTGGTCGACGTACCAACTTTTAAGAAACATTTGAATTTTATTCCCGTTAATAATGAGCGTCTAAAAACAAATAATATTTTTCTCTTAGACACACTATCGCCGTCGGAAGTTTGATCGGTCCAAATACTCTTATATGAGAGAAAGTGAAAAACAATGTGTCAATGTGAGCCGCATTTGCATTATTTATACTTTTCTATCACTGGTATTTATGTATATCTTTCTAATATTTAATTACTCATGTGTTCCAGGCATGTAAGCAGTGAGGAGTACGTGGTAGTGCTCATCAACTTCTCAGCTTCCCCCACCACTGTCAACGTCGACTCTTTGTTCCCCATAGGCGGCAAAGCACAGCTCAAAGTCTTAGTAGCCGACCACAACGCTGCTCTCACTACTGAGTAGGTCTTTTTTTTACCGGTTTTGATGATAATAGGGCCATTGCAGGAATACAATTGTGTATGTTAAGTGTCAGCGTCACATCAGAGAACAATATTTTGAGCCACGTACACTTTTTTTAATTATATTGTACAATCAAGTAATCGACCAGAAAATACGAAATAAAATCTTAAAAATCTGGTGTTTTTTTTTTTTTTTTTTTTTTTTTTTTAAATCGCATACAAACAATTGAATGAAAAAAAACCTCTTCAGTCGCCTCAATGAGTAAATTAATACTTGTGCTGAGCTACGACACGTCTCCGATCGCATGGCGCGCAGAGACTCGCACAAGTACAAGCACGCTACCACCTTGCCATCGAAGCCATTGCCATTGAGCCTCAGTGACAGTATAGACAGCTTTCCTTAAGAGATGGTATCTAAGCAATTTAGGGAAGTTAGTAGCATTTCTCCCCACTCTCACCTCAGTCAGGAGTTTTCTAAGGCAGGCGAAACCTTGTTGTATAGGATCCAGTCGCTCACACTTGGCTGTGCGTGGTGCTGGCCCTACAAGGTATCCCCTTTGCCTCGTGTGGTAGGTGTGGGTGTCCCCATGTCGTTTAAATTTCCCTCACACCTTTAAGATAATATAATATGTAAAATGCACGTATGTAAACACGTCTTGGGGCTGTTGCTATTTTAATTGGTTTCAGTGACCGTGACTGAGCTAAGATTGCCAAGGCATAATGAGCAAAACGTGCTTATATTAGTAAACGTAATTTGTTTCTTGACTCGATCTTTATTGGAAAAGAGTGTATGAGATCCGGCTCTGGCTGGTCAGGGACTCCAATATTTGTATTGTACAATATTGATGTATTTACATTTGCCTGCAGGTCTGTGGTAGCTGGTTCAGCTGTAAAGACCGGAGGTCTCTCAGTTTTGGTCCTCCAGCCATCGACGTAACTAGTTCCTGTGACTGCAACAGAAAATAATGACTACTTTGCGTCAGGTTTTAATTTTACTATCGTATATTTATTGCATTAACATTTTTTAGTAGTTATTCTTGTTATTTCACCAACAGTCACTGACCACACAGGGATAGTGAATTGTTAAAATAAAGAAAATAAATAATATACGTATTGTGGTTCATACTGTAGTCTATTACCTTCACCCGCCAACTAACGATTGCCTGTGCAATGGCGGATCCACGAGGGGGGTCATGGCCCCCCCCCCCCAAAATGAGTAAATTCATAAGATAATATTTAAAAAAAAAAAAAAATTGAATAAAACTCAACTTTTCAACCAACAAATTAATTACAACAACCTACATACAACTTGTGACCCCCCCCCCCCCCCGTAAATTTTCCGCTGGATCCGCCCTTGTGTCTGTACCATAATATCATTATATCAATATAATAATAATACAACTCAGCACCATGTCACATTTTCCCTTCTTTTTTTGTCGTACCCGAAATATATTTTACAATGAAAACTTATTTATAGTATTTAAGTCTATTCTTATGTACTTATACCTGGTTATTTTTTATTTCTAAAACTGCATTGCTTTTATATCATTGACTTCTAAAATGTTATAAGGTCCATTAAAACCATGTTCTAAACTTACCTACTCGGTACTTCCCTCAACCTTTTTTAAGTACACAAGTTCACTCGAGAGGAAAATTCTTTTTTAACTTTATATAGTCTAATTTAGAAAAAATCGTTTTGCCAGACAGTGCAGCGTTGAAGTCATACTAGTGAGGGATAGGGTATCTGTCTGGCGCTGTAATACCATTCAGGCTTTTATAGTGACCACGTGGCCGCCACAACTTACCGCCTTTCTTGAGCGCGATATGTAGTGGAGCCCGGGGCAACACGTGCCCAACTTAACCATGTTTGCAAACTCGTGGTAACGGGCGTGTCTTCGCGAAAACTGACGGATCAATGAGTTGAACATCGTAGATTACGGGGTAGAACGGAAAAGGCTGGGACGTCTCTGCTTAGGATGGAAGGGAATTTGACGCGAATGATCCACTGATGCCCAAACATAATCACAGCTCTGGTAAAACTGATGCGGGTGCTTGGGTCTACCAGCAGCCTGATCGAGGCGATTATAATACCGGGGTTAAATAAATACCCTAGGATTAAAACTGTAAACAAACAAATTTTGAATAGCACTTTCCATTATAAAATTATCTTGTTTACCAGTGGCTTAAATAAATACCGGTATTATAAACGCCCCGATCAGGCTGCAGGGGATTATATAAATACCCTAGGATTATAACTGTAAACAAACAAATTTTGAATAGCACTTTCCATTATAAAATTATCTTGTTTACATTTTTATTACCAGGATTAAATAAATACCGGTATTATAATCACCTCGATCAGGTAGCAGGCGGCTGAATGCCGTTTTAAACATCAACCATGAGTCCGAAATGGTTCAGGAAATCGGCGCTGGTCGTGGTTGTCCCTATTCCAGCGAGAACGAAATCCCTAGAAACCCCCAAGGAGAGACGTATCACTTGCCTGCCGACGGTGCAAATGGTGGAGCCGTTGGTTGCGTGAAGTCGAAGGCCGCAAGGCGAATCGTAGCAGGAATGAAACCTGCGCCCTTTTTTTTTGTAAATATTGTAATAATTTAAACTATTAATATTATTGTTTTCAAAATAAGCGTTTTTTTATAATCTATCATGCTAGCAGCTTGTAAAGATTTTTTGAATGACACTGATTTCTGAAACATGCCTCTTATAGGCGAATTTATTTAATATTTTTATATTGGATTATGAATGTACCATTTTGATTTTCCGCATATATTTTATTCAAACAATACTGCACACAGTATATGTCAGTTATTAATTAATATCTTATTTCTCGTTTTCCTGCCCGGTAAGTCGTTCGTTGTGTCCGTCCTGATATACTGTAGTTAATAGTAGGACAGTAGACCTACAGTAGTAACAGCACAGAATATATGTATATTTATTATAAAGTAACACTATGTAGAATCTGGTACCGGAACACTGCGGACCTGCGGTGGTAATATATTTTTGGACCTTGTAGGGGGAAAACAACTATAACGCTTGAGAGAAACGGATTGTTTACCATGCGGCTCGACGTCTAAGATTTCAGCCAAGGACGAGCGTTGGTTGCTGTGGAGCTTTTGGACCATAACAACATAAATTAAAATATGTTTAATGTTCCACCTCTGTAAATTCAAATATGTGACAGAGTCCACGGAATTATTTAGAGCTGATGGTCTACGGCCCTCTGGTTAGACATTTAGACCTTCAAGCCAAGAATAGGCGTATTCAAACTCTACTAATTCAACTACCGGTACTACTATTTTACAATAGCTGTCGGTAACTGCATTGTTTCCAAGGTAATTAAGATTTCTTTAACTGATGCGATACACCGGGGTTATCAGTACCGTTATCAGAAGGCTCGTTGGATGTTGTAATAGATTATATGACAGATTTTACCATTTTTCAGGATGGCCTGTTCCTGGCTGGTACTGGCGCTAATCGCCCTAGCCTCTGCCGTGAGTACTTAATCATTGATTCTTCTTCTAAACAGTCCAGCTGGTAAAGCAGTTGGTTTCGAAATGAAAGGGCTTGAGCATAATATGTAATGGTATTCTGTGGGCTTCTCTTAAGCTAAATAAATTATGCATAAACAAATTTTGTTATTTTAGCTTTAGCTGTTTTAGCGAACTAGCCTAACTCGACCTTTGCCGACAATTGGACACCTGCACTGTCAGTTTTTTGAAAATTTAATTTCACATGATGGATCAGTATTGGCATGAAAGTGTCGAGTCCCTTTCTAAGGCATGTTCCTCTACATTACGAGTATATTGTGGATGTATGCAACCGTCACTATAATACCAATTGGCCCGCCGCCATACCAAGTTGAATCCAGCGGACCAGAGCAGGTTCAAAGCTGCAGATAACTTGGTAGTGTGCATAGTGCCGGTAGGGAAACATTGTAGGACTTTGCTTGGTCACCTCCGAACTAATCGTGTGACTTCACTTTGTTTCCCAAGTGGTTCGGAATCCACTATAATCAGGAGGTCTATTGTCCTATGGGCTGGCATAGGACAGTCAAGTCGGGGTCGCTCTATGGGCCCAAATATGAGGCCTAAGTCGTTATTAACCCGACGAACACTACTACTATAATAGGCCTACTAATTGACTACAATTTTGGGTTTCCACCAGTCTGACATCTTCCATGTCCGATTAGTTGCAGGCGCGTATCGTAATATAAGTTAAATTACTACATGTAGAGGAAAATTACTTGCAAGGTATTTAACATTTTGTACAGTTCTGTGATCGACATTTCTTGTGAAATTTGAGGTTTTACATTTTTAATGGGTCTTCCACTCAATTAAGGGTCACTTAACTGGTATGACACAGCTTAGGTATACTTGATTTAGAGAAATCGTAGTACCCCCTATACACTCTGTGCATCACGGCTTCATTTTTTAGGAGCAAGTGAAATGGTGGGAAAAAGGTATAATCTACCAAATCTACCCCAGGTCCTTCAAGGACAGCAACAACGATGGAATAGGAGATCTTCCTGGTAAGTTAAACTCATTTGTATGATGCTACAACGGATTAAATTTTGGTCGGCCATTCATTATGCACGAGGTTTCACTCAGGTATGGAGTTATACCTAACATTGTATCTAGAAAATGACCTCAAATATACCTATATGCTATATTGTAACTATTGTGGACACGTACTGTATATACCATCTTCCTACACGGCCAGTACAAGGTTACAGAAGGAAAGTCGGCTGCTAATAAACTTGGTCCTGCCGAAGCTCTATGAAGTGTTGATGAACCATGGTAAGCAAAAAACGTCTAGCTTGACCACATAATGTATCATATAACCAATTTCTACTGTAGTAATCTTTGCTGATAATTTGTAGGTATCACCAGCAAGTTAGACTACCTGGCGGAGTTAGGGGTGAGCGGAGTATGGTTGTCTCCCATCTACCCCTCCCCCATGAAGGACTTCGGCTACGACATCGCTGACTTCAAAAATGTCAACCCCGAGTGCGGCACCCTCGACGATTTCGACAACTTGGTTAAAGTGGCCAAAAGTCTGGGTAAGCAATACATTTTTTGTACGCCTTGTTTCCCAACAGAAAACCTATATGCATTCTTCAATGTGAAATGTTAAATCAGCCAAATTCAAAATAACTACACACCACTGTGCAAGAGATAGACCTACGGCGGAGTTTCTTAGACGTTGCGCTGATATAAAACATACTATATCCTCTCCATTGAGTGTTGTGTCTATTTCGGCGTTGTTTATAATACACCACTCTCCGTTTTCGGACAGGAGTCTATGGAAATGGGTTCTCCTTATTATCTTCCCAATACTCGTGGTTGGTTCGCGCCGTTAACAGTAATGTTCATGGTTTCTAATGGCACTATAGTTTAGTTGTGTTATAGGTCTGCGAGTAATAATGGACTTTGTGCCGAACCACAGCAGTGATGAGCATGAATGGTTTATCAAGAGTAAGAACAGAGAGCCTGGCTTTGAGGATTACTACGTCTGGAGGGATCCTAAGGGCATCGCCGACGACGGGACGCCTATACCTCCCAACAACTGGGTATGTAGCCTACCATGCATTTTTTAATGTTTTTAACATTTCCTAACAATTTTCAAACAAACAAAACAATTACAATTAGGAACCTCCCCGAAGATTGCTTATACGTAGACAAGACAAAAAAAAAAACAATCGGGCGTACCCCGGGCAACGCTAAGTGGAAACATCTAGCGGCTAATCCTTTCACCACCAAGAAGAGACCTAAGACTTCCACGACCTACGCCTACTATGGCATCAGATTGGCAGAATACTGGGTCCTGAAACTAGGAGTCTCACGAAAAACAAACAACATTACCTAAAGTGGTATTTAATCAATCTACCTCTACAGTCTACAAGATGGGGAAATTAGAGACATGAAGATGTGAGAAATTGTGTCCCTAATACGGAGGTCCTGAGGTGAATTGAAGCCGAGTTGCTGGCGACAGTTAACTGCAGAAACCAACATACTTGGGCCATGTGTTTAGGAACAAAAAATATCGCCTTCTGCATGTTATAATCCAAAGGAAGAGGGCCCCCGGCAGAAGATCGTCCTGATTGAAAAAATTTGTGGCAGCGCAAGAGTACGGCTCCCTTTTCAGAGTAGCAGTCTCCAGCGTCCAAATTGTCATGATGATGATCGCCAATCTTCGTTTGAAGGGCATATGAAGCAGAAGATATGATGAATTCGAAATGGAGCCTTCAACTTGCAGCGTGGTATGCTGCACCAAACCTTAATTACCTCCGCACAAGTAACTTCCGGTAGACTAGTTGAATGTCCCCCCCCCCCCCCCCCGGCGGCAACGTGGAGACAACAACAAATCTCAACGAGTTAACGCCGACAAACGAAGACTGAACAACTTACTAACTTACTAACTGAACGTAGATTATTTAAACTTTTTTTTTCAAATATAAGCTGCACATGGGCTGAGCCCTGCAGCATATTACGATTACTGCATAACAGTTACGTTAGGGTACTTAACTTTTATGGAAATATAAATTTATTGTATTGACTGTTAGAGGAGGAAATGATTCACTTTGTAATAAAAATCATGTTTCGCAGAATGAGATCCACTGTAACAGGTGTCAGCTCGACTTAAAAAATTTCATACATGAATCAGATTCAGTGTTTTAATGCAAGGCTACTTAGTCTCTGCCATATTTTAAGGAGACTATTATGTAGATACTTAACTTATCTATAATAAATTAAGTTATAATATGGTAGAGACTTATTAATGACGTCTGCTACCACGTCGGCACATCGATTAGTGAAGCAAATTAGTCGGTGGAATAGCCGCCTTAACCCGCTGTCTGACTCATATCTGTGCTTGGTTAAGTCATGCTTTTGCCTGGTTCGTTGCGTCAATGGTAAACTTGTCTCAGCTTGTCCATTATCTCTTGTAGCCGATGTAGGTTGACAACGAGGACATATACCAGCTTGCCAATGGCCAAAAATTCATACGGAAACAAAACAAATAATGTCGGAAATCTATAGGGTCGTTGGCATTGGACAAGGGACAAATGGGCCACTATATGCCTAGGTTGGTAAAGAGGACTCTTTAGGACATTATTAGGTAATATTATTATTAACCCGCTGTCTTTTGTTTCAGTTGAGTGTGTTTTACGGGTCGGCATGGGAGTACGTGGAGGAGCGTGGGCAGTTCTACATGCACCAGTTTGCCGTACAACAACCTGATCTCAACTACAGCAATCCTGCAGTCGCACAGGAAATGAAGGACGTCATCTCCTTCTGGTTAGAACGTGGAGTTGACGGTAGGTACATGTCCCATTGCGGTAACCCCATACATGCAATACCGATAGTGGTAAAGGCTTCTTCTTCACAACAATACAACATGAGCATGCTTCTTCTTGTAAGGAAAACATTTTATGATATTATTGTGAAAAAAATTGTAAAGCAAAATAGATTAGCCCCACCGAACAACATTCGGGTCCAAGCTCACCTATAATATAATAATAATAATATATAATACATATAAAGGCGTTTTTCATTGCATTTTAAATACTGATTTGCACCCGAAAAATTAGGCTGATAGGATTGTTTAAAACTGAAATACTGAAAGCAGACAAACAAACAAACATAAATTCACCATGAGTCAGTATTTTTTATAATAAAAATAAAGTCTCAAAAGATTATACTGTAAAATGAGAAATAGTTCAGTGACCGTGATGTTGTGTTTTTTATTTCCAATCCAAAATGAACGATAAGATATCTTGAAGGTGTCAAAATCAGTAAATAGCTTAGAAAACAATTCATAATTTAATAAGATAAGGCACTACAATGTAAGCTCTCTATGCTCGGGGGCTATGCTATCAGTTTAGATAGTAACAGATAGTGGAAATTAATTTGGGAGACCCCCCATAAGCATTTATTATCATCATCACCAACATCTAACGTCTCCAGTTGCCAGGGTTGCGCCGACGATCTTTATTATATAAAATCCTGAAGGAGTCTTTATGGAGCGAGGCCTACTTATAGTGGCCCAAATGTCCCTTATCCAATGCCAACGACCCCATGGATTTCGGATATTATTTTTATTGTTTCCGTATGCATTTTTGGCCATTGAAAACTGGTATACGTCCTCGATGTCAACCTACACCGGCTGCAAACGATCAAAGACCAGCTGTGACAAGCTTACCATTGACGCAATGAAACAGGCAATGAGGCGAAGGCATGACTTAACCAAGTACAGATGCGAGTCCGAAGATCTTCCAGTTATTCTGAGTGTGTTCTCAGATTCCTTTTAGTTGGTGTTATTGACTTGTAGTCCAACCAATTTGAGCACTGTGAACCCAATATACTGCTCTGGTTTTAATTATGTACCAGACGGACTCACTTGCTGATCTGATGGGAGTTAGCAATTTGTGTGAGGCGGTTGCTGAGTTATCCGTCTTTAATAGGAATACCCGAATCATAACGAAAAAAAACTTAAAATAATTGCATCATATCTTCATATCAACGCACATAACATAGCCTAATACCATTAATACATGTCGGACGCTCAAAAATAAAAATAAATCCCGGATATATTATTCTGTTACGTTGGTGCTACAGCTGAAGCATTCGGTCAATTTCCTTCTTTTCTCAGGCGGCTATTCCACCGGCCAATTTGCTTCACTAATCGTGGTGCCGACGTGGTATCAGACGTCATTAATAAGTATCTACATAATAGTCTCCTTAAAATATGGCAGAGACTAATTAATGATGTCTGCTACCTCGTCGGCACCACGATTAGTGAAGCAAATTAGTCGCTGGAATAGCCGCCTTATAACACCCGCTCCTTAACTGTTTAGGCTACCGTATCGACGCGATTCCACATCTTTTTGAGAGCCCAGGACAGGAGGATGAGCCTGTCAACACTGCCGGGCCTGCCGACCCCAATCACTACGACCATCTGACGCACATCTACACCAAGAACTTCCAGGCTACTTACGATATGGTGCGCGAGTGGCGCAAGATTGTCGACGCCAAGACTCAGCTGGATAATGTAGACAGGTACTGTGTTTTCTTTTGTTTCTCTATATCCTAGTGTTTTGAGACTCATCACCTGATTGTGGTCTCAGGAAACAGGAAAAGAAGACCGAAGATGGCGCTGCCGATGGGTCTGACTCTCAATTCATAAATAACACAATCTCTGTCGTTCACGCGATTTTTATTTGGGCATGATGGGTTCATAGCACACAGCCCCAAGCCTTCGTGTTTGAACTTGCTCTTATACGACATCTTGATTTTACTGGGCTCCCGAACCGCTTGACTTCAGCTTCATACATAATTATTTCTAATAAGACAGAAATGAATGGGCATGGGACCCGCGTGATCATTATCCACTACACAACGGCTTTCACCACCAATTCAATAACCGCCTCACACAGTTACCAAGTCCCATCAGACCGGCAATTTCAAACATGTACTGTATATATACGGTCATTGAGGCCATCGAACATTTAACTGTATTTAGGATATGTTTTCAAATTGGTTAGTCTATAGGTAGCTGCTAGTCAGTACTTTTCCCACAAGCTATGCCCCACCCCCACCTTGCACCTTTGAGAAAAAATACAATGCTAGCTTCGCCTATGTTTGCAGGTGCATTATGGTAGAAGCATACGAGTCGGTTGAGTTGACAATGAAGTACTTTGGGACGGCGGACGAGCCGCGCGCCCACTTCCCCTTTAACTTCTACATGATCCCCGTCAACAATGAGACAGACGCCACTGATTTCCGTCGTATTATACACCAGTGGGCCGACAATGTCCCGTCAAATGGGCACAATAACTGGCTGGTAAGAAATACACAGCAAACTACTGGGCACAGTGTTGTCCATTGGTCAACCTGCCTCATAATATTGTCTATCTTGTTGTTAGGTTGGTAACCATGACAACCACAGGGTGGGATCAAGAGTGGGGGCTGACCTGATTGACGCCATGAATGTACTAGTACTGAGTCTGCCTGGTGTGGCTGTAACTTACTACGGTGAGGAGATTGGAATGTTGGACAACCTGGCGATCACGTATGACGATGGCAAGGACCCCAGCGGTTGTAACTACCCCGAGGACGAATGGTACCAGAGATCACGTGACTTTGAACGCACGCCCTTTCAGTGGAACGCTTCTGCTAATGCCGGTATGTTACTAATAAGACAGCCATTGGCTTTTAGTTGGAAACATTGACTTGCAGCAACCTGTAGTCCGAACAATTAGAAGCCTGTGCACACATTATTAAACCATATGGATTTCTTCTTCTGAGGTCACAATCCCAACGACTGGTTGGCAGCAACTCCCTGCCTATCATCCTCCAGCTCTCGTGGCCCTGCGCCTTCCTCTCCAGCTCTTGCTACGTTCGAGTACCATTGTGTCCTCTACCTCATGGATTTAGTGTTCTGTAATATTTAAAGTTCCCTCTATCTTATAGTGCGCTATCTTAATATTCCATCGGCTTCAATGAAGGAGCAGAGCCGTAGCTACCTGTACATGACCTCTATTATTATTATCACTATTAATGCTAGTGATGTGGTGACCGGCTGACCGCAGATTGCTCAGTCCGTAGAGCACCAAATATTGTCCCGTTAAAGGTCTTTCAGTTTCAGTCCAGTTTCCCAGTCATCGCAGCACACTTCGGACGCCCAATGCCAGGAACCTGAATCTGTTGTATGCGAGAGCTGGAAATTCTGTCAGAAAGTGTCATGCCGTCTCCGGCAACTACAAAGGCCTGCTGCCCCGTGCTCGATGAGGCCCAATCTGGCCATGTGTTGATGGAACCTCCCGTGCCCAGTCAATAAAGCACTTCGCACTTCCTGCCGATCCATGTTGAGCATATTCTTGACCTCTATCTTATTGTGAAGATTTGTAGTTTGCGCCAATTGCGTTTCGATCTCTCGATTGCTGCATTTCGATTTTTTTGTCTAGAGTCAACGAGGAAAATGGCTACTCGCGTTACTTGTTTTATAGAACTTAAGTTGTTTAATTGAAATGCTGCTTAAAATTAGTTTGGCCGTGTTTTTTTAGCTTGGAAACAGTTCGCCTTTTCATTATTATTATTCGGAAATACGACACTTATCTTGATATTCCATAGGCTTCAATGATGGAGCCGAGCCATGGCTGCCTGTACATGACAACTACAAGAATATCAACCTGGAGGTGGAGAAGGCCGACAATTCTAGTCACTACTCCATTTACCGGACAATGGTCGAACTCAGAAAGACACCAGCGCTCCTTGATGGCAAACTAACTGTGCAAACACAAGAGCACGTGCTGGCCATTCTCAGGTACATTATTTTCGTCTCTATCGTCCAAATGTGCTGTGTTCACTTTTGAACTCCTGCCTGTCCCTCCTGTTCTTTGCCACTCAGCTACGCAGTTTTTTTTTAATGTCTTCTTTGGTCTTGCGTGACACTGTGATTTTGTCCCCTACCGCCTTAATTGCTGCCACTTTTACCTGGTACACGTAATTATGCATCTATTATGCATTGAATCACTGCTCTGCAGCTTAACAAACTATACCGGTTAACTGATAGTGTGCCCTTCTTTGCATGCTAGCAAGTCTTGCTGGAGTTTAGTGAGTACAAGAGTCTCACACTGCCTACTTGTCTGCTGGCAGATTCACCACTTCCGCGGAATAAAACACTTGGGCTTTCCCTCCCCTTTACACCAGTTCATGACGCAGCGGGTGTTTCTTTTCATTCCCTTTTTGTACCACACACTTTCGCTCCATCATTACGCATACCAAAATACTTTGGTTCCGAAATCTGCGGTGGACCTTCCATTGTGAATAGTGAAATATTATGTGTTCCCATTCGTTCTATGTGGTACAGAGGGATAGACGTGGACCCAATAAGCTATGGGGAACAAAATCATTGCATTTTATTTGAGGATATACAGACGCTTCTAACGGTTAAGAAACGGACACTAATATACTGACACAAATGGGATGAGAAACTCAAAATATCGTCTTCTGTATGGGAAGATAGGAGGTCTGAGGCCTCCCGCCAGAAGGACATCCTGGTGCACGACTTCCCTTTTCAGAGCAGCAGTCCTCAAAGTAGAAATTGTATAGTGATCGCCAATCTTTGCTAGGAGGAGCATATCCCCATATGCCAAAATAAGAAAAAGTTGACTCCAGTGTTCCCTTCTTACCGCTTCATCGCCTCATTCGTGTAGGTACCTAATTGTTAGCGGTAATCCACGCCCACTTGTTAAATTATTTATTTATTATTGTATTTCAGGCATGTCAGCAGTGAGGAGTACGTGGTAGTGCTCATCAACTTCTCAGCTTCCCCCACCACTGTCAACGTCGACTCTTTGTTCCCCATAAGCGAAAACTCGCAGCTCAAAGTCTTAGTAGCCGACCGCAACGCTGCTCTCACTGCTGGGTACGTTGGTTCTATATCACATAACTTTAAAATTAGGCTAAACGCTTGTTAATAATATATTTTGTTATTATTATAAAATACCCCGCAGTTGAGAGATAACTTGTCTTTACCGTTAGGATTTACGTGCGGGCCTACCTGCAGTATTAATTGTGCAAAGCCGGTCTTTTTTGCGCGCGTGGATCTCTACCGTGAATTAGCGCTATGTGAAGGACTAGGTTTGGGTGGAGGAAAGACAATTAGATATGGCAATTGTGTCAAAATTTGAAGAAAAAAAAATATATAGCCTATATATTTAAATAAGTCAGATTTACGACTATTAGGCTACCTAAAATTTTCTTTCATGCACTTAATCATGTTTTTCAATAGACCTATAATTAATATTGTTGGTATGCCCACGAACATGCTAATTTACTACTATACCTTTCACCTTTTTTTATAATTGGTTTTAAGGGTGAGCTAGGGCTTGCTTATACGCCCATCGAGTTTATTATCGTTGTTAGATTTGGGCTATAATTCTTGAAGTGTACAAGAACATCAATACATCGTAGGCCTATTTCATATAAAATACATCGCTTATATTTCGTAGGAATTATTCATCTGGTTATTTCAAATCAATTGAAAGGGGATGGAGAATTGATTAATTTAGTCATAAATAGCCCAGCCTGCGTTGTTGCCTCAATGTCCAATGTATAGCTTCTGGGGGTTAATAATTTTGTAATATTCAAATTCATATTTAGTCCAAAAACTTCTAACCGTTTTTGTTTGTCGGCAGGTCTGTGGTAACTGGATCAGCTGTGAAGATGGGAGCTCTCTCTGCTCTGGTTCTTGAGCCGTCATCATAGTCTGATCGCCTAAACATCGTAACTGAAAATATACTATTGTCATGATTTCATTTACTGCATTATATTACATTGATTTAACATGGACTTTCAGAGAGTACCCTCAAATTTTTGCTTTAGCTTAATTTTTTTTTTTTTTTAAATAGGCCTATTTACTATTATAAGGGTGTACAGCCCGTAGGAAAGTGGCAGCCCGCAACGTAATACTTTTTATTTTTTATTTAATTAACTAAGCATGTTATTAAAGATTTGGCTCATCAAAGTTTTGAAGACAACTTCACGCATCATATAATAAGGTATTTTTAGTTTTCGAAATTGTAGTTTTTTATAAACATTCAAATATTTGAAACATTATTGTTTATAAAATATTTGCATGTTTATGAAAAAACTACAATTTCGAAAATTAAAAATATCTTATAATATTATTCTACAACTTTGTTGAGCCAAATCTTTAGTAACAAAAAATATTAGATTTGAATGTATATGTCAAGAATGTTTAACCGAATTAATCTAATAAAATAACTCAATTATTTGTAAATCTGTTCTTGTTAATTGTTCAAGGAAGCTAAATCAGAAAAATACAGTACAGGAGGGGGGGGGGGGTGACGCGCCGTCTGGATCCACCACTACTTGGGATAGATTTTAAATTTGGGCGGGTTGCCGGTCCCCTAGTGCCGGTGGTTGGCGGATGGAGTTCTTGCGTAGTGACGTCACAGTAAGAGGGCGGAGCTAACAGCGCATGCGTGATTGCGAAAATAATGTTAACTAAATCAGCTGTTAGGACATTGGAGGATATAAAGTGCCTTGAGCGCTATTGATTTTTAAAGTTTTCAGTTGTTATTGTTCATATTTCTAGCGTTATTGTCAGGCATTGCTGCTATGGCTTGTGTAATAGTAATAGCCGATACCAGGACAGACCACATATGGGAGAGGTCCGAATTATATCGTTCCCCAAGCCACTGGAAAAAAAAGCAAGTGATGGTTGAATCTTTATGGCAGAGCGAATTCCACAATATTTAAGGTTACAAAATACACTTAAATATATGCATGGCCAGGCCCAAGGGGTGGTCCATGGGGTCCGGACCCCCCCCCCCCCCAAAATCAAAACCTGGGTTCGGCCTTGTATATAGTATGTTCAAAACAATTTGTGGATCCTAGTGGGCCAACAAAAGATTTTCCGGATCCAATCGGACAGTCGATTGAGATCATGGCCGTGGCCAAGGGGGGTTCCACCCCCCCCCCCCGAAATGAAATGGGTTGATACTAGATAGTATCGGATTTTGAGAGGAAAAATAGAAACTACTATGTAATATTCAATGAAATTTCTGAACCCCCTGTATATGTATATGAATATATCGTTGTTACTTTCCAGTGGCCATGGCCGTGCCTCGTGGGTGGCGGGGACCGGACCCCCCCCCTCCCGAAATTTTGTAAACATGTATTGTTTGAAGAAATCATCCATTAATTCAAAAATAAATTACGTAAAAAAAAAAATTTGCCCCCCCCCCCCCCCCCGAAAACCAAACCTGGGCACGGCCTTGCCTGTACCCCACGAATATTAACTGCTTTGGAGCTCAGATACTCAATTGAATTCTGGTGACATCGAGTATCGAGGGATCATATAATTGACACTAATTTGCCGTTTAAAAGCTAAAATTTCTTAAAATAAAATAAACTTGAGCGGAAAACCCATACACTCTATGTTAAAATAAGGGAGTGTTGTCCGAGAATCAGGGGAACCTTCTCCCATTCCGACTGCCCGCCAACTTCTTTTTACCTGTGCAAGAACCATGGAGCTAATAAAACTATTACTAACTAAAGTTTTACTATGTCTATGGCAAGAACTCCATTGATTTTACTGGCAAGGGAGTTCTTGCGCAGGTAAAACAAAGACGGCGGGCTATCGCAAAGGGAGGGGGTACCCCTGACTCTCGGACATCACCCCCTCATTTTAACATGGAGTGTATAGGCATTCCAACGAAATTTATTTTATTTTAAGAAATTTTCGCTTTTCAACGGCAAATTAGTGCTATTTATATGTTCCTTCAATACTTGCGCGGGTACTGACAATAAATTGCGGCAAAGTAGCTGCAAATAATTGTCGAAAAATATTATTTACTTGTGTATCTAATTTTATTTCATTGGTTGTGATATTTCCGCGAGGGCAGATCAGATTTTTAAATGGGTATGTGAGCTTAAGCTTGCTTATACATATTACAATTAATGATTTATTACCATAACCATACAACTTTACTGCATAACTACCATGAAATATAGCCTAGTCGGCTGGGTCACGCTAGCCTATCATGTTGTTTGTAAATATTAGTAGCGTAGAAAGGGTTATTGCCTCTTCATAATACTATCAATACAATTCAATTTAGTATCTGAGCACCAAAGCAGTTAATTTTCGTAGGGCCACAGGCCGTGCCCAGCTTTTGCTTTCGGGGGGGGGGGGGGGGAGGGGTCCTAATTTTTGAACGTAATCTATTATTGAATTAATGTTCATCGAGCAATACTGGTTTACATAAAAAAATTATTTCTGGGGGGGGGTCCGGACCTCATGGACCACCCACCTCGGCACGGCCGGCCATGGCCACTGGAAAGTAACGACAATATATATCAATATACATTATTGATCCCAATCAAGGCCGTAGCCAGGATTTTTCCAAGGTCCAAGGGTCCAAACATTTTTTTACGTAATTTATTAATGAATTAATGGATAAATTCTTCAAACCATACAGGTTTACCTGCAGAAATTTATTTCGGGGGGGAGGGGGGTAGCGGACCCCATGGACCACCTCCTGGGCACGGCCATGCATATATATGTGTATCTTGTAACTTTAAATATTGTGGACTTCGTTCTGCCACAAAGATGCAACCTCTACTTGCCTTTCTTAATTTTTTCCAGTGGCTTGGGGAACGATATAATTCGGACCTCTCTCATATGTGTTCTGTCCTGGTGTAGGTTATCACTATTATACAAGCCATAGCGGCAATGCTTGACCATAACGCTAGAAATATGAATAATAACAACTTAAAACTGTAAAAATCAATAGCGCTCAATGCATTTCATATCCTCCAATGACCGAACAGCGCGCTGTTAGCTCCGCCCTCTTACTGTGACGTCCATAGACATAGTAAAACTATAGACTCATCGTAAACATTCGGGTTGAAGCCGCTTGACTTCGGCTATTTACGTAGTATAGGACCAGATTGAGCCTTTTGCCATTTGATACCATGTTAACATCTTATTTTTTATTTGTTTATTTAAAGATTATTTACAACGGAAAATCATGTCAACTAACCAGCAATATTTTTATGCAGAACTTGGAGTACTTTTAATTTACATTTTAAACAATATTTTAAGCAAAGTTTTCTCTACTTATAGATAAAAATAAAAATTTTTAATGCAGATCTTTCAGTACTTTTAATTTAAATTTTAAACAATATATATAATAAATGTAAATAATAAATATAATTATATATGAAACAACAAAGAAAACTATAAAGAAAACATATAATAAAACTATTAAATTTGAATTTCCCGCCAAAATGCACCTATAAGTAGGCGTGGTCATGGCTTCAGTCTTGCAGCACAGCCGAAATACGACATGGTGGCTCCATAGTTTTATTAGCTCCATGGTGACGTCACTACGCAAGAACTCCAGTGGCAACACTGCATGTCTGCATAATGGCCGCTTTGTAATGTAGTTTGTTTTGCATGGTTTTGCAATAATAACAAAACATAATTTTTACTTTTGATACAAAAATTCATGGTTAATATGGATATAATTATTAAAGAAGAACTCGGTAGGTATTAAGAAAGTTTTGCGTGGGGAGAAAGAAGTCTGTCGCTATCTGCTAGCAGGCAACTTACCAAAAAAGTCAAATAAAAGTTGCCTGCCTTTATTTACCTATGAACTATGGCTAAAGCTAGCTATTCACGAGGCCTCCAATCCTCCAAACGGACTCGCGCCAAGCCAAATGGCGCGTCCTGTTCCATTTGGCGTTAGCGCAATTTAGAGGGGTCATTACGACTACGCTGAACCAGTCTCTCCAAATCTTTCAAATTGTACAGTGTAAAAGTACCTCATCCATATCGTCACACTGTACTGTTCTCCCAGAAAAGTTTCAAATGTACAATAGATTTTTTTACCCGTGATGCCTTCATACTCCCGCCTCTCCATACAAAAATCCTATGCTGCAATGCCAAATCAGATAGAACTACTTTGTGAACTACTACTGTGTTTGTATACGCAAAACTTATGGGGGTTCCATTCCAAATTTAATGGATTAAGGTCACAAGTGGACATTGCTTATTTATTTAGCTAAAATTTTCGATCTGTTGCACTTTTTACGAATTTAGGCCTACTGCTACAATTTCAAAGTTAAAATTAATATTTTCTGAGTGTTAGTTAATTCTCTTCAAGTACTCAAGACATGTAGTGTAGTGGTACGGACTCTCACTTTCACCCGAAAGGTTGTTGGTTCGAGTCTCACACTGGCTATATTTTCTGGCCATGCTTCGGAGGGCATGTAAAGCAGGTGGTCCCGGGCAGTAGTAGTAGTGTTTGGAGAAATAGCACGAATGCTAAGAAAAAACAACCACTTGCACTATTAAGTCATCCACTTCTGGAGTAAGCCACTTCGCCTTCCTAGTTGAGTGTAACCGAGGGCTTTACAGCCCTAACTCCGCTGGGTTGGCTTAGTTATTGAACAAAAAAGTCCTTATTTATTTATTTATTTTATTTATTTTACTGTGTATCGTTAGAGGAACGGTTTTAGGGTCATCATAGAACAAAATCAAAGCAATATTTATTGTTATAAGTATTATTTGTGCGTTTCTTGAATTATAACAATTTGTTCTTACTATATTGTATTATAAAATTATGGCAATGCAGTATAGGATTTTTGCATGGAGAGGCGGGACTTGGGAAGGCATCACGGGAAAATCTATTGTGCATTTGCATACTTTTCTGGGCGAACAATACAGTGTGACGATATGGAAGAGGTACTTTTACACTGTACAAATTGAAAGAGCGACTGGTTCAGCGTAGTCGTGTTGCCCCTCTAAATGGCGCTAACGCCAAATAGAACAGGACGCGCCATTCGGCTTCGCGCGAGTCCGTTTGGAGCCCTCGTGAGTGGCCAGCTTAAGATTACAAAGGCCTAAATTGTTTCAAATTTTTGTTTTAAGTATCAGCGAGGTTGAAAAATATAAATTTATACCTTACTGTTAAAAAAAGAAAATAATGGAAAATTACACCCAAAGTTTATTAGGTCTGTCTTCAATTGCCGCCACTGGTAATTGGACTTGGAGAATGCGAACCGATATTTTACTCAATTAATTGTAGTCGCAATCTGTCAATGGGTTTTCAACAAATCATTCCACCTTCTCCATGAATTTGGGTTAAGGTAGTTTTCTTAAATTCCGTATCACATATATTAGGTATTGCTACCTATCATGAAGACAATAAACAATGTATATATATGTCATTTTTAACCTCAAGGTACAATGCAATGAAGGTTCTCGACGTCGTCACTAGTAAATAGCCTGAAATAATTGGTGGTCTTAAACAGCCGTAATTAAAATAATAAAAAAATTGTTTATAAATTACCTAGCCTACTCAATCTTTGAACCATGCTTGAGACCTTCTCCCCCTTGAAAAAACTTCCTGGCTACGGGCCCAGCTGTAGTGAATCATCTGCTGTTTTTTAGAGGTTTTAATTTATTCTTACGAGGCAGTTTGCAGGGGAAAAGCCTAATTGTGTAAAATTGGCATATATTAATACATCATGGGTAGAGATAGGGAGTCAAAAATATCGCGACAAACAAAACATTTTTCAGATTATTTTGATGTTTACCTCTTTACCATTACCATCTTTCCTTAAAGACCTAATGGTTAAAGTCTAGACATGGATTGTTAAGTTAAGATACATATAATGTATACATGTACTGTACCACTTTAGAGTTAAATTTATTTATAAATCTTATTGATTTACAAATCTTGAATAATTGTCCTGAAAGTTTGCCTGTTAAGTTACTTCGTATTGAAATTCAGTTTGTTGTCTTTCGTTTATTTTGTGTATATAGATCAAGAACCTTCAGCAATTAAGGGGGTGTGCTGAGAATGTAAACAATGCAGAAACAATTGCCGATGTTTCTTTGCGCTATTAATTTAAAAATGTTGGGTTGGTAATACCTTTTTTGCATGTTGAGGCGAGTCACGCCTGTCGCACTTTTTTATCAGTATTCGTTGGTGTCTTATTGATTAAACTTTCTTTTTAGTCAATTTATTTGTGTTTTAATAATCAACTGATGTTTTTTAGAGGTTTTAATTTATTCTTACGAGGCAATTTGCGGGGGAAAAGCCTAATAGTATAAAAATCGCATATATTAATACATCATTGGTAGAGATAGGGTGTCAAAAATATCGCGACAAACAAAGCAGATCAGATAATTTTGAGGTTTACCTCTTTCTAACACACAGTGGCCACATTATTGCTTTCCAATTTATACGTAGTATAAGGAAAGCTTTGTGATGGTCGAAATTTTCGATTCCGAGATTTCAACGGATTTACACGTTTTGAGGTCCCAGGAACCCAAAAAAGCGGGTTTTACGAAATGTCTGTCTGTCTGTAGCTCTGTCTGTCGCCCTGTCTGTCTGTCTGTCGGTCTGTCTGTCTGTTCATCGATTTCCGGGCAAACCACCCGGTCGATTTTGATGAAATGTTGCATGTAGGTTCACAAAAATCATACCTCGAGGCAGTTTTTTTTATTTTGGGCTAACTCAATTTGGGGGGGTTTTATTTTCAAAAAACTAAAAAAAAGTCTAAAAAAATTATTTCTCATAAACTGATGCAACGATTTCTTTTAAATTCACATACATTGTAGTCGTTAATAATGTTGACAAAATGCGGGGGGGGGGGGGGATTCGCTTGCCCCTTGATATTTTGCTTATGGGGGTAAAAAAATAAAAATTAGTAAATTTTAATGAAAAATGACTAAAAATTAATTTTTTTGTGAAACCTTTCTATTGATGATTTCTACCTTCAGGCATGTTTTAGGCGTTAAATTGAGTAATGAAACCGGGAAGGTTGCTTTCCCAGAAAAGTATTTGATTTTGTACAAAAAAATGTTTTTTTGAAAAAATGATACAAAATTCACGCTGAAATGCATTGCGTGCCCTGCCATTATCGCTGTGTTGTAATGTGTTGGTCTGACCTATCTAGAATTTACCTCACCTCCAGTGGCGTCCTTTGGACACCCCCCCCCCCCCCCGATATATCGGAAATTTAACCATAGGAAAATTATTTACCATGAAATTACTCATTTTTTCTATCTACTAATTTTGATAAATTGGAAAGCATGTTCGAGTAAACTCGGACCGGTTCTTTGAATTTGATTTGAACCGTACTAAAAAAGTTATTGACGAAGCCTAAAACTGGAATTATTCGCCTATATCTCAGTTAACAATGGCTAACCTGTTTTGAAGTTGAACTTGAACTATTGATCCCGAGGAAGGAATTCAATAATAATAATAATGTGTATATTCACAAAAAAAACTTTACAATTTTTTACAAAGCCAAAAATGCGTGGGCTGCATGCCAATGCCAAACTTCTAGTTTCTTATTTACCATGGCCAATATTGATGTTATCGAAGGCCGCATGTCGTATAGGCGGCTATTCCAACGACGTCGTTTTCATTGTGCATGTGCATGCCGTGGTAGCAGACGTAATTAATAGGTCTCTACCATATTATAACTTAATTTATTATAGATAAGTTGAGTATCTTAAAAAATTATCCTTTGATGTCTGCTACCACGTCATGCACATGCACAATGGCCGCCACAGGGAAATGTAAAGGAGCATTTCTGCTAATTAAGCGAATATTTTTGACGGCTCTACGATCAATATTTCCTGTGAAATTCGACTTTGTAAAAAAAAAAATCCCTTTCGGCTCTGGCCGATCAGGAGTAGGGAGATTCCGCAGACCCTGTTTTTCCTCTACGCTACCTACGCTATGTGTGTAATAACAAATAAAAAATACTACATTATTTTCCCGACCACAACATCAACACACAAAACACTGTGTTCCAAATTTCGAACCACAATGCCGACTATGAACTTTTATTTATCAAATTATTTTCACTTTGACTGGATGCCATCTTAAAATGGTTGATTTGTCGTAAAAAGAGGTTATCGTAGATAATAATAGACTTTCAGTCAAATATTAATTCATTCCTCTGCGACCAATATTACCTGAGATATGAATTATACAAGGTTTCAATCGGCCGCCATCTTGTAACTAATTAGTGGATCTAGCTGGTTAACGAACTCGATCAAGACATTTGTATGATCAATTTTTGTGCCAAGTTTCATCAAAATCAGATAATATTTACGGAAGTTAGAGTGTTTCCTAAAATCGATATACATACATATACACATAACATTTTGAACGGAGGGTGGTTTTAGGTTCAGGGGGTCATGAAATATAAAGTTGTGAAGAAATTTTCCGAAAGTTGAACATTGGTCGCCATCTCTTAGGTACATAGATGAATCTCCCTAAAACCCCGTAGTAAAGGCCAGTATGGGTAATAATTGCCACAATGCCACCAAAGAAATCAAACAATTAGACAAATTATTTCTGCCACTCTATGCTGAAGGCATATAAATCAGTTCTATAGTGATTCTTTTATTTCCTAAAAATTCTTTTAGAATCGGTGAACTGTACTAATGTCATTAATTTAAATGGTACAAAGTTTTATGCATTTCAAGTCCCGTTTGATACAATAAGTAGTTTTAACTTCCTGGCTATTGATACCAGTTCATAATTTTCTCCCTAGACTTAGAGGAAACTCACCCGCCAACGGATTTCCACGTCACCCCACCCTCTACTTCTGGTAGTTTTTTTTTTTTTAAAGTTATGTAAAATCTGAGTGACTGTGACAAAATACTGTCCTGGAGTTAAGAGTGTACAGCCCGTAGGAAAGTGGCAGCCCGAAATTATCTAATACTTTTTATTTTTTATTTAATTAATTAAGCATGTTATTAAAGATTTGGGTCATCAAATTTGTAGAAGACTACTTCATGCATCATATTATAAGATATTTTTAATTTTCGAAATTGTTGTTTTTTCACAAACCTGCAAATATTTTATAAACGATAACTTTTCAAATATTAGCATGCTTATAAAAAAAACTACAATTTCGAAAACTAAAAATATCTTATTAGGCCCTATATGATCCGTGAGGTAGTCTTCTACAATTTTGATGAGCCAAACCTTTAATAACATGCTTAGTTAATTAAATAAATAATAAAAAGTACAAAATTTCGGGCTGCCACTTTCCTACGGGTTGTACACTCTTAAAATGTACACTATGTAACTTTTCTCTTTTTCCGCGCCTTAGCCCTTATTCGAGGAGGGGGGGGGGAGTCGGCTGTATGGCATTGATTCCTCCACAGCCCTCTATTTATTTCCGCAGGCGTCTTGGTGTAAACGTGTGAGTTGATCCATATCTGTGTCAACCTTTCTCGGCAGCGTCATCGACGGTTTTCGTCTTCTGCTTCCTGGGACTCCTTTTCAGGAGATGACTCTTGCCTCGCCTTTGGACATGCCCATGCCATAACAGGCGGTTTCCCCTGAGCTTGAGAGTGTTCTCGGCAGTTTTCACCTCAGCTCTGATCTGGTCGTTTCTTCGCCTGCCTGTCAGCGTTACTCCTGCTGCCCAAAGTAACATCTTTATCTCCACCATGTATAAGCCGTCAAATGAAATGTTTGAGGGGCTTCTTCAAGTTACAGCCCACTGGCTGGTTGTCGGCAACATGTGGTATCGATCAGAGGCGGTCCCAGACCTCTTAAAAGGGCACCTGCACTTGTCAGTAGCGTAACGATAGGTTTTGAAAAATAGGGCCGAGATATTGGGATTTTTCGCATTTTCAAAGCAATAAGGTTTCTATATCAGGGAAATAGTTAGATTACTCGTGACTTCGTGGCATTTCATTTTAATACACAAAAACTTTTTTGTTATTTTTTGTTTATTTCTATATTACAGGGAATTAATAAAATTGTGCACGAGGGGGGCTCGGGGCTCTCCATGGGGAGAATTTTTTTGAAAAATGGAGCTGAAATAGCGGGGTTTTACTCATTTTGAGTGCAGTTGGATTTTAGAGACAAAGAATATAACTGTCTTCCAAAGGGGGGGGGGGGCAATTGCCCGCAGTGCCGGTCGCTGTGTCCGCCTCTGGTATCGATGTATTCAATACCCTTGATCCTGGCAAGCCCTCTTCAGCTCCACGCATATATTGGCCCCTACATCCTCCATTATTCTTCTCTGGGGTGCCCAGGTCGGTTGTAGCCTTCTATTTGGTGACTTCCTTGTAAAATGTTTTTGTTTTCCCGAGTCAGTAAGTTTCTTACGTTTCGACGACTATTTTACCAGCGCATACGGAACATTCGTAATAAGTACGTTAATGTATCTCGGTATTCAGTAAAGAACTTAATTCTGTACTAATTGAAATATTGGAAAACCCAACTAACCGAAAAATGGCTGACCCCAACTTTTGTAACTATCACATAAAACGGAAGGAAAACGTCCCGTATACATTTCAAGCAACTGCTTAATCTCTGGATTACTGGAAGCCGTCTTGGCTTTGTTACAGATACGTATGAAGACATTCAAGTTAAGGCAGAGGTGATGGACTGTTGCAGCAGTTTTGCAGGGGGCTGTTCGGATCAGCAATATGGTACGTAGTTAGTACTGTAAAACTATATTTAATGCATGAACGGTAAATAAAACATTGATTGATTATGTTGTGATTATGTTATGATTATTCATAGATAAAATAAAAAATCCCTTTCGGCTGGGGTTGACTACAATGTGAGTCGCGGAAGCCCAGAAGGGCAGAGCTCCTATATATTATAAAATCCCTTTTGGGCTCAGGCCGATCAGGAGATTCCGCAGACCCTGCTTTTCCTCTACGCTGCATACGCTACGTATGTAATAAAAAGATTGGTTGTCTGTAAATAGGTTGTAAGTCGGTTTACGGACGATAGTTTAACGTGACAACGCCTAAATTAACTTAAACTTAATTAACTTAAATAATATATGGCTGGAAAGAGAAAGAAACGTGGAAAAGCCCTTAAGTAGTTAGAATTTTTTATATAGATAATAACGCGGCCGAAAGAGGCCTATTTTTTGACGTTTCACACCCCAAAGCCAAACCCCTTGCTTGATCACCGCAAATATAGTATGGCCTGTAAGAGGAAGAATAGGCGATGACATGGGTATAATTTAAAATAAGATAGGCCTTCCACATCGGCCCAAAAAATTGCTTTAAACCCGCCCATGCAATTCAAATGAGATTAATCGAAATGCGTCTCAGTTTACTAATTTTGTGTTCCACTCGTGTTTAAGGGGTGAAGAGGTAAATTTGAAACTATGTATTTATACTCGTTTGAAACCTTAATTCATACTGCTTCTAATGAAACATTAAAAATCAATTTCGGTTGAAAATTGCAGGCTGTGGATTTTTTTTACTCTGCATGTAAATTGAAAAGTAAATGTAAAAGTATATGTCTGGAAAAAGTAAGAAAGGTGGAAAAGAAAGAAAGAAAATTGTCTTTATTTTCTATGTGGGCGAACTAAAGTAGGTTGAAGTTTTCAAATTGATATTAACACCCCCAAAAACGCGGCCGAAAAAGGTCTATTTTCGATGAAAATCGACACAATTAGGCACGTTTCCACCCCCCACAAAGTCGAACCCCTTGCCCCCCCCCCCCCCGCCCCCCGGGGGGACCCTTTTCCTCTCACTCCTCCATTCTGAAATATACAATTTATATTATAGCAATGCTACCTTGAGGCGCTATGCTTACTGTAAGAGAATTGTTAAGTACAAATATCATAATATATGGAGGGGGGGGGGGGAGTGTTACAACTTGTTTCAGAAATTATTTGCTCGAAAGCGTAGGTAAATTTGGTTACAAATGTGAAAATGTTTAAAAGATAACAGTGCAAAGTAGTTTTTATTTTTTTCATTTTAATGGGTTAGATGTGCAAACTGGGTGAGAAATAAAATAAAACAACATCCAAAAAAGTTAAAAACGCTTTGCTGAAAAATTAAGTTTTTGGACATGTAACACTTCATAAACAGAGCGACGATATAGTTTATATTAATCTCCCTAAATTGTCCAGTATCTCCTTTTTTTAGTTGTGCCAATCATTTTATGAATACGCCCTTATTTGGTATTTGTAAATCCAGATAAAATTAATGAGGTGGTTGCATTCCACCATCACTGGCTCAATGGCGGATCCAGGATGGGCCTCAGGGGGGTCACGGCCCCACGTAAACAAGTAAATTCATACGATAATAAAAATGAAAATGAACAAAACTTTTTAACAAGAAAATTACTTTTTAAACATATAACTTGTGACCTCCCCCACCCCTATATTTTCCGCTGCATTCGCTCTTGCAATGGCTGGGTGTGTATTTTGTTGCAGACACTCCAATAGCAGGCCACGCTGATAAAGAAAAGAAAGGTTTTACTGAGACCAATCGCCTTCAGTCGCAATTTTTATCACGGGAGAGGCAGAAGTCATTCACATGTGAAGTGTGCAGTAAACGATTTAATTGCGAAAGTGACCTTCGGCGCCACTTGAGAACTCACACAGGGGAGAGACCACACGGTTGTAAGATATGCAATAGACGTTTTACTCAGAAAAGTAGTCTTCAGGCCCACTTACAAACCCACACAGGGGAGAGACCACACGGTTGTAAGATCTGCAATAAACGTTTTACTCATAAAAGTAATCTTCAGTCCCACATAAAAACCCACACAGGGGAGAAGCCACACGGTTGTATGATCTGCAATAAACGTTTTTCTCGTGAAGATCGTCTACAGGATCACTTAAAAACACACACAGGGGAAAAGCCACACGTTTGTGAGATCTGCAATAAACGTTTTTCTCGGAAAAGTAATCTTCAGTCCCACATAAAAACCCACACAGGGGAGAAGCCATACGAATGTGAGATATGCAATAAACGTTTTTCTCATGACTATCGTCTACAGGACCACTTAAAAACACACGCAGGGGAAAAGCCACACGTTTGTGAGATATGCAATAAACGTTTTTCTCGGAAAAGTAATCTTCAGCCCCACATAAAAACCCACACAAGGGAGAAGCCATACGAATGTGAGATATGCAATAAACGTTTTTCTTATGACTATCGTCTACAGGACCACATAAAAACACACGCAGGGGCAAAGTCACACGTTTGTGAGATCTGCAATAAACGTTTTACTCAGAAGGGTAGTCTTCAGTCCCACATAAAAACCCACACAGGGGAGAAACCACACCAGTGTAAGGTATGCAATAAACGTTTTACTCGGAAATTTCATCTTCAGTCCCACATAAAAACCCACACAGGGGAGAAACCACACCAGTGTGAGATATGCAATAAACGTTTTACTCAGAAAATACATCTTCAGTCCCACATAAAAACCCACACAGGGCAGAAGCCATACGTGTGTAAGATATGCAATAAACGTTTTACTCGTGAAAGTAGTCTTCAGTCCCACATAAAAACCCACACAGGGGAGAAGCCATACGTGTGTAAGATATGCAATAAACGTTTTACTCGTGAAAGTAGTCTTCAGTCCCACATAAAAACCCACACAGGGGAGAAGCCATATGAGTGCGAGATATGCAATAAGGGTTTTGCTTGGAAAAGAAGTCTTCAGTTCCACATAAAAACCCACACAGGGGAGAAACCACTTGAGTGCAAGATATGCAATATGGAGTAGTATTTTGAGATATTGTATCTATCAGACCAAAATACTAATACTGGCAAATTGAAATTCATTTCTCTCGGAACTACTCTTCATACCTGTATATGGTAACTACAGAGTACAGGTTGTTAATTTGCCTGAAGTGAAGACGTCTAGTGATAAATACGCGGAGGCTTTCCTTGGGCATTTGGTAACGAGTAACGACCATCAAACTCGAATATATCTTGTCGTAGGGTGTCTAAGCTTAACAGTCAGTAATCATTCTAGGATGATTATACATAATTATGTGGTTCCTTATCATACTTTCATCACAATCGTCGAGATGTAACTATGCATACCTGACATTTAGTTACAGAATCTTCTCTGATCCATAATGAAACTTAAGACATTAATTCTTAATTCAAAACATTTATAAAAACAACAACGGCATTCGAAAACTTTAGTCTAGATTGGTTTGGAATTTACATTTTGCCGCACTAGGCCCCGGGGGGGGGGGGGGTTGACCCCTTTTCCTCTCACTCCTCCATTCTGAAATATACAATTTTTATTATAGGAATGCTACCTTGAGGCGCTCGCTATGCTTACTGTAAGAGAATTGTTATGTACAAATATCATAATATATGGGGGGGGGGGGGGGGGGAGTGTTACAACTTGTTTCAGAAATTATTTGCTCGAAAGCGTAGGTAAATTTGGTTACAAATGTGAAAATGTTTAAAAGATAACAGTGCGAAGTAGTTTTTATTTTTTTCATTTTAATGGGTTAGATGTGCAAACTGGGTGAGAAATAAAATAAAACAACTTCCAAAAAAGTTTAAATCGCTTACCTGAAAAATTACGTTTTTGGAGATGTAACGCTTCATAAAAAGAGCGACGATATAGTTAATATTAATCTCCCTAAATTGTCCAGTATCTCCTTTTTTAAATTTTAGTTGTGCCAATCATTTTATGAATACGCCCTTATTTGTAAATCCAGATGAAATTAATGACGTGGTTGCATTCCACCATCACTGGCTCAATGTCGGATCCAGGATGGGGCTCAGGGGGGTCACGGCCCCCAAGAAAATTACTTTTCAAGCATATAACTTGTGACCTCCTCCCTCCCCACCCCTATATTTTCCGCTGCATGCGCTCTTGCAATGGCTGGTGTGTATTTTGTTGCAGACACTCCAATAGTAGGCCACGCTGATAAAGAAAAGCAAGGTTTTACTGAGACCAATCGCCTCCAGTCGCAATTTTTATCACGGGAGAGGCAGAAGTCATTCACATGTGAAGTGTGCAGTAAACGATTTAATTGCGAAAGTGACCTTCGGCGCCACTTGAGAACTCACACAGGGGAGAGACCACACGGTTGTAAGATCTGCAATAAACGTTTTACTCATAAAAGTAGTCTTCAGGCCCACTTACAAACCCACACAGGGGAGAGACCACACGGTTGTAAGATCTGCAATAAACGTTTTACTCATAAAAGTAATCTTCAGTCCCACATAAAAACCCACACAGGGGAGAAGCCACACGGTTGTATGATCTGCAATAAACGTTTTTCTCGTGAAGATCGTCTACAGGACCACTTAAAAACACACACAGGGGAAAAGCCACACGTTTGTGAGATCTGCAATAAACGTTTTACTCAGAAGGGTAGTCTTCAGTCACACTTAAAAACCCACACAGGGGAGAGACCACACGGTTGTAAGATCTGCAATAAACGTTTTACTCATAAAAGTAATCTTCAGTCCCACATAAAAACCCACACAGGGGAGAAGCCACACGGTTGTATGATCTGCAATAAACGTTTTTCTCGTGAAGATCGTCTACAGGACCACTTAAAAACACACACAGGGGAAAAGCCACACGTTTGTGAGATCTGCAATAAACGTTTTACTCAGAAGGGTAGTCTTCAGTCACACTTAAAAACCCACACAGGGGAGAAGCCGTATGAGTGTGAGATATGCATCAAACTTTTTATTTCAAGCAGTTATCATCAGGACCACTTAAAAACCCACACAGGGGAGAAGCCGTATGAGTGTGAGATATGCAACAAACTTTTTATTTCAAGCAGTAATCATCAGGACCACTTAAAAACACACACAGGGGAAAAGCCACACGTTTGTGAGATCTGCAATAAACAATTTACTCAGACGGGTAGTCTTGAGTCCCACATTAAAACCCACACAGGGGGGAAGGCGTATGAGCGTAAGATATGCAATAAACGTTAAATACACAAAAATAGTCTTCAGTCCCACATAAAAACTCACACAGGGGAGAAGCCACACGAATGTAAGATCTGCAATAAACGTTTTACTCATAAAAGTAGTCTTCAGGCCCACTTACAAACCCACACAGGGGAGAGACCACACGGTTGTAAGATCTGCAATAAACGTTTTACTCATAAAAGTAATCTTCAGTCCCACATAAAAACCCACACAGGGGAGAAGCCACACGGTTGTATGATCTGCAATAAACGTTTTTCTCGTGAAGATCGTCTACAGGACCACTTAAAAACACACACAGGGGAAAAGCCACACGTTTGTGAGATCTGCAATAAACGTTTTACTCAGAAGGGTAGTCTTCAGTCACACTTAAAAACCCACACAGGGGAGAGACCACACGGTTGTAAGATCTGCAATAAACGTTTTACTCATAAAAGTAATCTTCAGTCCCACATAAAAACCCACACAGGGGAGAAGCCACACGGTTGTATGATCTGCAATAAACGTTTTTCTCGTGAAGATCGTCTACAGGACCACTTAAAAACACACACAGGGGAAAAGCCACACGTTTGTGAGATCTGCAATAAACGTTTTACTCAGAAGGGTAGTCTTCAGTCACACTTAAAAACCCACACAGGGGAGAAGCCGTATGAGTGTGAGATATGCATCAAACTTTTTATTTCAAGCAGTTATCATCAGGACCACTTAAAAACCCACACAGGGGAGAAGCCGTATGAGTGTGAGATATGCAACAAACTTTTTATTTCAAGCAGTAATCATCAGGACCACTTAAAAACACACACAGGGGAAAAGCCACACGTTTGTGAGATCTGCAATAAACAATTTACTCAGACGGGTAGTCTTGAGTCCCACATTAAAACCCACACAGGGGGGAAGGCGTATGAGCGTAAGATATGCAATAAACGTTAAATACACAAAAATAGTCTTCAGTCCCACATAAAAACTCACACAGGGGAGAAGCCACACGAATGTGAGATATGCAACGAACGTTTTATTTCAAACAGTTCTCATCACATCCACTTAAAAATCCTCGCCTGAGAGAAGGCGGGTGTGAGATATGCAATAAACGTTTTACTCATAAAAGTAGTCTTCAGTCCCACATAAAAACCCACACAGGGGAGAAGTTATATGAGTGTGAGATATGCAATAAGGGTTTTACTTGGAAAAGACGTCTTCAGTACCACATAAAAACCCACACGGGAGAATCCACACGAGTGTGACGTATGCAATGAACGTTTTACTAAGAAAAGCCATCCTCAATACCACTTAAAAAACCACACAGGGTAGAAACCACTTGAGATATGCAATATGAAGTAGTATTTTGAGATATTGTATCTATCAGACCAAAATACTAATGCTGGCAAATTGAAAATCATTTCTCTCGGAACTATTTTCCTTCCTGTATATGGTAACTATGCTGAGTACAGGTTGTTAATTTACCTGAAGTGAAGACGTCTAGTGATAAATACGCGGAGGCTCTCCTTGGGCATTTGGTAACGACCATCAAACTCTAATATATCTTGTTTTTTTTTAATGGGCTAGATGTGCAAACTGGGTGTGAAATAAAATAAAACAACATCCAAAAAAGTTTAAAACGCTCTCCTGAAAAATTACGTTTTTGGTGATGTAACACTTCGTAAAAAGAGCGACGATATAGTTTATATTAATATCCGTAAATCATCCAGTATCTCCTTTTTAAAATTTTAGTTTCGCCAATGATTTTATGAATACGCCTTATTTGTAAATCCAGATAAAATTAATGACGTGGTTGGATTCCACCATCACTGGCTCAATGTCTGATCCAGGATCGGGCTTAAGGGAGTCATGAGCCCCCGTACATAAGTAAATTCATACGATAATAAACATTAAAAAAATGAACAAAACTTTTTAACAAGAAAATTACTTTTTAAACATATAACATGTGACTTCCCCCCCCCCCTATATTTTCCCCTGGATGCGCTCTTGCAATGGCTGGCTGGTGTGTTTCCTGCGCTGGGATGTTTCCGTGCGCGCTTGAGGATGACCGAAGGCACGGTGCTTCAGGGTGAGTTTTCTTTATCGTTTTCTCTATATTTTATATTAATTAAATGGTACTAGAGAAGGGTTGATCTGGAGAAATGGACGGAAATGGGATTTGAACCCGACAACGTTGCAGGGCCGTATGGTTACCACGGCAACGTCTTTTCCCAAGTTTCCACAACTTCCCGCACTTAAAAGAATGCTCTTGCAAATGGTGAGGCATGCGAAAAAAAGTTATTGGTTTTATGGAAAAATAAGTTGAAAATAATGCCAAACTTCTAGTTTCTAAAGTGGATGGTTGACTAAATAAACGATTTTGATACTTATAACTTTGCTATTTTCTTCATTACATATAGTGAATCCCCCTACACACCCACACACACATACGAAATTTTTCTTGCGAACCCTCCTATAGTGACATATTGTAGTTATTTATGCCAAGACATTTGGAGGTTTATTTTTAAGTTGGTGAGCTACACGTACACGTGCAAATCGGAATCCCCGAGGCACGCGTTTTTGCACAAATTTGATTGTCACAAGAAATATACATATAACTTCCTTCCTTTTTTTACAAATGGCCAATTGGTGTTAGATGTAAATATTATCATGTATCGGAATGATGAGAAATATTTCTTCTGTTTGTCCTGATATTTCTGGCAACTCTACGATTCATATTTCTTGTGATATTTGATTTTTTACAACTTACTAAGTCGAGTCTCGTACCTCGGCCTTCTGCGACATTATCTAAATTATATAAATGTCATCATAGTCTGATCGCCTAAACATTGTAACTGAAAATATACTATTGTCATGATTTCATTTTACTGTATTGTATTACATTGATTTAACATGGACTTTTGGAGAGTACCTCAAATTTTTTTATAAATAAAGGCTGCGACATTATCTAAATTATATAAATGTCATCATAGTCTGATCGCTTAAACATCGTAACTGAAAATATACTATTGTGATGATTTCATTTACTGTATTATATTACATTGAGTTAACATGGACTTTTGGAGAGTACCTCAATTTTTTTTTTATAAATGAAGGCTGCGACATTATCTAAATTATATAAATGTCATCATAGTCTGATCGCTTAAACATCGTAACTGAAAATATACTATTGTGATGATTTCATTTACTGTATTATATTACATTGATTTAACATGGACTTTTGAAGAGTACCTCAAATTTTTGCTTTAGCTTTTAATTTTTCTTCTTTTAAGTAGGCCTATATACGTGGCTGGTCCGACCAGTACTTAGCCTAAGTGTCCCATGGCGTCACTATCGCGAGAGACATTTAAATTCGTATTGTGCAGTCCAGTGGACGGCGTCTGCCAAAATTTCAGTCGAATCGGACAAGTAGTTTTGTTCTGCCCACTTGCAGAAGAGGGGGCGTGTTGCGGATTTTAGGAAAATGGAGAAATATCAATATCGATAGGTGATTAGAATCTTGTTTTCGGAAGAGAAATCGCGAAATAAAAGAGCGCTTGGTAGCTGTGTACGGTAACTCTTCTCCTTCGGTGGCGACCGTCAAAAATTGGTTTAACTAGTTTCAACGTGGTCACACGTCGGTTTTTGATGAGCCACGCGCAGGTGCCCCAAAAACGGCTCCTACGGAGGATAATACGACAAAAGTCCACGATCTCGTATTGGCAGACTGCTAATTGAAGTTGTGTAAGATAGTTGAGACAGTAGGCATCTCAAAAGACCAAGAGGGTTATAACCTGCATGAAATTTCGGGCATGAGAAAGCTGTCGGCGCAATGTGTGCCGCGTTTGCTCACTCCTGACCACCAGCGCAACCGTGGGACCACTTCAGAGCAGTGCTTGACGCTGTTTAATCGAAAACCGAAGGAGTTTCTGCGTCGTTTCGTGACCGTTGACGAAACATGAATCCAGTGGTACACCAGAGTCCAAGGAACAGTCGAAACAGTGGACTTTACCCGATGAACGTGCTCAGAAGGTGAAAATTGTTCTTGGGCGGCCGGAAAGGTGATGGCTCCCGTTTTCAGGGACTCACAAGGTGTGATCTACATCGACTACCTGGAGAAGGGTAAAACGATCACAGGGCTATGCTATGCTGAATTATTGGGTCGATTCGACGTCGAATTGCAGAAAGAACGGCCCCATTTGGTGAAGAAAAAAGTGCTTTCCACCATGACAACGCATTGGCTCACACGTCCACCCTTGACACGGACAAATTTGGTCAAATTGGGCCACCATCTACTATATTCTCCAGATTTGGCCGCATACGACTTCTTTTTGTTTCCAAACTTGAAAAAGTCACTCGTCGGGCAGAAATTTGAGTCGAATGAGGAGGTCATCACCGCCACGGAGGCCTATTTTGCTGACCTCGAGAAAACATTTTTTTTCAGACGGGTTAAAGAAGTTTGAGAATCGCTGGGTCAGGTGTATCGAGCTAAAAAGTGACAATGTTGAGAAATAAATCGCCACTATTCCAAAATTTTCGTTCTTCTCCTGTAGGCTAAGTACTTGTCGGACCATCCATGTACTATTAACATTTCATTACAGTTACAGTTACAGGTTGGAAGGTTAGTAAAATATAGTACTTTCTTAGGTACTTAACGTGCCCTAGCCTAGGACACATTGATCCAAAACATTGCTCCACGTAAGTAAGATCCCAACAAAAACGCTCCGTGTAAAAACAGGCCAAGTTCCTAACACCGATCTTGCAAAAAGTTTAGCCATTCAAAGTAATGAGATCTTAAATTTGGCCAAGTTCTTTGGCCATTTAAAGTTATGAGATAGGGATGAGGGCCAAGTTCACAGGATTTTTAAAAATATATGGCTGCGTTTTAGATAACTTGGCCTGGGTCTTAACCTAAAAAATATTACATTGTAGTACCGTATTATATGGTATATATAACACTGGCATTAAATTAACTTTGGTTGAAGAGGTAACCTCCTCGTTATAACCGAAATTAGAGGATATGGAAAAAAACCGGGCTTGGCGGGATTTTTCCATATCCTCTAATTTCGGCCTAAAAAATAGCACAACTTCGCCAGGAGCGTCTTATTTTCATAGGAATAGACGACCCAGTAGTTGTATTCTAGCCTTAATGACGGTATTGGTTCACAATGAATTTACGAGACTGGTTTTGAATAGCACAGTCCTAAAACATCATTTGCCAGGCCAAGTTATTTAAAACGCAGCCATATATTTTTAAAAATCCTGTGTCCTATGAACTTGGCCCTCATCCCTATCTCATAACTTTAAATGGCCAAATTTAAGATCTCATTACAGGAACTTGGCCTGTTTTTACACGGAGTGTTTTTGTTGGCATCTCATAACTTTTTGCAGTAGCCTAGGTCTAATTGTGACACCATACGTTTAATGAGGAACCAGTAGAATCCGGGCTGATGGGCCGTGGTCGAAGTGAAAGAGAGAGAACTTGGAAGTTCTCTTTCACTTCGACCACGGCCCATCAGCCCGGATTCTACTGGTTCCTCATTCGACTCCGGCCGTGAAAGCCTTTGCAGTTATACCATACGTTTAATATAACACACGTAATGTACGATTGGATGTAAGCAAACTGCTAGACGGACGCTGCTGTTTGTAAGTTAAGCGGGGGCACCGTGGTGTACACTGGCTGAGGACTCAATCTTTAATGCAAAGTCATGTAATCACCAAGGTTAAGGTTAAGGCAAGGATTTGAACATCACAACAGAAACAGCAGCAGCAATAAGGCATGAAAGCGCATTACTATGCAACATGCATCTAAGAACTACAAGCCGCATTAGTTTTTTATTTCTCCACTGTTGTTCAGGTACGACAGCGAATATTTTGGATTTTGGAACTTTGCTGTTAGTTTTAGTTTATTACCTACCTTGATAAGGATTATTGAAGATATATGTGGAAATAGTATTATTATCTTACCTAAAATAAATAGACTCAATTTATTATACAATTAATTATAATATGAACCACGTTCTGCTACCAATTGATAAGGATTATTGAAGATATATGTGGAAATAGTATTATTATCTTACCTATAATAAATAGACTCAATTTATTATACAATTAATTATAATATGAACCACGTTCTGCTTCATTTTCTACTGTTACTCATGAACCATAAATGCATAATATAAATTTAAAATACATGTGGTCTTTTTGGCATGGCTATAAAACTCATTCAGTCATTCTTCCAGAATTCGCCATATTGAAAAATTGCCTTCTGCCAAGACAAAATATATTTTATTAACTAACTTGTTTTTCTTTGCAAACAGTATTCTATTTAAAGTTTAATATATTATTTAAAATTAGATTTCTTAATTATAACTTATTTAATTAAATTCTTCTCACACCCCCTTAATTAAGAAATCCTAATTTACACTTACAATGAAAAATATTTTTAAATGAACTTAGTACTCATCTTTTGAAACAAGCAAATTTCTGAATTTTATAAACTTTTCTGTCAACAACGGGTTAGTCAAAATATCTGCTATTTGCCTGTCCGTTTGGCAGTGCTTTATTTCAAAAAGATTGTCTTTGTATTTCTCATGTATAAAAAAATATCTAACGTCAATGTGTTTACTGCGCCGATTGAATTTACCATTCTTTATAAGATGTATGGCGCTGGTATTATCAACATTCAGAAAAATCTTAAGTTTATTAGCAGTCATCTCTTCACTTAAAGTCTTAATAAAAATAAGTCTTTTCACTGAGTCAGCTGCTGAGATCAGCTCAGCCTCTGTAGACGAGTTTGAGACAATAGGCTGCCTTCTGGAGTGCCAAGCAATTGGTCCTCCACTTAAGTAACAAACAAATCCACTAGTGCTACGACAAGTCGCATAGTCACCTGCATAATCGCTATCAGTGTACACATTAAGTAAATCAATATTATTATTTCGTTTAAAAACCAGTCCAAGACTAGATGTACCTTTCAAATACTGCATGATTCGTTTAACCTTTTTAACGTCCTTCCAACTCGGTTTTTCAACTGCTCTAGCAGCAGTATTTACGGCAAAACTAATATCTGGTCTAGTTTTTGAACTTATATACAGCAAACTTCCGACAGCTTCCCTATATGGGAATTTTATATTTTCAAAATTCTCAACTTCTTCGGCGAATTTAGATTTCTCCATGGGAGTATCTGTTACTTTACAATCGCCCATATTAAATCTGTTCAACATTTGAATGCAAAACTTTTCTTGCTTTAAGCTTATAAACTCATTGTTTATATCAAGTTCAAAACCAGCATAACTTTTAGGATTTTCAAAACTCTTAATTTCGAAATTTTTGCTTAAATACTTCAATATGTCATTCATTTCTTTTTCATTTTCACATGCCAGACAACCATCATCTACAAAAATGCTAAGATAAACAGTTTTATTGGCATTCACAAATATGCAATGATCGCTTTTGGTAGGCTCTAACCCTATTTGTTTTAAACGCAAAGTTAAAGTACTGTTCCAATTCATTGGAGCTTGTTTGAGACCATAAAGACATTTGCGTAATTTACATACTTGCCCCTCACGTTTCTTATACCCTTCAGGAATTTCAATAAAGACCTCATCGGTGATAGGGCTTGCCAGAAATGCTGTTCGCACATCAAAAGTTACAATCTTTAAATTCTTAGATGCAGAAATAGCCATCAAAATTCGCAACGAGTCAGTGTCTACTACCGGACTATAAGTTTCATTGTAGTCAATACCAGGTTTTTGCTGAAAACCTCTCACTACCAACCGGGCTTTGTGCGTTCCATCATCTTTAATTTTAAACAACCATCTAGTGTTCAATATCGTATGGCCCTTAGCATCAGATCTGTTTACATATCCCCAAGTGTCATTTTTGGACAAAGACTCCTTTTCGCTGTTTATTGCAGTTTTCCATTCACTTTTCCTTTCAGCTTCCTTATAGGTAAGCGAAATATTATTATTGTAAACAGAACTGTCACTAGACAAAAAATTAGAAACATTTCCTTCTAGTGCATCAGTCAAATCCATCACGCAATCATCATATCTAGCTGGTGGATGTGTGACACGTCTCAGATCGTAGCCGCTACTAATGTCATTATCATCATTACTCTCGCTTGTATCAACTTCTGATCCAGCTGACCACTGAGACTGGTCCACCTCCGTCACAGCTTGAGTTTCATCCGTTTCAGATTCGGACTCATCATCTGAACAACAAGAATTGGTGTCGTTAAATAAATCGACAACATAATTATCGTTAATACTTGGTAATTCATGACTACTAGGCTCAGGTATTATGTTGCTAAATGCAACATCACGAGCCACTATAACTTTGTGTTTCTCCTCGTCCCACAACCTGTAACCATTGTTGGCGTATCCCAAGAATAGATACCTCTTAGACCGCTCATCAAGCTTTTTCAAATACGTTAGTGTTTTTGCATAGCATATAGATCCAAACAACCTTATATCAGCAACATTAGGCTTTCTACCGGACCATAGCTCAATCGGAGTTTTAGAATAATTAGCAGTAGGGCTTCTATTAGTCAGGTAAGTTGCCATTTGAACGGCTTCTCCCCACATATCTTTTTCAAAATGAGACTCAAATAACAAGGCACGCAGTTTACAGCATAAAGTGTAATTCATCCTCTCAGATTTAGGATTCTGCTGAGGACTATAGGGAGCAGTTTTATCAACTTTGATTCCCTTAGACTCAAAGAAACTAGCTAAAGGAGCATATTCCGAACCACCATCTGTTTTAAAAAATTTTACCTTTACCTCCTTTTCAACTTCAACGCGAGAAATATAGGCTTTTACAACATCAGACACTTCGCTCTTATTTTTTAATAGATAAACCTCACAATAATGCGAGAAATCGTCTGTGAGAGTAATAAAGTATTTCCTACCATCATACGTAGGTGGGTCTATAGGACCACAGAGATCGCTTTGTATTGTTTCTAACAGCCTTTTTGCCTTTCTCATATGTCCCTTAAATGGGGTTCGTTTGAGCTTTGATCTGGCACAGACATCACAAAAAGGAATATTTTTAATATCAATCGGTCCCAAGTTTTCTAACCCATCAGCAATTTTCTTAAGATTACCAATATTTTTGTAACTTAAATGACCCATCCTTTTGTGAACCTCAGTAACACACATAGCTACATTATTATTTACTTTAGGTATATTAATCTTATACAGGCCATTAACTTTTTCTCCTTCTAACACTACCTTATCATTTTTCGTAACTATAACTTTCTCTTTAGTGAATAATACTTCACCATTATTTTCCGTGATACGATTAACTGAGAGTAAATTTGTGCAGAGCTCTGGAATGTATTTTACTTCTTTCAACAGACAGTCTTTACCATCAAGAGTACCTTTAGCTGTACTTTTCATACTACCTCCATTAGCTGCACAAAACTCCTCATCATTACATACAACATTACTTAGAAGATTTAAATTGTTAGTTAAACTCTGGGTCGTTCCAGAATCGATTACAAATATGCTGCTACTTTTACCAGCCTTTTCATAGCTGCTTGCAAAGAACGAAACTTTGTCATATTTAGCTTTATCGCGCTTAAAACACCTATCTTCGCTGTGATTGGTCAAGCCGCAAATTTTACAGGGTGGAAACTTACCCTTATTCTTATTACCATTATTGGTTTTGCTAAATTCAGCGCTGTTTTGTCTACAGTCCCGTTTAAGATGACCGACCTTGAGACATTTGTAGCATTTTATGCCCTTCCTAAACGAGGCAAATGCTACATTACTAGGCTTAGTATTGTTGGTACTTATCTGGTTTTCCTCCATCGATAGTCGAGCTACCAGGTTCGTCATCGTCCGTTCCGCCTTTTCCGTGCTTTCCCAGGCCACCTTGAAGTGCTTGAAGCTATCCGGTAAAACAGCCAGAACCTTGGACATCATCATGGAATCAGAGATAGTTTCCCCAACTGCCTTCAGTCGAAACGCCACGTTTTCCAACACCGCTACGTTCTCCGCCATCGATTTACTTCCATCAATATTGAAGTTGTAAAACGTAGTCAACAAGTTGCACTTCTGCATGTCCGAGTCTCTATCATAAAGTCTCGTAAGCTTCTTATACATTTCCACGGCCGATGAACAATTTAATAAATGCATTAAATTGGTTTTAGAAACTGTAGATACTATGAGCCTTTGAACTTTGGCATCATCACTGTCCTTATGTGTCTTGTCCCCTACAGGGATTGTCCCATCCACATAATCATACAGACCTGCACTTTTCAGCCAAATGTCAACTTGAAATTTCCATAGTTGATAGTTGGACACATCACACAGTTTCTCTATTGCAGCAATATCTTCTTTGCTCGTCATCATGACTCTGCTACCAATTGATAAGGATTATTGAAGATATATGTGGAAATAGTATTATTATCTTACCTAAAATAAATAGACTCAATTTATTATACAATTAATTATAATATGAACCACGTTCTGCTACCAATTGATAAGGATTATTGAAGATATATGTGGAAATAGTATTATTATCTTACCTAAAATAAATAGACTCAATTTATTATACAATTAATTATAATATGAACCACGTTCTGCTTCATTTTCTACTGTTACTCATGAACCATAAATGCATAATATAAATTTAAAATACATGTGGTCTTTTTGGCATGGCTATAAAACTCATTCAGTCATTCTTCCAGAATTCGCCATATTGAAAAATTGCCTTCTGCCAAGACAAAATATATTTTATTAACTAACTTGTTTTTCTTTGCAAACAGTATTCTATTTAAAGTTTAATATATTATTTAAAATTAGATTTCTTAATTATAACTTATTTAATTAAATTCTTCTCATACCTACATGCAAAAAATTTCAGATTTCTATAGGTCCAAGGGATGTCATTAGAAAAAGCTAAGAATAAGCACATTTTGCGCTGTAGTTCAGAAACGGCAGCAGATATTTTGGATTTCATAACTTTTCTGTTGGTTTGAATATATTACCTAACTACACGCAAAATTTCAGGTTTCTAGGTCCAGCGGATGTCATTTTAGAAAAAGCTTGGAATAAGCACCTTTTGCGCTGTAGTTCAGAAACGACAGCAGATATTTTGGATTTCATAATTTTTCTGGAGACTCTGACATTACCTCGCCGGGCATTACATCGCTGGACAGTATATCGCCGGGCACTTCCTCGCGTGACAGAGCATCGCCAGACAAATCTCTTTTCTTACAGTAAACCTAACATGGACAAGGCATCGCCTTTATGCAAATTTCGGTCACTGCATCGCCGGTCATTACCTCGCTGACAAGTACATCGCCAAAATTGAAATATCGGGCGTTGCATCGCCAGACAAGTCTCTTTTCTTACAATAAATCGAATACGGACAACACATCGCTGTTTATGCAAATTTTGGTCATTGCAACGCCGAGCTTCTCATCTCAACCACCAGGTGGCGACACTGCCCTCTCTTCTTACATTTTTTTTTAAAACAAGGGCTGTCGCACGATTTTGGATCATGGCAGTCTAATCCTAAGCCAAAACATGCCCGTAATGTTGTCTTCTTATAATGTTTCATAACTCCATACCGGGAATATACTTGGGATATATCAGGTTTTCATTTTAGAGAGCATCCATAAATTGCGTATCGCTTCTGGGGGGGTCCCCATCAGGGTTATGCTTCGTTACGATAGGGTCTTCAATTATGAGCGACTCGCGATGCTATTTTAATCATATTATGCTGCTAGTATGACCCTCTCTTGACTATAATGTGTACCTATTCTAATCGCTTTCCGAGCCTGCCTTAATCCTGTCATGCAGATGGTAGGATTTTCAATAACTACAAAGAACTGTCGAAATATGGTTTTATTACGGTATGCAATAAAAAATCCCTTTCGGCTCTGGCCGATCAAGAGTAGTGAGATTCTGCAGACCCTGCTTTTCTTCTACGCTACCTACTGTACGCTATGTATGCAATAAAAAATTAAAAGTACTTCATTATTTTCCCGACCACAACATAAACACTCTTGTGTTCCAAACAATGACGACTACGAACTTTTACTTATTAAATAATTAACTTACTTTTACTTTGAATGGACGTCATCTTGAAATCGTTGATTTGTCGTAAAGTGTTGATGACCATTATCGTAGATAATAATACGAGTTACTGTCAGATTTCAGTTCATTCCTTTGCGACCAATATTAACTGAGATATGAATTATATGAGGTTTCAATCGGCCACCATCTTGTAACTTAATAGTGGATCTACTGTAGCTGGTTAACGAAATCCATCAAGACACTTGTATGATCAATTTTTGTGCCAAGTTTCATCAAAGTCAGATAATATTTTCGGAAGTTAGAGTGTTTCCTAAACATACATATACAGTACATATTATGTATACTGTAGCCTATATAACATTTTGGACGGAGGGTGGTTTTAGGCTCAGGGGGTCATGAAATGAAAAGTTGTGATGATATTTTTGGAAAGTTGCCGAACATTGGTCGCCATCTCAATAGGTAGATAAATCTCCCTAAAACATATTAAGCCTACATAACATTTTAATATTCAATATATACAAATAAATAGAACCTGAAATAAATCTTACTTACAGTATATACGGCAGTATAAGCTCTTACATAGCAGGTACGAGAAATACGCATGCCACAACAAATATTTCGGTATTTTTTTTTTCTATTGTTTGACAATAAATTATTAAAGGTAGGCTATACCAGTGACGGTAAAACATATGACATAATGAAGATGACAGATGTTATACTTAAAACGTAAGGCTACTGAATTGCTATAATGATTCTCCCACTTCCAAAGTTTCATTTTAGCTTATTTCCCACTTTACCACATGGGACTCCATTTAAATATTATTAAATTGGATATATTAGCCCAGAGTGGAAATGAAATCATATCGAGCTTATTTGCTTTTTGAGTTCTATTTGAACTACCGATTGAGTTTTCCACGTCATCATAGTAATCATAATATACTGCCTATGAGCTATGAGCCTATGGCCCTCTCCTTCACCTAACTGTACATATCAACAACAGTTTAAAATTGCAACATAGGTTAATAATAATACAATACGTTTTGTATTGTTCATGAATTAAATAAATGAATATGAGTGTCTTAGCTGTCGATTACAAAAGCCAGAACGCCAACAGACATCCGATTGCTACTTATAATAATACGAGTACCGCTAATCGCGGCATCACTATACATGAAGTTACATTCTACTGTCATTTTTCACCCATTTTAACAAACAAATTTAAATTCATGGGAAGAAATCTTTCTTTTCCCTACTACCAACAATGACATTTTTATTAAAAAAATAATTTTAAGGGGATAAAATAGATTTTCAAACATTGTCAAGTAGCCTCTTTGTTAACATTACCCTCACTACTGCTGTTTTTTTCTATTCATATATATTCTTAAATTCCCCTTGTTTGCCATAGATACTGTAAATAGTGCAAAAATGCATTCTTATAATTCTGCGGTATATTATATTGTAACATACTGTATGTTTGTTGTTTTGACTGGACCTACCTATAACAGAGCGTAAGGTGGCCTACATAAGTTCCATTTGAGCAACCTAAAAATATACTGAACAGAAACAAGAATAATATGCCTCTTGTTGAAATGGTGGCCATAATAGCTCTTTTTTCGTTTATTCTATGGAGCACTTCTTCGTTGGTTATGTGGTTTCTCCATGGGATTTTCATGATTCTTCTGTATCAACACAACTCAAAGGCTTCCAGCTTTTTTTTCATGTTCGTAAATGCACCATGTCTCACTTCCGTACAAGAGCACACTCCACACTAGAGTTTTGAGAAGTCTTTTCCTTATTTCCAAGTCGATGTTGTTAGATTCGAATATCTTTGCCTTTATGTTAAAAGCTAGTCTGGCTAAGTTAGACTTGATAGGGTACCCAAAAACACTTTCAACTTTACATGTTAAAGACAATTACATAGATTATACTGTTGGCTAAACAGCTCATTATAAAAAGAAATTACTGCAGCAAAAAAGATTTACCTAGGCCTATTCTGCCGTGCTAAACTTAACCTAACACTAACCATTAAAACGAAAAAAACGTTTTTGTTAATATGAATCATGGATTTGACACTTGAGAGGACTTTTGGTTGGTGGAAATAGTTTTTTAATCATGAATGTACTGTTTTTTTTTTATAAGAAAATGGAGTTAGGGTACGTTGACTGAATTTTTGTACAATTTCCTGCTGCGAGATATGGACTGAACAGTGAACACCCTAACTTTCGATATTACCTATGCTTTTTTAATGCAATGTCGAAGTAGAGAATGCGCTAACTCAACTATAACCACGCTAAATGAGAAAGAAGCCCCATGTATCGGTCATTCTATTCGAAATGAAAATATCTGATTTATTTATAAAAGTTTTGTCAGGAGTTGGTTTTAAATTATGATTGCTTCAATAATAATCAGCGGTTTAGCTTAATGACTCTTAATTTAAACGCCTGAATGTTTTCCCGGTCTTAAACAAAAGGTGTCTATGCGTTGTTTTTGATTCATAATGTATTCTTTCAACATTAACAATCTGATACTCATGTTAGGGCAAACACAAATTGTTGAATGTGTCAGGAAATAATTTTATTTATGGCCTACTATTGCGCTTTGGAAAGATGTGTATACCTCATCGGAATTAAAAGATGCCAAAATATAAAATGGAAAATAGATCAGGGTCTTCTAGCTTAGCACTTACGTTCTTGCGTTTACCTAGTACACAAAGTAGGCTATGCCATTTTAGAAAGAAATAATTCATTATGAGCGCATTTTTGTCCTTTCCGCCCACTCTTACAATTAACTGATTTTAATGCATGATGTATAATTTAACCCACTTCTCAACTTATTAACATAGAAAAAAAAGTACCTAGCAGGAAGATATAAGTGAACTGTTTTAGACGGGCCCAATGCGCTACGGATAACAGTTTGTTCAAAATAAACAGGTTACACAAAGAAATGGTGATGGCTGTGTATCCCCATTCCTCTTTCAAAAAAAGCGTACAAAAATATTTCAGGCCACTTTGTTCAAACAATTTCTCCAGGGGCACCATCGGGCATCGGGCCCTCGTGTTTGCAGTTATACAAATCTTCATTTGTTAGAAATTAAACCTCACGTTACTGCTTCAAAATGAGTAAAACACAATCAGGTTTAACATGTGTGTCAGTTACTTATACTTGGAACTTGACTACATAGGCTATAATTTTACAACATTTCGTATAAGTATTGTACTATTGACAGATCCCCCCTTTCCAAATTCCTGGGCAAGGTATTGGATGCCTGCTTAATTTTATTCTACGGGGTAATGGCTAGTCTTAAGCAGCTCAGAAGTCTCATAATATAACTTGTTTAAAGTTAATACACCCTTCGGGTAATTGTTCATGGCGTGCAAATTTTATTTGTAGTTTAATTATACATTAGTTTTCATTCGTTCATTCGGTATACCGCATTGGCTAATAACAATAATATTTTTTACAATTTCAGTAGTCCTATCCAATATTTTACTCAAAACTTTGGTCTGATGGTTTCTGCAATACAATAAAAATAGCCGCAACTGAAATCTTTTGACGGTCACATTCCACTTCGTCTCTCCACAGGTTCCGTGGTCTTCCTTGCCGCCTGAAGTCCTCCATTCTAGCTCTAAAATGACAATCCAAGTATCTAAAACAATTGCAATTCCAGCATTATTAATGTCAGTATAGCCTATTTCAATGGCCGTAAGCAGTATAGCCTACCAAATAGCAAAGTTTCAAAAAGTTCACCTTAATTGTTAGCGGTGCCATTGTGATGTAGACCTATTTATAAGGTTGCAGTAAAATTAGAAAGATAAAATTTCACTCTTTTTTTTACACTCATAGCAAAAATACACTAGCTTAGAGAATTTCACCCTTTTCGAAGTACGGTACTGTTCGTCGTGAAAAAAAATGTAAGACAGCATCTATGGATATGGCATACTAGCCTATACTTTTTAACGTAATGACAATAAATGCAGCCTTATTGGGATAATAGGGTGAGAGTAAGAATTTTGAATGTGTATTGCAGTGTAAGCTTCTAAGCTATTAGCCTACAGTATATCAGTGGTTCTCTTTTTTGAAGGCGGTGCCCTTTTTTACAGGAATTTAGTAAGCGGTGCCCAGCATGGCCCGAATGCATATATTCTTTATTGTACATGTAGGTCTACATACGAACAAATCCTACCGACCTTTTTGAACCTATCCTAAATACTTGTAACACCTCGATATCATGAACTTGGGCTTAAATAATAATAAAAATAACAACAAATCGTCTTTATTCAACAGCGTAGATAGCGCCAATGGCCCTTTCTTACACTAAACTGCATTTGCAAGTTGGAGAGTATAATTATTTCTATTCTCACAGAACTATATTGTCACAAAAACATTTAATTTTATCAAATTTTAATGGGATTTACGAGCCTCATGGACGTATGCAGCTTCTAAATTAATGTTCTTAGTGTCCTTAGCGCAGGAGCCAGAGGGTTCGGGAGATATGAAGGGGGTCTCCCACGGGGGAGAAGTTTGGAGAAAACAGACCTGAAATAAATTAGTCTGATTTTAAGCATTTTGATAGCAGCAATAACATCATTTTACAGGCAAATAGTATAATTGCGAACGAGGGGGGGGGGGGGGGGCTGTCGGGGGGTCGCCCGCGGGTGAAAAATTTTGTAAAATAGGGCTGTGATATTGGGGTTTTACGCATTTTGAGTGCAGTAACACTTTGATTTTAGAGGCAAAGATTAAGAGAAAAAGAAAATACTTTTATATTTTTAAATTATCGATTATTAATGTTTCACCTAGTCTAAATTCTAACATTGGAATTAAATTTATCCCATGGCGCCGCGGTGCCCCTAGCAAGTTGTCGCGGTGCCTTATAGTTAGGGCACCGCGGTGTACAGTTTGGGAACTACTGGCATATATCAATGAAAATGCTAACATCGAATATTGAACAAAATAATTGTGTAAGCAATTTATGCAGTTATACACAATAGCCACCTTATTAACTTTATGAAACTTAATGTCACTCGTTTTATTTTGAAATACTTTGGGTCCCATCTGAGGACTTGTTAATGTTACGCTCATCACTTACCCGTTAATGTTAACCTGTATATATTTTGTCCATTCACTCTCTCGCGGGCAAGGTGGGGGCTTGGCTGTTAGAATTCCAATCTGGCCCCAAATTTTTCATATCTTCATTTCCCTAAATAACTTGTTCGTATGTTCGTAAGCTATCGCCCGAATAGGTAGTATTAATTTCTTCAACATTGAGGAAAACAATCATGTCCTGGTCGCTTCCGGTGATTCCTGCAAGGAAAAGAAAAATAAATTAGGTATACCGAGCAGTTTTATTGAATAGTTTTTGTACAATAACGTGTTTGATAATAATTATGATTACAGTACCGGTAATCAAATTAATTAGACGGTATTTACAATTAATCAACACGACCCCCCCCCCCCCTAAAGATTTGACGAGTTAACACTAGATAGGGTTTCTTTGATGAATTTGCCCAAATTTGGTTTTCATTAAAAAATAATTTGTTGATGAAATTATGGATAATTCATATGACATAGCCTACCCTGGCTTGCTGTCACTGTGTATTATCATTACGTATTATTACATTGCTCCTCTATTTACAATAATATCTTGATTCAGTGATTTAGGGATATGGGGAATTGAGGCAACCGAACTTTATCTCAAATGCTATATTATTTACCATGGAACTACTCATATTATGCATTACATTTACGGTACCGACAGTATACTAATTGATGTATAAGAAAGCATGTACGGGTTCACTCGAATTCGTTCTAAGTGCGGAATGAAAAAATTGCCCTAAAGGGACTCGAACTGCCCTTCTGGTAGGCAACCATGCGGCATGCGTATATTACGAATGAAATAATCGGTCAGTCGACCCCATGTTTACTGTTTCCAAACTTTTTTTAGGAAGCAATACTCCAGATCTCCCTTGATTTTGCAGTAGGCTTAATATACTGCTATTGAATGATTAAAATTAAAACTTTCCAAGTTCCTTTATTGTAGTAGGGTCTATACTTGTTATTATAAATGCTTTGAGCCCAATATTTTCGTAGTCAAAATGTTTCATACCGGTACTTGTATTTTTCTAAAGCTGGGATGGGGATCAATTCTCAATGTATTGGTAGATTTAGGAGGGTTCTGGGAGTTTATACCCCCTCCCCCGAAAATGTGGCATAGATAAAATTTACAAATAGGCCTAATTCATACAATCGAAAAATTAGTGCTTCTGGGTAATGGTAAAATAAAATAAAATTCTTGTAAAATATACATTTGGCTGCTATAGGCCTACTAAATTGCGCACATTCCCACTATTGTTTTAAATCCCCTATTTAGAATATTTTAATTAGTCATCTGTCAAATCTAAACTTGAAATGTACAAACGAACTCCCACTGCTTCAGGACTATTCTAATGATTTGACATTTTTTACAAAAAGGTTAAATCGCGTACTTAAGCAATTTACCTCAATTTACCTCAAATTAGCCTCACTAAGTCACCTAATAGGTAGGTACTTGTGTCGAGTCAAGAAACGTCTCCGACCGCAAGGTGTGTAGAGACTCGCACAAGTACAAGCATGCTACCACCTTGCCACCGAAGTCGCTGATCATAACATCGTTTTATCATAACCCTTCGTCACTCAAATCTAAACTGCTCTCAAAATGTGTTAGGTCCCACTATTTCAGGTCTATTTAAAAAATGATGTCAACATCCGAAAAACCCCACTGTTCCATAATCATATATTTAGCAAAAAAAATAAAAAAATCAGAGAGGCGTATCCTGGACTCAGGCCCGTACCCAGAATTTAATTTGGGGGGGGGCAAGTACATTTTTTTTATCCGTAGTGATTTTAGTAGTTTTAGCTAAAACCCTTACATTATTAATTATTTTTTTATCAAATTTGGGGGGGGGGGGCATGGCCCCTTTGGCTCACCCTTGGGAACGGGCCTGCTGGACTCCCTGCTTGGCATTTCTATAAGACTTTCCTTGGAATGTTCTTTTTTCAAATTGTGTAGGCGCGCCTATACAATATGCATACAATTGTATGGTGGGGGGTACCCTCATCATAAATTACACTCAAAACCCCCCTCTTATTGAGCTGATAACCAACGACCCTTAATGGTGTCCCTGCCCCTAGCCTGAGAACTGTCTACGCACTTGACGTCTCGGACTCCCCCGTTCGTCTCGTCCCTCCTCTGACTCAGCCATTTAATTATTAGTTTACCTTGCCAACGATTCCTTCATCTGTAAAAACGGGCCTTGCTCAAAAGAAGGTGGGTAGTGGACACTAATCTTGTCTATGGGCCTGGGGTGTGTGCGAAATATCTATTTTCGGTTCTACACTCCATTTCAACAAACATTTAATTTCGATTTTCGATAATGGCTGGGACAGTACATGTACAACGATATATAGTGTATAAGGCACTATATACCCGGGTATTGTCATCCGCCATGTTGTATCCCACATTTCCTATATGGTAAGTATTGTAAGTAAACTAAAAGATTGAAAAATATTGAGAACAAAAACTAATACACGTTTTAGTAATTTTTTATTACAAACTTCCCTACTTGGTAGCACATTTTTTTAAATAAAAATAAATAAACAACGATAAATTTATAAAAATAAATAGGTAAACACCCAATGCTTGGCTTATACACAAGACGTATAATGGATACAACATGTTGGATGACAATACCTGTCTATGTCTAATATAGAGCCCTAATAGTGTAGAAACAAGGGCCAAGTTGTTGTTTATCTAGGGTGTCAGGTGACGCCGGATACAATGTTTTCAAAAAGGAATGCACAATGCACCCGCCACCCAGCACCCTCCTTTTTGTCAAACACCCCTGGTAATTGGTATATACGAGTACAATCTTGTAGTCTTGTACTGCAGTGTTGCCATGCTGGATAACGGTAAACAATTAGTACAATGGTGAATGGTCTTGACCTGCGTTGCGCCGTTGCTACGCTTCATGTATACCTAACAAATACCAACTACCTGAACTCTGAAATACCAACATTCAGTTTCTAGTTTCAACCTCAATCCTCATCTTATACGAGTTCTTTTGGATTTTGAACCGAAATGAATTTGTAAAACGTGGTTCATAACTTCTTCATAACATTTCTCAAAGGAACATGCAATTACATATTATATTGCAGTATTATATGGTGTATACAACACTGACATTTAATTAGCTTTGGTTGAAGAGGTAACCTTTATTTATTTATTTATTTAAACTCCACGTAATAACCGAACTGCTATTAAATCGAAAGATGTAAATTAAACAAGCTTACTTTTTCGCCGCCTAATAAATACAATAGGCCCTAAAGGACCGTAGGCAAGGTGGGGGGGGGGGGCTGATTGGGCTGCAGCCCCCCCCCCCCCCGAAATGAAAAGTTGAGAATTTAACAAATCTAGTACGGTCACATGAATACCTACATATGTCTTCCTAACATTGTAAAATTTACTTGTTAAAATCGTAAAACCCCAATATTTCGGACATACGTATTTTTCATAAAAATTTCCACCGTAGGAGACACCTCCCCCCCATTTACAGCAATATTTATATGTATATAAGCATTCCTTTTTTAGCTTTGAGCTTTGTAAAATCTAGAGCTATACTTTACTGTTATTGAAAACCCCACTATGTTGCACTTATACGTACTTTCAAATAATTCCCCCGGGGGAGCCCCCCTGTTTGGTTGAATCCAACGTTATTTCTATACAATCAAATCCGTTGTAATGATAACATTACGATTTAGTCTGCACAGTCTCAAATTATTATCTGCCTGTGCAGGCCCGGATTTAGGAATAGGCAGAGTAGGCAGCTGCCTAGGGACCCCCACACGAAGGGGGCCCACAAAATTAAAAAAAAGCGAATTTAAAAAGTAAGAAATAAGTAAATTTCTTATGACAAAAATAATTTTCAATTTTTATTATGGTGGGAAATTTAGTGTCGTGACAGTGACAAGTTACCGTTACAAAAATGAAATGTAAGGACATGTATTATGCTCTTATTTTTATTGTTCCCTCTTTTCCTAATACCTACTGTACTCTACATCTGCAGTGCAACAGTGAAGGAAAGCCAATGGAGCTGCTTCTTTTGGGAGGGCCCCCACAGAGAACTGTGCCTAGGGGCAGTGCCGGGCCGAGGTGCTTTAGCGCTGGTGGCAAGTTGAAGAATTTGCGCCCTCGAATATATTCTCCTTCTTTTAATGCCTCTTGCCAGGATGATCAGGTCGAGCCAAGGCCGTAACTAGGAATTTTTGCCATTTTGGCGACGGTATAATACTATATTTGGAGTAAATTGTTTTCTTGATCACTCAATTGTATGCTGTGTCTTCTTTACGAGTTATGGTGCAACTAGCTCGTATATAGGTACGTGACCAAGCCCGTAGCCAGGACTTTTTTTTCGGGGGTGGCTGTGGCGACTGTGATTCTACCTAGTGTAAATTTATTTCTTGAGAATTCAATTGTGTCTAGTGTATTGGTTATGGTGTTACTCTTATCCAGTATATGATAGCATAGGCAATTTATTGGAGGTTTTAGCCTCGGTGCGAATACAAGCTATATATAATAACATTTTGCGGATATGCGGAATAAACCGTAATGTTATCATTACGACGGTTTAGATAGTTTAGAAATAATATTGCATTTAACCCAAAGAGGGGGTCCGGGGGAAACATTTGAAAATATAAGTGCAAAATAATGGGGTTTTACGCATTTTAACAGTAGTAAAGTATGGATTTTACAAAGCTTACATAAGAATGCATATTAATAAAAATTAACCCCGTGGGAAAAATGTGAAAATGTAGGTGCAACACAATGGGGTTTTACAGCAGGAAAGCTTGGAAAGGAATGCATATTCATATTGCTCCAAACAGGGTCTCCCCGGGGAAACGTTTTGAAAAAATAGGTCCGAAATAGTGGTGTTGTATGATTTTAACAGCAGTAAAGTTTATAATTTACTGAGGAAGACGTACTCATGCTACCGAACTAAATTTATTTAATTCCCCCAACTTTTCATTTCGGGGGGGGGGGGGCTGCACTCCAATAAGCCCCCCCCCCCTTGGGGCTTGGCTACGGCCTTGATACATGATAGAATAGGCACATCAAACGTCAAATTATTGGCGGATTTATAGCATTCGCGCGGGCACAGGCAGATAATATTTTGCCGAAATGCGGACCAAATATCAACGATTTCAGTATGACGGTATATAAATAAAATAAATAAGGACTCTTTTTGTTCTATTACTAAGCCAACCTGGCGGAGTTAGGGCTACAAAGCCCTCTCTTACACTCAACTAGGAAGGCCCGGGACTACCTGCTTTACATGCCCTCCGAAGCATGGCCAGAAAACGTAGGAAGTGTAGGACTCGCACCAACAACCTATATAGATAGTACAGAAATAATATTGCATTTAACTGAAAGAGGAGGGCCCGGGGGAGACGCCCGGGGTTCTCCCCCGGGCAGGGGGGGGATTTTGTAAATATAAGAGCGAAACAGTGGGGGTTAACGCATTTTAAAAGCAGTAACGTATAGATTTAACAAAACGTACAAAGAAATTTCTATTCATATTACGGCGAACAGGGGGGGGGGGTCTCCACCTGAGGAAACGTTTTGATAAAAATTTGAACAGCAGTAAAGTTTATAATTCACAGAGGAAGGCTTCGGAGGCCCCTAGGCTAGGGCCTGAATCCGCCAATAAATTGACGTTTTTTTTTTTTTTTTTTTTTTTTTTTTGGCATTGTGGGTTCACATACAGCCATGGTGGGATTGACGTTTGTTATGCCTACGCTATATACGAGTAACATCATAACCTTTAAAGGATACAGTAGCTATACAATTGAGTTCTCAAGAAAACAGTTTGCATTAAATAGGATCACAGTCGCCACAGGCCCCCCTCTCACGGAAATAAATCTCGGCTACGCCCTTGAGATCCGACATCATTCGAAGTTCAGAACTATCAAACGCTTTAAATTTTTGTGAATCGAAAATCCCATTCTCGACCTAACATAGCCTATAACAGGGTCTAGAATGCAAAAACTGCAAATAAATACCTCTATTATGGTGCATACATCCAGTGGCAAAATACATTTTTTGGGAGTATCCTATCCTAAACCACCGCAAAATTAAACAAAAGCGCCATCATACAAGAACCGATCGGATTTTAATCAAACATGCCTTCCTATTTATTAAATTAGTATAGGTACCGAGATAAATAATATTATTTACTATGTCTATATAGTAAATAATTTTCCCAGGGTTAAATCTCAGTTGCCTCGAAATACCTGATCCTAAAGCACACTGAATTGTTCGATGAGACGCAGCCCGTAACCACGATTGCATTTCAGGGAGGAACGCCAATGCGATCCTAGTCACTATAGTACAGTCACTCAAATCGCGTGAAACCCCACTAATACAGCCCTATTTTAAAAAAAAAAAAAAAAAAAAAAAAGAGACCTCTGCCCCCCTCTTCCCCCTATTCGCCAATATATTCACTGCCCGTAAAGTATAAAACGTATTACTCTCAATATGTGTAAGACCCCAATAATTTAGCTCTATTTTTCAAAATGTTTCACGCGAGGGAGAGCCCCCCCCCCCCAGGCCTACTGCCTATTGCCTTTTGTTAACATAAATGAAAACTACAATATAATTATGTGAATTTAAAGAAAATCGTTGGAGCCGTTTTCGAGAAAACAATTTTTTAGCCGTTTTCTTTTAGTTTTTTTGAGAGCGAAACCCCCCAAAATAACCGGTACGTATTGATTACTTGATAGTATAATTTTATAATTTAACAGAAATACACACTTAGTTATTTAGAATTAATGGGACAATTTTAGTAGATATTTTTATGATATAGGCCTAATTTAATGGCCTAATTTAATGACCTCGTCTTGAATAACTAATAATAATAATAATAATAATGCGTGTATTTATCAAAAGGCATTACAAATTATACTGAAACCAAAGCCAAAAAACGCATTGGGATCACCACACAATTTACAGTAGGCCTAGTAAAATTATTTGTCCGTGCCACTAGCATTACTTTTACTTTTATACTGTACCTTTGAGTTTGAGAAGACTTCATGCCCCCCCCCCCCGAAAAAGGATTTATGGGACTTTTGTCTATCAAACTAAATTGACCCCTCCTTAACAAACAAGACAGCGTCAGCATCAATACCATTCTAATTGCGCAATCGAGGGCTACAATTGTCTTTCAAACTTAAAATCTGACCTGGGGATGGACAGATTAGGAATCGACAGGGTCGGATTTGCCAAAAAAAAACACAACAAGAAAGTGAGGGGGGGGGGCTGTGGTGACTACAATCCTATCTAGTGTAAAATGGTCTTTTGGGAGCTCAATTGTATCCTGTGTGTATTCTCTATATAAAGTTATGGTGTTACTCGAATGTATTGTATAATAGGAAAGGCATATCAAACGACAATTTATTGGCGGACTTATAGCTTTGGTGCAAACACAGGCAGATAATATTTTGCGGCTATGCGGACTAAATCAGTAAAACGTAGTGTAATTAATTTTTACAGCGGTTTAGATTGTATAGAAATACTATTGAATATAACCCCCGGGGGAAAAATTGGAAACTATAAGCTAGTGCAAAATAGTGGGGGTTTACGCATTTTAACAGTAAGTAGAGTATAGATTTTAAAAAGCTTACGAAGGAATGGTTATTCATATTGATGCAAACCCCCCTGTTTGCTGCCCGGGGGTCTACCCAGGGGGAAATATTAATTTTTGAAAAATAGGTAGGAAAAATATTGAGATTTTACTATTTTAACAGTAGTAAAGCTTATAATTTACAGAGGAAGGCATATTCATGTCACTGCACTAGATTTATTTATTTCTCAACTTTTAATTTCGGAAAAGGGGAGCTACAGCCTGCAGCCCAATAAGCCCCCTTGCCTACGGCCTTGGTGTAGTCAATCTTTTGGTGGCAAAGGCAACATATTTCTGGGAACATGGGGAAATTCAAATGCTCCAGCTGGTTCCTTTTTTATGTTTCTTTATTCACATACCGTATGTTAGTGTGTACCATGCGTAATGCAGGGCCTCCATCGTAAAATTGATCCTAAATAGTTGAAATAGTAACCTAAACTTTCTGCCTGTCTTTTCCTGCTGTAACCATATCATTGGTCATGGCTTCATGGACATGGCAAAATCAAACCACATGAGAATTTTTCTCTGAATAATCCAAATTATGGCTACATTCAGAAGCCCGTATTCTCTAACATGATGCTTTACAGGGGCTATGTAATCCTGTCCCACTGCAGCAATGGAGATAGTACTGGACTTCCCACCCCTCCATGTTGCAGTGGAAACTTCTGCAGAAATGGCATTACTAGGAGTGGAAGGGCAATTAAGAGAGACTCAGCCTCTCTGACTACGTCTGACCACTGCCTGGATATGCCAAGCGATAGAATCCATCCAAAATACTGTTTTAGGAGGGAATTCGAAACTATATTAGGGACAATGAAAGAATGCTGCGAATCAGCAGGAATTCTCAATAGTCACACAATCAAGTGGTATACTGATGGCTCTAGGCTAGGAAGTACCAAACCAAGAACAGGCCTTGGCGTCTTTGGTCCTGGGGTTAAATATCTGGAGTCTCTTAGGGAGACAACTATAGTCTTGCAGATTCTGCAATGAAGGTGCGGAGGACCTGCGATGCGATGCGATGCAATCGCACGAAGAAGAGCAGCATGCTCGGAAAGCTTGCAGTTACATGTAAAAGACCTACCACTTCTGAATCCCCTCAAGATCCTGGCTCTCGTGAGGGAGATAGGCCTCGAGAAAGTGATGTAGAAGTGATGTAGATACTTTGTTGTAGGGGGCACAATAGGCCAATAGGCTTAAGTGCACACAGGTAACACCTGTACCCCAACTTATATATAAAAAAAAAAAACCTAAACTTTGAAAAAAGTGACTTTTTAGTAACCAGGTTACATCATTGTAAAATCTGGTCAGGGGTTTCATACGCTAATAAGCAATATAAAATCAATGAACTCTGATGAACTTGAAATTTGTAGGGCAATAAAATTCTATATTAATTAAGGACAGTGTTTCAATTTTGGGAAACTTTGCAACTCCATGCACACCTACGCCCTAAAAAATTTAACTCTCTTCTTCAGTGTTGTCAGATTCAGGGAAGTACAATAATAATTACTATCAATTTTACGAAGTTTAATTTGAATTTTCTGTATTTTTTTAATGAAGTGACTGAAATCAAAATTGCAACGTTAATGCCGAATGGAAAAAACATTTTTAATTTTGTATTAATTATTTATTACTTGTGTTATAAATTTTATTCGTTTTTTGCAATGTCCGGTTCGTCCACAAGCCCGTAGACAGAAGTTTTTTCGGGGGTGGCTGTGGCGACTGATCCTATCTGGTTTAAATTTATTTCATGAGAATTTAATTGTATCCCGTGTATTCTAAAGAGGTTATTGTGTGTTACTCGTATATATGATTTAGCATAGGCAATATTTTGGGGGGTATGCGGAATAAATCGTTGTTAACACAAATATTTTGAAAATATAAGTGAAGAGTTTTACGCATTTTAACAGCAGTAAAGTATGGAATTTACAAAGCTTACAAAGGAATTCTTATTAATAAAAATAATATTGCATTTATCTCAAGCCCGGGGGTCTCCCCCAGGGGAAAAATTTGAAAATGTAAGTGCAAAACAGTGGGGTTTTACAAAAGGAAAGCTTGCAAAGGAATGCATATTCATATTGCTCCAAACAGGGGGACTGGGTGTCTCCAGCCCAATAAGCCCCCTCCAACCCCCCCCCCCCCCCGAAATGAAAAGTTGAGAATGAAATAAATCTAGTTCGGTAACATAAATGGGTCTTCCTCAGTAAATTATAAACTTTACTGCTGTTAAAATCGTAAAACCTCACTATTTTGGACCTACTTTTTCAAAAAAATTCCCCCGGGGAAGACCCCCGGTCTCCTGTTTGGAGCAATATGAATATGTATTCCTTTGCAAGCTTTCCTGATGTAACCTTCCACTTTTTTGCACTTTTTCATTTACCAATTTTTCCCCGGGGGGTCTCCCCTTTTTGAGTGAAATGCAATATTATTTCTATGAATAAGACTTCTTTGGGGGGGGGGGGCTGCAGCCCAATAAAATCATCCCCCTTGGCTATGGCCTTGCTCTTTTTATGTCAGGAGCTACACTGCATTTTCTCGCCATGCTTTGGAGGGCATGTAAAGCAGGCGGTCCCGGGCTCTCCTAGTTGATTGTAAGAGAAGGCTTTATAGCCCTAACTCCGCTTACAGCGCAGTTACTGACTTAACACTTACTGACTACTGTAGCGGATAATCCACAGTCCATGTCCATAAGCTAAGGCGTTAAGCCGAGGGGATAGTTCCAGAGAGGTGGAGCGAGGCCTCGCCAGGTACTGAGTTGCCACTTATGAATGGGGGTTGCGTGACCTTGTTTGGCTTTTGTATTTTGTGTAGACTGCTGTGTGCAGACCCCACAATACCATTTTAAATATTACCGCCGGCGCCAAATTTTAAGTTGCACGTGATTGCAAGAAAAACAATTTTTATTTCTTGAAAAAATTAAAAATATATCCAAAACCCCTCAAAAAAGTAACCAAAAGTAACCAAATATGAAAAAAGTTACCAAAAAGTTACCTAGATTGAAAAAAAGTAACCAATAGTTAAAAAAGTGACCAAGTGGAGGCCCTGCACGATAATGAAAATGTGGATGTGACCCACGTCCCACAGACCACAGTACCTTATATCGTATTTGGCAAGCATGTCTTGGTATTCATATAAAGTTATATTTCAATCAATAAAGAAATTATGGGCGGCCATAGACTTGCCCATTGGATGGCTTTATTTTACCTAGTTTGACCATTGCATGTAACCTGCATCGGTCAAGACTCAAGGCGTAGGTACCTATAAAGGGTGGCCTACAGTAGGGCTCTATATTAGACAGGTATTGTCATCCGCCATGTTGTATCCATAATAAGTCTTGTGTATAAGCCAAGCATTGGGAGTTTACCTATTTATTTTTAGAAATTTATCGGTGTTTATTTATTTTTATTTAAAAAACGTAGGCCTACTACCAAGTAGGCAAGTTCATAATAAAAAATGACTAAAACGTGTATTCGTTTTTTTTAATATTTTTCAATCTCTTACTTTTCTTACAATACTTACCATATAGGAAATAATGGATACAACATGGCGGATGACAATACCCGGGTATATAGTGCCTTAGCCTACAGACGACAAATAAAAGAAAATTTCGTAGCTATCCTTGTTCGTCTATGGGACTGCGACTACATCAGAACTTATATAAGTTATATGGTCTGTGACGTATTTTACGTGTATAACAGGATATTTATAATAAAAAAATGATAAAAAACTTACCTTTATTTATGCCAACGAACAACTTTCCCATTATATCCATAGCGCAATAGTTGTCCTGAAAGAACACATCACACACTCACGGCTTTAAGTAATCGTTATATGTAGCGGGTAGTTGTTAAAAATGGCTCTTAGGCAACCCCCGCTCTGCGGGTAGCTCATCGGTAGGCAGGGCGTAGATTCTAGTGAATCAACCTAAGGCCTAATAAAATAAAATGTGGTACGGGTCATAATAAATATATTAATTAACCTATCTAACATTTCAAAATACAAATTATACCGGGTGTTAGTAAGTTACAATATTAAAAATCTTAAAAGTCTAAAATCATTAAAGTTGATTTTTGTTAATTATTTATTGATTATTCTTCAAAATTAATATAAGTAAAATAAAGGAGTGAATACACCCACCGGAGTAATCCATCGGCTCTACTTCTTGTTCCTCCCAATATCGAGGACACCGGAAATGTCCACCTTTGGTAACCCCGGTTACTTAATTTCTATCCTTCCCTGGCACGATGGTCATATAAAATAAAGCTGCTGGAACTTGGAAGTGGGTGGATTTGGTGGGAAGGAAAAAGGGGGCCCTCCCCCTGCGAACACGGACTTAGCGTTGCCTCTGAGGAACAAAATATGAATGGTTAGGTTTAACGAGGAAGGTTTACTTACATAAAATGAAGTGCTACTTGGTCAATATTATATGTTTTGGAATGCTGCTTAAACTTAGGATAAAATAACTGTAACTTTTAATATGAAAAGGCTGAATTTACGGAAATAATTGAAAATAATTACGAACCATTCTTCTGTGGTTGATGGCTGAATAATAAATGGCAAAATGGCGTCTCGTGAAAAGGGAAATTTTATGTCCATTGGCGCGAAGGGAGAACGTGTCGGAAGACGGAAGGCGGGAAATAGTTGGGATACAGTTCCAAGGCACTAGGGGTTAAATGAAAATGAAAAGAAGAATATCGTCGCACCAAGGCTTGGTGCGGCGTAGAAATAACGGGGAAAACCCGTTACAATCGCGTAAAACCCATGACACGAACGTGGCCGGAAAGGCGACTTCGTTGAGACAACAAAACAAGTAGAAAGGGTAAAACAACCAAACAAGAGCAAAACGGGAAATGGGCGCCAGCCAAAGAGGAACTCTGACAAAGAGACAGCAGTGAAAGGGAAAGGACGGGAAAAGACCATGGTGCGGGAAGGAGTACAAAAATTACACTAAAAACGCGTCACACGCGTAAAACAAAAAAATGTTTCAGCGTGTGTACAATAAAAGGCATAATATGTGAACAAAACAAGACAACACAAAATGCAATGAACAATCGGAAACGCGCATCGCGCGTAAAACAATAAAAAAATTAAGGACCCGTAACAAGTATGGAATAACATCAAAAGAGAAAAAGGCAAATGAAATTGTAAACACTTGGGAACGAACAAAATCGAAATCCTCAAGAATAAGAACTTAAGAACTAGCCTATGCGAAAAATCAAAGAAACCAGCGATGCTTCATAAATGAGCCAATCGAACAAAAACTAATATTAAAGGGTTAAAAGATGTGGAACTAACGCTATTAATTCTAAAAACAAAAGAGTAAATTTAGACACAAACAGGTCTAAGTTGAGACACCGGCCATTTCCCCGCCGGCTCGCCGTTTAACTTCTGCAAGCTGTATTGGGTGTCCGAGAGTTTTTCAGCGACTTGAAATGGTCCAATGTATTTGGGACAAAATTTCTTCGTAATATCTTTGGCCGCCGAAGACAGAGCATGGTTGAGTCGCCACACCATTGTTCCCACAGTCAAAACAAGAGGCTTACGTTTCGTATTGTACGCCTCTGCTTGAGCATGTTTAGCTCGATTATGTGTGGTTATTATGGAGGCGTATATTTCCTTAAGTTCACCTTGTAAAGCTTCATCATAGACTGGGGCATCAAATAACGCCAGGTCGGCGTGGTTGAGATTGGTCACAGCGTCCTGAAAGGCAGGGAGCTCACGACCAAGGAAGAGTTTTGCAGGGGAAAAACCTGTGGCGTCGCAGACAGTGGCTCGTAAGGCATAAGTCACCAGAGGTAAGTAACGCGACCATGTTTTATGATTTTCTGTGCTGAATATGGCCAGCACCGTCTTCAAAGTCCTTATCCAGCGCTCGGTGGGGTTTGCCGATGGGAAATAATGGGGAATAAACCTTAGCTTCGAATTGTATGTCCCACAGAATTCCTTAAAAGCGCTAGAGGTGAACTGAGAGCCATTGTCGGATAGCCATGCCGATGGCGGTCCGTACTGGTACACAACATGTGTGGTCAGAGCGGAGATAATTTTTACGGCTGTAATATGAGTTATAGGAACTGAGACAACCCAACGAGTACATGCTTCGACCGCAACCAAGATATATTGATAGGCCTGTGATTTAGGAAGAGGACCCACTAGATCGATGTACCACAGAGCTCCAGGCTTCAGCATGGGCGGTTTAACCGTCATTAGCCCAGTGGGCGGCTTGTTACTGGCCTTGAACTGCTGACATGGGAAACATGCTTGAACGTAGCGACGAACGTCACTTGCTAGACATGGCCAATAATATAAATTTCGAATGCGTTTTGTAGTCTTGTTATGATTCATGTGTCCCCCTTGGGGAGTATCATGGTATTCCTTAATGATGTCAAGACGAACATCAGTGGGTACAACTAAGCGAAGGTCGGAACCTACCAACTTATACAAAAACTCATCCCGGAATGTAAAAAGCGGGTAATCTTGCGGGGTTTTAGACACTTTGCCCCTCAAATCGTGGTACCAGGTATCATTAGAATTTTTAATTCTTTCGGGATACAAAGTAGAAGGAATGGGTACAAAAGCTGCTGCCATGATTGAAACGCGAGAAAGAGCGTCAGGGACAACATTAAGGCTACCTTTTCGATGTACTACATCGAAATCGTATTGTGCCAAGGTCGTGATCCAACGGCTGACTCTACCTGAGGGTGTGTCCAACTTGCTGAGCCAGCGAAGCGCTTCATGATCGGTAATGACCGTAAAACGTGTCCCATAGAGGTATTGACGAAACGAAGTAATACCATGGATGACCGCAAGAAGCTCCTTTTCCGTCACGGAGTAGTTGCGCTGAGCCGGACCCAGAGTCTTCGAGGTATACGCCACAACCCTTTCCTGTCCATCGATCATTTGTGTAAGAACGCCTCCCAAAGCAACATCTGAAGCGTCTACTGCCAAAGTAAAAGGGAGATCAAAACGAGGGCACGCCAAGATTGGCTTGCTAATCAGTTTATCCTTTAGGGTTTCGAATGCCAACCGTTCCTCGTTGCCCCAAAGGAAAGGCGTGTCTTTCCGCAACAAATTGTTCAAAGGGCGCGCCACATCTGAGAATTGGTCGATAAACCGCCGATACCAGCCAGCCAAACCAAGGAAAGCTCGGACTTCACGCTGATTTCGGGGTGTGGGATACCGGGATATTGCCGTGATTTTGTCCTCCGACATTTTGATATCTCCACCACCGACAACGTATCCCAAATATTCTGTTTCCGCCGAGAGAAACTTGGATTTTTTCCAGTTCAACTGGAGGTCAGCATTGCGTAGCAACTCAAGAACTATATTAACGTGGCGGACATGTTCGTCAAAGGTGGCGCTGTAGATGCATAGGTCATCCAAGTAGGTGAAGGCGAAGGCCTGAGCAGGTCGTAGAATTTTTTCCAGGATGGCCTGGAATGAGCCGGGCAGTGTGGCTAGGCCAAATGGCGCGTAGACCCATTCAAAGTGACCCATGGATGCAACCGTAAATGCAGTCATGTATCTCGACGAGGCTTCTAGGCGCACCTGATGGAAGCCCTGTAATAAATCTAGAGTCGTTAGGAACTGAGCATCCTTCAACTTATCTAACAAATCATGGATGCGTGGAAGTGGCTGCCCCGATGTGCGGCAAGCCTTGTTGGCATCTCGGTAATCCACGCAGATACGGTGACTGCCATCCTTCTTCCGCGCCAGAACCAAACGTGAACTCCAAGGGCTGTCCGAATATTGAATTATTCCCTTGTCAAGGAGTTTTTGAATTTCTTCTTTCACATACTCCATGATTGGCGGAGAAAATGTGGAATAACGGTGTTTCACGGGAGCAATGTCCGTGCGAGGGTACAGTCTGTGCTCACCTACGTTACATTGTCCCGGAGAGTCAGCGAAACGCTCCTTCCAATGTCGCAGGAGCTCATTGAATTCTTTAGATTGATCATCGGAAAGTATCGGATGATTAAAAACAATATCTGTGTGAGCTTCCGGAGGTGCCAGAGGGCTCACAGCGTCGTGTACATCTGGATCGAGGTCAGCTGATGACGCTTCAATGGCTAGGTGAAGGGAGTCCAACTGATGGAGCCTAGCTCGAACAGGGGACCCTTGAACTAGAAAAATCACAGCATCCTCGGTAAATTGTAATGTGGCCTGTAATTCTCTCAATGTATTGACGCCAATGATACAGTCCTGCGCCAAATTTGCCACAAATAGGCATTTGCCGAACCATGTCGCGGGAGTCTCATCCGTCTCGATGACCAAATGAAGATCTGCCTCCGCAACTAGCCCAGAGTGAGCCCCATTAGCCACTACAATCATTCCATTACGAGGGCGAATGGTAAACCCCAAAGCTTCCAGCTGAGGAATCAGCCTGGCTGATAACGCCGTGTCGGTACAACCGGTGTCAACCAGGGAAGTCAAGGACAGAGACGAACATTGTCCTGCAATGGCCAATTTCAAATAAAAACGTTGGTGTTCAGGTTCTCTGGAGGGAATTCCTGCTGCGTCTGCCTGAGGTAGCTGAGGCGAGCCGGAGCCCGTTGAAGCTTCTGCGACTGCCAAAGCACGCTGTGCCTCTGCCAAAAGCCGCTGCATGTCATGAACTTTTTGGCGTAAGCCGCTAACATCTTTTCGAGAGCATGTAGGGCATGAAGCAAATGTCGTACTAGATGCACCACATCGGAAACAAAAAGGACGAGCCGTTGTCGGACAGTCTGAAGAGCCATGACTATTCGATTTACAGCCCGCGCAAGATCGTTTTGCCATAGCCCGTGGAGGGGGTCCCTTCTTCTTAATAAGAGTTTTAGACAAACCTGAGTTGTTCGGAGACGCTGATTCCATTTGTGAAGTTGGCCTTTGAATCAGGGGGGCAACCGGTTCAACCACTGGTTCAATCGGTGCTAGCTTGCTGGTAGTTGGTCGTTGGGAATTCCTTCGCCGCTCGGCATCGCCATATAAAGGGTGGGCAAGGAGTTCTTCAGTCGGAGCTACGTAGGTGTTTTTCCGCTCCATTGCAATCTCCAGCGAGCGCGCATGGCGCTCTAGGTCTTGCATCGTCAGGTTCTCTGGGGAGACGCGGAGAGAAAGCCTTTCAAAAAGGCGTGGGTGGCAGTTCTCCCAGAGAAGAGAAACAATTTCCTCTTGCGGAAGAGGTCTGGCCAAATCATTGTTCAGCAGACAAATAAAGGTGGAAAATTCCGCGAATGATTCTTTCGGACCCTGTTTGCGGGAATATAGGTTTGCCCGCTTTGTGAGGTCGCTTTCAGTAGAGCCATAAGTCAGTTTCATATCACCTAACAGGGTAGGCCAGTCCTGATATAAGTGTTTCCGCAGACGGAACCATTGGGCCGCTGGGCCACTTAATGCCTGTCCGACTACGCGAACCTTGTCAGGAAACGATAAGGGTAAAGAAGAAAAAAGGTCCTCAATACGTCGAGCAAACAATTCAAAACTTTCAGAGGGCCTGCCGGAGAAAGAAATGGATCGAGCCGCGAGCTCTTGGAATACCTCCTTTAGAGCCCGGTGTGACGTGCTGGACGAATTGGTAAAGGTGTCACAGATTTTGGAAAGAGTTGCCTCAAAGGTGGCCACTAGCAAAGCAGAAGGGTCTGCAGCTGGAGTTGGAATCGGCACCATAGACGAAATGGGCAAAGCGGAACCACCCGAAAATGGTCCACTGTTAGAAGACGAGGGCACCGTTACTATTGGGAGAGAAACGTTGTGCGTAACCGGCAATGAGGGTCTTCTAGGAGGAGACGGGTCCCGGGAAGGAATATTCCCACTGCCCGAAAATGAGCCATCGGGATCACTAGCTTGTAGTCTGCGAGGTATATCACCTATAGTGGACACATGGTTGCGAATACGACGGCGTAAAGCCGCTATGCTACCCTCTGATGATAGCCCTAAATCAGTAGCAATATCGATCAGCTCGTCAAACGAAACGAGCTGCAGCTGGCGACTAATGCCGCAAAATCCTGTATTGAATTGGTTCATATTTATCAAATAGCGTGGGGATACAGCCCCCTTAATCTAATCCACCAGAAAATAAAATAAAAATTAGAATAACATATAACCAGGAAAGTGTGCAACAGGGAAAAACATCCAGACGGTACAATTGAAAACAAACCTAAACCAGCAAAAGTACTCACCAAATCCCACATTTGGAATCATAAACAAAAAGGACCGGAAAAGAACAGGGCAGGAAAAGAACAAAAGAAAACCTTTAAAAAGGGACACTAAAAACTCTGGAAGACCGTCGACTGTCTCCAAGAACCTCACCGTGTCGAAGGTGAAAACGGTAACCCCGCGCGAAGGTACCTAAGGAAAAGACTGAGAGTCTGGAAATATTCATAGGAAATAACTACGCAGGTGGAAGAAGTTAACTGATAGTACCTACGTGACAATCCGTGACCGAAAACTAACATGACTGTCAACTACAATCCCTGCAAGAACGGGGTGTGAGGCCTTCCACCTGGGCGGAAACCCTAAAACAGAGAGACTGGTAAAACAAACTGAAGTGGATACAAGAGAAAAAAAATATCTATCATAAAACATTAAGCTACTTCAGTCAAATAAATGCGAAACCATGGCGAGACTATAGAAGAATTACGAAATAGGGAAAACTGAACATCGAAACTACCTAGCTAGTACACTAACATAGAGCATAGCAGGAGAAACACATTCATTCACAAAACAAATTAAATTACCACCAGTACTTTCTAATGAGAACCCCCCCAAAACTAGAGACCCATGTCAAAAGTAAAGTAGTGGCTAGCATAGAATGCCATAATAGTGAAAAAATAAAAATAAAAACCCAATTCTTTACAACAGTTTTCAAATTGTACCGACCCAACAATAAAAGTAGAAACATTATTCCCTGAAACAAAAATCTTGTACCTACAAGCATTAAATAAAATCTTACAACTAGCTGAAAGAAAGTGCCGACAGAAACATTAAAATATTCATTGTCACACAAAAACCATAAATGAAAGTAATCATGTTGTTTGCCAAGGAGGTTAAAATGATCTTCTCAATATTTGAAAAGTAATAGGAAGGCATATTTGCCGTAATGTTTGAGAAACAAAAAAACTAAATAATTTTGTGAATTGTAATGACCACGTACCTTAAAAGCGCAACAAATATCACAAAGCACTACACGGCACACCCATCCCAATGATACAATTTTTTAACTTAAAGCCAAAATTGAATATTATAAAATATTTTTGAAATAAAGACAATTATTGTCAACAATAAAATCAAAACAAGCGCCATTTTCTTAAACATTAAATATCGAAATCCTAGTAGGGAAATTTGTCATCATGTTTGTCGCCAAAATGCGAAAACAAACTTTTACATTATAAGAAAATAAAATGGCGGATAAAAATTAAAATTTCAGAAGTCAAACTAATATGAAAAATGACACGTGTGAAGAGAAAATTAAGTAACAATACACACAAGTAACCTGAAAAAGTTAGAAATAGAATTATAACATAGGATATAGGGTGCCAAATGTGCCATGAAATTCTGATGCACTAACTTACTGACATTTATTATTATCACAAACTGGAAAAAGTTCAAAACGTTATGTTAAAATAGACGATGTACGTTGGGCGCCAAATGTAGCGGGTAGTTGTTAAAAATGGCTCTTAGGCAACCCCCGCTCTGCGGGTAGCTCATCGGTAGGCAGGGCGTAGATTCTAGTGAATCAACCTAAGGCCTAATAAAATAAAATGTGGTACGGGTCATAATAAATATATTAATTAACCTATCTAACATTTCAAAATACAAATTATACCGGGTGTTAGTAAGTTACAATATTAAAAATCTTAAAAGTCTAAAATCATTAAAGTTGATTTTTGTTAATTATTTATTGATTATTCTTCAAAATTAATATAAGTAAAATAAAGGAGTGAATACACCCACCGGAGTAATCCATCGGCTCTACTTCTTGTTCCTCCCAATATCGAGGACACCGGAAATGTCCACCTTTGGTAACCCCGGTTACTTAATTTCTATCCTTCCCTGGCACGATGGTCATATAAAATAAAGCTGCTGGAACTTGGAAGTGGGTGGATTTGGTGGGAAGGAAAAAGGGGGCCCTCCCCCTGCGAACACGGACTTAGCGTTGCCTCTGAGGAACAAAATATGAATGGTTAGGTTTAACGAGGAAGGTTTACTTACATAAAATGAAGTGCTACTTGGTCAATATTATATGTTTTGGAATGCTGCTTAAACTTAGGATAAAATAACTGTAACTTTTAATATGAAAAGGCTGAATTTACGGAAATAATTGAAAATAATTACGAACCATTCTTCTGTGGTTGATGGCTGAATAATAAATGGCAAAATGGCGTCTCGTGAAAAGGGAAATTTTATGTCCATTGGCGCGAAGGGAGAACGTGTCGGAAGACGGAAGGCGGGAAATAGTTGGGATACAGTTCCAAGGCACTAGGGGTTAAATGAAAATGAAAAGAAGAATATCGTCGCACCAAGGCTTGGTGCGGCGTAGAAATAACGGGGAAAACCCGTTACATATAGACGTTAATACTACAATATAAAAATAAATGCGGTAAATTGCGGATTGTGAAGGTAGCCAGAGGGAATGGAAATTCGGGAATTGGGGCTGGGCTGGCCGCTGGAGCAGGGAGCACTCTGCACTTGCCACTTGGAAGTTGGATGTTGGAATGTGGCGCGCGCGTCTTGAAAATCAGGAGGGTATAAAATCTAAAATTAGAGCCTGGAGGGAGTGGACCAGCGCCGCGCATTCCTACCCTCAAGGCCAGGCCAACACCCAACAAAGTACAATGGAAACAATATATCCCTATTTTTTTCTTTTTACCTGTATTGGGCATTGGCTGTATTTGCTGGTGCCGTTGGTGCCTGCCTGCCTGCCTGGTGGGTTTGCACTGTTAGTTATTTGTCTATGGTTTGCACCGCTATGGCCTATGTGACATAGCATTGAATATAATATAGTATTATGTAGGCTAGCTAGACGAGTTGGCGGAGTTGCCCAATGCAAATATTAGTTATTTGTCTATGGGAGTTGCCCATAGAAATTTAGTAATTTTTTCAGGAGCCATCATATTATAATTTATATTGTCAAGTGCCGTTGTCAGTTTAAAGTATTTGCCAATTCTGGCATTCAAAGACTATACCGTATTCAATTTTGGTGTAATTAACACTATAGGGGTACACACAAAAAACAACCCAATGTGGACTGATCCCTAATGACCACTGCGTTATTGGGGAAGTTGCAGTCAGCAACATGACCAACAGCCGCGTTCTTCCCCTGACCTCTACCAATGAACCCACTTTAAAGTTGGCTGGACCCAGGCTGGGCAAGTCTTGACCTTTGACCTTCCGTATCATAGAGCTAGTCATCCAATTCTCTGGCAAATGGATTGCTCCTGACCAGGCAATCGAACGGTAATACAATATAGGTCAATAGAATGGATTGCTAAAAGCAATATTTTAATTCTATTTCCAGATGACATGACAAAAGAGAATACTAGGCTACATGACCTATTGAAGTCGGTACATACTGTATATAAAAGCCTGGCGATCAGAGTTGATGTTCAGGCCTATAGTTACCATGTCAGATTCAAATTTAGGCCAGCCCTTAAGTGCTGTAGGCTAAACCTCGAAACTCACCAAAACTTGTATATGCAAAATGATAACATACCCACTATCTTAGGGCATAGTTATTAGTAAGCGTCGGGAACCTTTAATGAAACAAGCTGCACACGGCTGCACGGATATCAAAAGTCCAAGAATTTATTGATTTTGACTAAAGACTTTTAAGGCTTAGCTAATCCAAAAGAAATTGGCTATGCTGCATGCCCAAGTTAGAAATCGAAACATGGAGAAATTAGCCGAGATGCAATAATAATGTTATTTTCTAGTATAGTTTTCTATTTTATTCATTTCCATTTTCCTGTACTTACATAGTACGGTACTCTTTAAAGAACAAAGAACCTCACGTTGTGTAATGTTCAAATGTGATGATTTTTAATGGATTAAATCAAATTAACTAGTATCGAAATGAGCGCAAGTAAAATTTGAAAACGGCGCGATTCTGAGAAATCATAATGCGCATGCACCGCAATAGAAATGCCAGTGGTATACATTCCTTGCAGAGCCTTAATTTTGCAGTACTACCCTATGCAGGCAATTATAACTCCTGGAGAAGGCGAGTTACATTCATGCTGAACTAGGCTTTACTTTTACAATGTTATGATTATTACCCTCATATTGATGTTAAGCGAAACCTTAAAATTATCGGTGCATTTAGGACAATATTATTTCCATAATTTTATACTCCATCGAACAATTTGACCTAATCTGTCAGTAATGTGTTAACTGTGTTCGACCAATTTCGATCGATTGCACGAAAGTCTGGGCACATTATTGTTAAAGGCTCTTAAGATATTATGCTCATAAATATTTTTTAGTTTACTTTACTATCAAATTATTATACTTATTACTTACCGGGTTACATATTTTATGTAGTTCATTGCAATAAGTCAATATCACCGCCCAATTGAAACGGTAATTTTTTAACAGCCTATCTATGTATAAATAAGTAATTATTTAAAAATGCAATTCTCCTATCAAGCTTGATGATGTAAATGTACGATATACACAATTTAGATGACATCGCGAGAGGAGCGAAACAAGAGCGTGCTCCGAATATGCGCTCAAAACAAGAGCGGGGAGAGGCTAAAAATCGAAGCGCTCTATCGCCTCATCTTTGATCTTTCAATAAGTATTCAGTTGAATTCATAATTTCCCTATCTAATTACGGTACGTACAAATCCTACAAAAATGAAACTATGCAAGCCTAGGAATAACGTAAAGGTGGTCTTGCCCGCCGGCCGCCTCACCCCCAGCCTAGTGGCAAAACCGTATAATTCCATTTTGTATTCAGTTGCACAGAGCCAATTTTGAAAAATTTAAAAAGAGAGGGCAGTGTCGCGACCTGGTGGTTGAGATGAGAAGCTCGGCGTTGCAATGACCAAAATTTGCATAAACAGCGATGTGTTGTCCGTATTCGATTTATTGTAAGAAAAGAGACTTGTCTGGCGATGCAACGCCCGATATTTCAATTTTGGCGATGTACTTGTCAGCGAGGTAATGACCGGCGATGCAGTGACCGAAATTTGCATAAAGGCGATGCCTTGTCCATGTTAGGTTTACTGTAAGAAAAGAGATTTGTCTGGCGATGCTCTGTCACGCGAGGAAGTGCCCGGCGATATACTGTCCAGCGATGTAATGCCCGGCGAGGTAATGTCACTGTCTCTTTTTCTGTTGGTTTGAATATATTACCTAACTACACGCAAAATTTCAAGTTTCCAGGTACAGTAGAAGTGCCTAAACATTTTGATCAGTCACTCATCTGTATATATTTTCGTTTTTCTTATCGTTTAAGTCGTTTATCGTTCGTTTTTTTTCGGGGTTTTGAGGTATCTGTATCTCAGCCCCCAGTGAACTTGGAACCTAACTTTTTTAATATGTTATAAAGGAGTATAACTTTAGGAAAAATTTGGGGGCAAAACTACAGGGGCTCAAAAGTGCCAATTTTCACGTTATTTAAGCCTCTCGTGTATAACTATACTGGGTCGCGCAACAGTCGGGCGGGTGTTGGAACTTTTTTGAAACAGTTTACAGAGGACAATAAATCGGGCAATCCTTACAAGGAGCTAATATGGAATTTCATCTACCAATGCTCGACTCATCAAAATAAATTTCTTCATAACTTTTCATTTCATGATCCCTTGAGCAAGGACTGATCTAGGGAGTGGCGATCGCCCCCCCCCCCCCGAAATTGTTGTTCGTTATGAGTTTCGGTACCGAAAGAGTGTTTTTATGCTTAGGCCAATTAAAAACTTGGCTACGCCAGCAAACGAACCAGGATAGATTGAACGGTTTGGCTTACTGAATATTCATCGCGATCTGACGCCTCCTGAAGAAGTTTGGATTTATTTTCAAAATGCAGTGATAGGCTGGAATTCCAAACATGTTGTAAAAGAGCCAATTCGTGTTACTAATTATTTTAATTCTCAGCTCTACCCCCCCCCCCCTGAGAATCAATGCTTTATCCGTCCTTGCCCCTGCTTCCTACACAGTACAAGGTTACAGAAGGAAAGTCGGCTGCTAATAAACTTGGTCCTGCCGAAGCTCTATGAAGTGTTGATGAACCATGGTAAGCAAAAAACGTCTAGCTTGACCACATAATGTATCATATAACCAATTTCTACTGTAGTAATCTTTGCTGATAATTTGTAGGTATCACCAGCAAGTTAGACTACCTGGCGGAGTTAGGGGTGAGCGGAGTATGGTTGTCTCCCATCTACCCCTCCCCCATGAAGGACTTCGGCTACGACATCGCTGACTTCAAAAATGTCAACCCCGAGTACGGCACCCTCGACGATTTCGACAACTTGGTTAAAGTGGCCAAAAGTCTGGGTAAGCAATACATTTTTTGTACGCCTTTTTTCCCAACGGAAAACCTATATGCATTCTGCGATCAATGTGAAATGTTAAATCAGCCAAATTCAAAATAACTACACACCACTGTGCAAGAGATAGACCTACGGCGGAGTTTCTTAGACGTTGCGCTGTTATAAAACATACTATGTCCTCTCCATTGAGTGTTGTGTCTATTTCGGCGTTGGTTATAATACACCACTCTCCGTTTTCGGACAGGAGTCTATGGAAATGGGTTCTCCTTATTATCTTCCCAATACTCGTGGTTGGTTCGCGCCGTTAACAGTAATGTTCATGGTTTCTAATGGCACTATAGTTTGGTTGTGTTATAGGTCTGCGAGTAATAATGGACTTTGTGCCGAACCACAGCAGTGATGAGCATGAATGGTTTATCAAGAGTAAGAACAGAGATCCTGGCTTTGAGGATTACTACGTCTGGAGGGATCCTAAGGGCATCGCCGACGACGGGACGCCTATACCTCCCAACAACTGGGTATGTACCATGCATTTTTTAATGTTTTTAACATTTCCTAACAATTTTCAAACAAACAAAACAATTACAATTAGGAACCTCCCCGAAGATCGCTTATACGTAGACAAGACAAAAAAAAAAAAAAACAATCGGGCGTACCCCGGGCAACGCTAAGTGGAAACATCTAGCGGCTAATCCTTTCACCACCAAGAAGAGACCTAAGACTTCCACGACCTACGCCTACTATGGCATCAGATTGGCAGAATACTGGGTCCTGAAACTAGGAGTCTCACGAAAAACAAACAACATTACCTAAAGTGGTATTTAATCAATCTACCTCTACAGTCTACAAGATGGGGAAATTAGAGACATGAAGATGTGAGAAATTGTGTCCCTAATACGGAGGTCCTGAGGTGAATTGAAGCCGAGTTGCTGGCGACAGTTAACTGCAGAAACCAACATACTTGGGCCATGTATTTAGGAACAAAAAATATCGCCTTCTGCATGTTATAATCCAAAGGAAGAGGGCCCCCGGCAGAAGATCGTCCTGATTAAAAAAATTTGTGGCAGCGCAAGAGTACGGCTTCCCTTTTCAGAGCAGCAGTCTCCAGGGTCCAAATTGTCATGATGATGATCGCCAATCTTCGTTTGAAGGGCATATGAAGGAGAAGATATGATGAATTCGAAATGGAGCCTTCAACTTGCAGCGTGGTATGCTGCACCAAACCTTAATTACCTCCGCACAAGTAACTTCCGGTAGACTAGTTGAATAAAATAAAAAAATAGGTTGACAACGAGGACATATACCAGCTTGCCAATGGCCAAAAATTCATACGGAAACAAAACAAATAATGTCGGAAATCTATAGGGTCGTTGGCATTGGACATGGGACAAATGGGCCACTTGCTTTATATGATATGATTTTTTTTAACTCTCCATCTGTCCATGGCCCTGGTTCCTAACCTTATCTGGATATTTTAAATTTTAATTGTAACTTTAAATTGCAGCCGATAAAAAATACCCATCAGCTTCAGATTCAACCATCACAAATTGACATGATTCCATAAATTGGCATACAAATATTGGTATGCATAGGTATTTCCCCAACAATCCACAGAAAAAGCATAAAAATTGTTGATCCCGGAAATTTCTCGGAATAGAATTATTTCCCACGGAATTCTGAGTTAAACCACGGAATGTGGCAGCCCTAATATATAATTATACGATGTTCTGTTCTGTCCATGTCCATGAGCATGCGCAGTGCAAACGAATGGTGAAAACACAGGTGTTACGCAGACCATAGACATAGTAAAACTATAAAACTAATTCATACGGAAACAAAACAAATAATGTCGGAAATCTATAGGGTCGTTGGCATTGGACAAGGGACAAATGGGCCACTATATGCCTAGGTTGGTAAAGAGGACTCTTTAGGACATTATTAGGTAATATTATTATTAACCCGCTGTCTTTTGTTTCAGTTGAGTGTGTTTTACGGGTCGGCATGGGAGTACGTGGAGGAGCGTGGGCAGTTCTACATGCACCAGTTTGCCGTACAACAACCTGATCTCAACTACAGCAATCCTGCAGTCGCACAGGAAATGAAGGACGTCATCTCCTTCTGGTTAGAACGTGGAGTTGACGGTAGGTACATGTCCCATTGCGGTAACCCCATACATGCAATACCGATAGTGGTAAAGGCTTCTTCTTCACAACAATACAACATGAGCATGCTTCTTCTTGTAAGGAAAACATTTTATGATATTATTGTGAAAAAAATTGTAAAGCAAAATAGATTAGCCCCACCGAACAACATTCGGGTCCAAGCTCACCTATAATATAATAATAATAATATATAATATATATAAAGGCGTTTTTCATTGCATTTTAAATACTGATTTGCACCCGAAAAAAAAGGCTGATAGGATTGTTTAAAACTGAAATACTGAAAGCAGACAAACAAACAAACATAAATTCACCATGAGTCAGTATTTTTTATAATAAAAATAAAGTCTCAAAAGATTATACTGTAAAATGAGAAATAGTTCAGTGACCGTGATGTTGTGTTTTTTATTTCCAATCCAAAATGAACGATAAGATATCTTGAAGGTGTCAAAATCAGTAAATAGCTTAGAAAACAATTCATAATTTAATAAGATAAGGCACTACAATGTAAGCTCTCTATGCTCGGGGGCTATGCTATCAGTTTAGATAGTAACAGATAGTGGAAATTAATTTGGGAGACCCCCCATAAGCATTTATTATCATCATCACCAACATCTAACGTCTCCAGTTGCCAGGGTTGCGCCGACGATCTTTATTATATAAAATCCTGAAGGAGTCTTTATGGAGCGAGGCCTACTTATAGTGGCCCAAATGTCCCTTATCCAATGCCAACGACCCCATGGATTTCGGATATTATTTTTATTGTTTCCGTATGCATTTTTGGCCATTGAAAACTGGTATACGTCCTCGATGTCAACCTACACCGGCTGCAAACGATCAAAGACCAGCTGTGACAAGCTTACCATTGACGCAATGAAACAGGCAATGAGGCGAAGGCATGACTTAACCAAGTACAGATGCGAGTCCGAAGATCTTCCAGTTATTCTGAGTGTGTTCTCAGATTCCTTTTAGTTGGTGTTATTGACTTGTAGTCCAACCAATTTGAGCACTGTGAACCCAATATACTGCTCTGGTTTTAATTATGTACCAGACGGACTCACTTGCTGATCTGATGGGAGTTAGCAATTTGTGTGAGGCGGTTGCTGAGTTATCCGTCTTTAATAGGAATACCCGAATCATAACGAAAAAAAACTTAAAATAATTGCATCATATCTTCATATCAACGCACATAACATAGCCTAATACCATTAATACATGTCGGACGCTCAAAAATAAAAATAAATCCCGGATATATTATTCTGTTACGTTGGTGCTACAGCTGAAGCATTCGGTCAATTTCCTTCTTATCTCAGGCGGCTATTCCACCGGCCAATTTGCTTCACTAATCGTGGTGCCGACGTGGTATCAGACGTCATTAATAAGTATCTACATAATAGTCTCCTTAAAATATGGCAGAGACTAATTAATGATGTCTGCTACCTCGTCGGCACCACGATTAGTGAAGCAAATTAGTCGCTGGAATAGCCGCCTTATAACACCCGCTCCTTAACTGTTTAGGCTACCGTATCGACGCGATTCCACATCTTTTTGAGAGCCCAGGACAGGAGGATGAGCCTGTCAACACTGCCGGGCCTGCCGACCCCAATCACTACGACCATCTGACGCACATCTACACCAAGAACTTCCAGGCTACTTACGATATGGTGCGCGAGTGGCGCAAGATTGTCGACGCCAAGACTCAGCTGGATAATGTAGACAGGTACTGTGTTTTCTTTTGTTTCTCTATATCCTAGTGTTTTGAGACTCATCACCTGATTGTGGTCTCAGGAAACAGGAAAAGAAGACCGAAGATGGCGCTGCCGATGGGTCTGACTCTCAATTCATAAATAACACAATCTCTGTCGTTCACGCGATTTTTATTTGGGCATGATGGGTTCATAGCACACAGCCCCAAGCCTTCGTGTTTGAACTTGCTCTTATACGACATCTTGATTTTACTGGGCTCCCGAACCACTTGACTTCAGCTTCATACATAATTATTTCTAATAAGACAGAAATGAATGGGCATGGGACCCGCGTGATCATTATCCACTACACAACGGCTTTCACCACCAATTCAATAACCGCCTCACACAGTTACCAAGTCCCATCAGACCGGCAATTTCAAACATGTACTGTATATATACGGTCATTGAGGCCATCGAACATTTAACTGTATTTAGGATATGTTTTCAAATTGGTTAGTCTATAGGTAGCTGCTAGTCAGTACTTTTCCCACAAGCTATGCCCCACCCCCACCTTGCACCTTTGAGAAAAAATACAATGCTAGCTTCGCCTATGTTTGCAGGTGCATTATGGTAGAAGCATACGAGTCGGTTGAGTTGACAATGAAGTACTTTGGGACGGCGGACGAGCCGCGCGCCCACTTCCCCTTTAACTTCTACATGATCCCCGTCAACAATGAGACAGACGCCACTGATTTCCGTCGTATTATACACCAGTGGGCCGACAATGTCCCGTCAAATGGGCACAATAACTGGCTGGTAAGAAATACACAGCAAACTACTGGGCACAGTGTTGTCCATTGGTCAACCTGCCTCATAATATTGTCTATCTTGTTGTTAGGCTGGTAACCATGACAACCACAGGGTGGGATCAAGAGTGGGGGCTGACCTGATTGACGCCATGAATGTACTAGTACTGAGTCTGCCTGGTGTGGCTGTAACTTACTACGGTGAGGAGATTGGAATGTTGGACAACCTGGCGATCACGTATGACGATGGCAAGGACCCCAGCGGTTGTAACTACCCCGAGGACGAATGGTACCAGAGATCACGTGACTTTGAACGCACGCCCTTTCAGTGGAACGCTTCTGCTAATGCCGGTATGTTACTAATAAGACAGCCATTGGCTTTTAGTTGGAAACATTGACTTGCAGCAACCTGTAGTCCGAACAATTAGAAGCCTGTGCACACATTATTAAACCATATGGATTTCTTCTTCTGAGGTCACAATCCCAACGACTGGTTGGCAGCAACTCCCTGCCTATCATCCTCCAGCTCTCGTGGCCCTGCGCCTTCCTCTCCAGCTCTTGCTACGTTCGAGTACCATTGTGTCCTCTACCTCATGGATTTAGTGTTCTGTAATATTTAAAGTTCCCTCTATCTTATAGTGCGCTATCTTAATATTCCATCGGCTTCAATGAAGGAGCAGAGCCGTAGCTACCTGTACATGACCTCTATTATTATTATCACTATTATTGCTAGTGATGTGGTGACCGGCTGACCGCAGATTGCTCAGTCCGTAGAGCACCAAATATTGTCCCGTTAAAGGTCTTTCAGTTTCAGTCCAGTTTCCCAGTCATCGCAGCACACTTCGGACGCCCAATGCCAGGAACCTGAATCTGTTGTATGCGAGAGCTGGAAATTCTGTCAGAAAGTGTCATGCCGTCTCCGGCAACTACAAAGGCCTGCTGCCCCGTGCTCGATGAGGCCCAATCTGGCCATGTGTTGATGGAACCTCCCGTGCCCAGTCAATAAAGCACTTCGCACTTCCTGCCGATCCATGTTGAGCATATTCTTGACCTCTATCTTATTGTGAAGATTTGTAGTTTGCGCCAATTGCGTTTCGATCTCTCGATTGCTGCATTTCGATTTTATTGTCTAGAGTCAACGAGGAAAATGGCTACTCGCGTTACTTGTTTTATAGAACTTAAGTTGTTTAATTAAAATGCTGCTTAAAATTAGTTTGGCCGTGTTTTTTTAGCTTGGAAACAGTTCGCCTTTTCATTATTATTATTCGGAAATACGACACTTATCTTGATATTCCATAGGCTTCAATGATGGAGCCGAGCCATGACTGCCTGTACATGACAACTACAAGAATATCAACCTGGAGGTGGAGAAGGCCGACAATTCTAGTCACTACTCCATTTACCGGACAATGGTCGAACTCAGAAAGACACCAGCGCTCCTTGATGGCAAACTAACTGTGCAAACACAAGAGCACGTGCTGGCCATTCTCAGGTACATTATTTTCGTCTCTATCGTCCAAATGTGCTGTGTTCACTTTTGAACTCCTGCCTGTCCCTCCTGTTCTTTGCCACTCAGCTACGTTTTTTTTTAATGTCTTCTTTGGTCTTGCGTGACACTGTGATTTTGTCCCCTACCGCTGCCTAATTGCTGCCACTTTTACCTGGTACACGTAATTATGCATCTATTATGCATTGAATCACTGCTCTGCAGCTTAACAAACTATACCGGTTAACTGATAGTGTGCCCTTCTTTGCATGCTAGCAAGTCTTGCTGGAGTTTAGTGAGTACAAGAGTCTCACACTGCCTACTTGTCTGCTGGCAGATTCACCACTTCCGCGGAATAAAACACTTGGGCTTTCCCTCCCCTTTACACCAGTTCATGACGCAGCGGGTGTTTCTTTTCATTCCCTTTTTGTACCACACACTTTCGCTCCATCATTACGCATACCAAAATACTTTGGTTCCGAAATCTGCGGTGGACCTTCCATTGTGAATAGTGAAATATTATGTGTTCCCATTCGTTCTATGTGGTACAGAGGGATAGACGTGGACCCAATAAGCTATGGGGAACAAAATCATTGCATTTTATTTGAGGATATACAGACGCTTCTAACGGTTAAGAAACGGACACTAATATACTGACACAAATGGGATGAGAAACTCAAAATATCGTCTTCTGTATGGGAAGATAGGAGGTCTGAGGCCTCCCGCCAGAAGGACATCCTGGTGCACGACTTCCCTTTTCAGAGCAGCAGTCCTCAAAGTAGAAATTGTATAGTGATCGCCAATCTTTGCTAGGAGGAGCATATCCCCATATGCCAAAATAAAAAAAAGTTGACTCCAGTGTTCCCTTCTTACCGCTTCATCGCCTCATTCGTGTAGGTACCTAATTGTTAGCGGTAATCCACGCCCACTTGTTAAATTATTTATTTATTATTGTATTTCAGGCATGTCAGCAGTGAGGAGTACGTGGTAGTGCTCATCAACTTCTCAGCTTCCCCCACCACTGTCAACGTCGACTCTTTGTTCCCCATAAGCGAAAACTCGCAGCTCAAAGTCTTAGTAGCCGACCGCAACGCTGCTCTCACTGCTGGGTACGTTGGTTCTATATCACATAACTTTAAAATTAGGCTAAACGCTTGTTAATAATATATTTTGTTATTATTATAAAATACCCCGCAGTTGAGAGATAACTTGTCTTTATCGTTAGGATTTACGTGCGGGCCTACCTGCAGTATTAATTGTGCAAAGCCGGTCTTTTTTGCGCGCGTGGATCTCTACCGTGAATTAGCGCTATGTGAAGGACTAGGTTTGGGTGGAGGAAAGACAATTAGATATGGCAATTGTGTCAAAATTTGAAGAAAAAAAAATATATAGCCTATATATTTATATTTATATTTATATTTATATATTAGTAGCGTAGAGAGGGTTATTGCCTCTTCATAATACTATCAATACAATTCAATTTAGTATCTGAGCACCAAAGCAGTTAATTTTCGTAGGGCCACAGGCCGTGCCCAGCTTTTGCTTTCGGGGGGGGGGGGGGGAGGGGTCCTAATTATTGAACGTAATCTATTATTGAATTAATGTTCATCGAGCAATACTGGTTTACATAAAAAAATTAATTCGGGGGGGGGGGGGTCCGGACCTCATGGACCACCCACCTCGGCACGGCCGGCCATGGCCACTGGAAAGTAACGACAATATATATTAATATACATTATTGATCCCAATCAAGGCCGTAGCCAGGATTTTTCCAAGGTCCAAGGGTACAAACATTTTTTTACGTAATTTATTAATGAATTAATGGATAAATTCTTCAAACCATACAGGTTTACCTGCAGAAATTTATTTCGGGGGGGGGATGGGGGTAGCGGACCCCATGGACCACCTCCTGGGCACGGCCATGCATATATATATGTGTATCTTGTAACTTTAAATATTGTGGACTTCGTTCTGCCACAAAGATGCAACCTCTACTTGCCTTTCTTAATTTTTTCCAGTGGCTTGGGGAACGATATTATTCGGACCTCTCTCATATGTGTTCTGTCCTGGTGTAGGTTATCACTATTATACAAGCCATAGCGGCAATGCTTGACCATAACGCTAGAAATATGAATAATAACAACTTAAAACTGTAAAAATCAATAGCGCTCAATGCATTTCATATCCTCCAATGACCGAACAGCGCGCTGTTAGCTCCGCCCTCTTACTGTGACGTCCATAGACATAGTAAAACTATAGACTCATCGTAAACATTCGGGTTGAAGCCGCTTGACTTCGGCTATTTACGTAGTATAGGACCAGATTGAGCCTTTTGCCATTTGATACCATGTTAACATTTTATTTTTTATTTGATTACTTAAAGATTATTTACAACGGAAAATCATGTCAACTAACCAGCAATATTTTTATGCAGAACTTGGAGTACTTTTAATTTACATTTTAAACAATATTTTAAGCAAAGTTTTCCCTACTTTTAGATAAAAATAAAAAATTTTAATGCAGATCTTTCAGTACTTTTAATTTAAATTTTAAACAATATATATAATAAATGTAAATAATAAATATAATTATATATGAAACAACAAAGAAAACTATAAAGAAAACATATAATAAAACTATTAAATTTGAATTTCCCGCCAAAATGCACCTATAAGTAGGCGTGGTCATGGCTTCAGTCTTGCAGCACAGCCGAAATACGACATGGTGGCTCCATAGTTTTATTAGCTCCATGGTGACGTCACTACGCAAGAACTCCAGTGGCAACACTGCATGTCTGCATCATGGCCGCTTTGTAATGTAGTTTGTTTTGCATGGTTTTGCAATAATAACAAAACATAATTTTTACTTTTGATACAAAAATTCATGGTTAATATGGATATAATTATTAAAGAAGAACTCGGTAGGTATTAAGAAAGTTTTGCGTGGGGAGAAAGAAGTCTGTCGCTATCTGCTAGCAGGCAACTTACCAAAAAAGTCAAATAAAAGTTGCCTGCCTTTATTTACCTATGAACTATGGCTAAAGCTAGCTATTCACGAGGGCTCCAATCCTCCAAACGGACTCGCACCAAGCCAAATGGCGCGTCCTGTTCCATTTGGCGTTAGCGCAATTTAGAGGGGTCAGTACGACTACGCTGAACCAGTCTCTCCAAATCTTTCAAATTGTACAGTGTAAAAATACCTCTTCCATATCGTCACACTGTACTGTTCTCCCAGAAAAGTTTCAAATGTACAATAGATTTTTTTACCCGTGATGCCTTCATACTCCCGCCTCTCCATACAAAAATCCTATGCTGCAATGCCAAATCAGATAGAACTACTTTGTGAACTACTACTGTGTTTGTATACGCAAAACTTATGGGGGTTCCATTCCAAATTTAATGGATTAAGGTCACAAGTGGACATTGCTTATTTATTTAGCTAAAATTTTCGACCTGTTGCACTTTTTACGAATTTAGGCCTACTGCTACAATTTCAAAGTTAAAATTAATATTTTCTGAGTGTTAGTTAATTCTCTTCAAGTACTCAAGACATGTAGTGTAGTGGTACGGACTCTCACTTTCACCCGAAAGGTTGTTGGTTCGAGTCTCACACTGGCTACATTTTCTGGCCATGCTTCGGAGGGCATGTAAAGCAGGTGGTCCCGGGCAGTAGTAGTAGTGTTTGGAGAAATAGCACGAATGCTAATAAAAAACAACCACTTGCACTATTAAGTCATCCACTTCTGGAGTAATCCACTTCGCCTTCCTAGTTGAGTGTAACCGAGGGCTTTACAGCCCTAACTCCGCTGGGTTGGCTTAGTTATTGAACAAAAAAGTCCTTATTTATTTATTTATTTTATTTATTTTACTGTGTATCGTTAGTGGAACGGTTTTAGGGTCATCATAGAACAAAATCAAAGCAATATTTATTGTTATAAGTATTATTTGTGCGTTTCTTGAATTATAACAATTTGTTCTTACTATATTGCATTATAAAATTATGGCAATGCAGTATAGGATTTTTGCATGGAGAGGCGGGACTTGGGAAGGCATCACGGGAAAATCTATTGTGCATTTGCATACTTTTCTGGGCGAACAATACAGTGTGACGATATGGAAGAGGTACTTTTACACTGTACAAATTAAAAGAGCGACTGGTTCAGCGTAGTCGTGTTGACCCCTCTAAATGGCGCTACCGCCAAATAGAACAGGACGCGCCATTCGGCTTGGCGCGACTCCGTTTGGAGCCCTCGTGAGTGGCCAGCTTAAGGTTACAAAGGCCTAAATTGTTTCAAATTTTTGTTTTAAGTATCAGCGAGGCTGAAAAATATAAATTTATACCTTACTGTTAAAAAAAGAAAATAATGGAAAATTACACCCAAATTTTATTAGGTCTGTCTTCAATTGCCGCCACTGGTAATTGGACTTGGAGAATGCGAACCGATATTTTACTCAATTAATTGTAGTCGCAATTTGTCAATGGGTTTTCAACAAATCATTCCACCTTCTCCATGAATTTGGGTTAAGGTAGTTTTCTTAAATTCCGTATCACATATATTAGGTATTGCTACCTATCATGAAGACAATAAACAATGTATATATATGTCATTTTTAACCTCAAGGTACAATGCAATGAAGGTTCTCGACGTCGTCAATAGTAAATAGCCTGAAATAATTGGTGGTCTTAAACAGCCGTAATTAAAATATTAAAAAAATTGTTTATAAATTACCTAGCCTACTCAATCTTTGAACCACGCTTGAGACCTTCTCCCCCTTGAAAAAACTTCCTGGCTACGGGCCCAGCTGTAGTGAATCATCTGCTGTTTTTTAGAGGTTTTAATTTATTCTTACGAGGCAATTTGCAGGGGAAAAGCCTAATTGTGTAAAATTGGCATATATTAATACATCATGGGTAGAGATAGGGAGTCAAAAATATCGCGACAAACAAAACATTTTTCAGATTATTTTGATGTTTACCTCTTTACCATTACCATCTTTCCTTAAAGACCTAATGGTTAAAGTCTAGACATGGATTGTTAAGTTAAGATACATATAATGTATACATGTACTGTACCACTTTAGAGTTAAATTTTTTTATAAATCTTATTGATTTACAAATCTTGGATAATTGTCCTGAAAGCTTGCCTGTTAAGTTACTTCGTATTGAAATTCAGTTTGTTGTCTTTCGTTTATTATGTGTATATAGATCAAGAACCTTCAGCAATTAAGGGGGTGTGCTGAGAATGTGAACAATGCAGAAACAATTGCCGATGTTTCTTTGCGCTATTTATTTAAAAATGTTGGGTTGGTAATACCTTTTTTGCATGTTGAGGTGAGTCACGCCTGTCGCACTTTTTATCCGTATTCGTTGGTGTCTTATTGATTAAACTTTCTTTTTAGTCAATTTATTTGTATCTTAATAATCAACTGATGTTTTTTAGAGGTTTTAATTTATTCTTACGAGGTAATTTGCGGGGGAAAAGCCTAATAGTATAAAAATCGCATATATTAATACATCATTGGTAGAGATAGGGTGTCAAAAATATCGCGACAAACAAAGCAGATCAGATAATTTTGAGGTTTACCTCTTTCTAACACACAGTGGCCACAGTTATTGCTTTCCAATTTATACGTAGTATAAGGAAAGCTTTGTGATGGTCGAAATTTTCGATTCCGAGATTTCAACGGATTTACACGTTTTGAGGTCCCAGGAACCCAAAAAAGCGGGTTTTACGAAATGTCTGTCTGTCTGTAGCTCTGTCTGCCTGTTCATCGATTTCCGGGCAAACCACCCTGTCGATTTTGATGAAATGTTGCATGTAGGTTCACAAAAATCATACCTCGAGGCAGTTTTTTTATTTTGGGCTAACTCAATTTGGGGGGGTTTTATTTTCAAAAAACTAAAAAAAAGTCTAAAAAAATTATTTCTCATAAACTGATCCAACGATTTCTTTTAAATTCACATATATTGTAGTCGTTAATAATGTTGACAAAATGCGGGGGGGGGGGGGATTCGCCTGCCCCTTGATAGTTTGCTTATGGCGGTAAAAAAAAAATTACTAAATTTTAATGAAAAATGACTAAAAATTAATTTTTTTGTGAAACCTTTCTATTGATGATTTCTACCTTCAGGCATGTTTTAGGTGTTAAATTGAGTAATGAAACCGGGAAGGTTGCTTTCCCAGAAAAGTATTTGATTTTGTACAAAAAAATGTTTTTTTGAAAAAATGATACAAAATTCACGCTGAAATGCATTGCGTGCCCTGCCATTATCGCTGTGTTGTAATGTGTTGGTCTGACCTATCTAGAATTTACCTCACCTCCAGTGACGTCACATGGACACCCCCCCCCCCCCGATATATCGGAAATTGAACCATAGGAAAATTATTTACCATGAAATTACTCATTTTTTCTATCTACTAATTTTGATAAATTGGAAAGCATGTTCGAGTAAACTCGGACCGGTTCTTTGAATTTGATTTGAACCGTACTAAAAAAGTTATTGACGAAGCCTAAAACTGGAATTATTCGCCTACATCTCAGTTAACAATGGCTAACCTGTTTTGAAGTTGAACTTGAACTATTGATCCCGAGGAAGGAATTCAATAATAATAATAATGTGTATATTCACAAAAAAAAACTTTACAATTTTTTACAAAGCCAAAAATGCGTGGGCTGCATGCCAATGCCAAACTTCTAGTTTCTTATTTACCATGGCCAATATTGATGTTATCGAAGGCCGCATGTCGTATAGGCGGCTATTCCAACGACGTCGTTTTCATTGTGCATGTGCATGCCGTGGTAGCAGACGTAATTAATAGGTCTCTACCATATTATATCTTAATTTATTATAGATAAGTTAAGTATCTTAAAAAATTATCCTTTGATGTCTGCTACCACGTCCCCTTAGCCCTTATTCGAGGAGGGGGGGGGAGTCGGCTGTATGGCATTGATTCCTCCACAGCCCTCTATTTATTTCCGCAGGCGTCTTGGTGTAAACGTGTGAGTTGATCCATATCTGTGTCAACCTTTCTCGGCAGCGTCATCGACGGTTTTCGTCTTCTGCTTCCTGGGACTCCTTTTCAGGAGATGACTCTTGCCTCGCCTTTGGACATGCCCATGCCATAACAGGCGGTTTCCCCTGAGCTTGAGAGTGTTCTCGGCAGTTTTCACCTCAGCTCTGATCTGGTCGTTTCTTCGCCTGCCTGTCAGCGTTACTCCTGCTGCCCAAAGTAACATCTTTATCTCCACCATGTAAAAGCCGTCAAATGAAATGTTTGAGGGGCTTCTTCAAGTTACAGCCCACTGGCTGGTTGTCGGCAACATGTGGTATCGATCAGAGGCGGTCCCAGACCTCTTAAAAGGGCACCTGCACTTGTCAGTAGCGTAACGATAGGTTTTGAAAAATAGGGCCGAGATATTGGGATTTTACGCATTTTCAAAGCAATAAGGTTTCTATATCAGGGAAATAGTTAGATTACTCGTGACTTCGTGGCAATTCATTTTAATACACAAAAACTTTTTTGTTATTTTTTGTTTATTTCTATATTACAGGGAATTAATAAAATTGTGCACGAGGGCGGCTCGGGGCTCTCCATGGGGAGAAATTTTTTGAAAAATGGAGCTGAAATAGCGGGGTTTTACTCATTTTGAGTGCAGTTGGATTTTAGAGACAAAGAATATAACTGTCTTCCAAAGGGGGGGGGGGGGCAATTGCCCGCAGTGCCGGTCGCTTTGTCCGCCTCTGGTATCGATGTCTCCAATACCCTTGATCCTGGCTAGCCCTCTTCAGCTCCACGTATATATTGGCCCCTACATCCTCCATTATTCTTCTCTGGGGTGCCCAGGTCGGTTGTGGCCTTGTATTTGGTGACTAGCTTGTAAAATGTTTTTGTTTTCCCGAGTCAGTAAGTTTCTTACGTTTCGACGACTATTTTACCAGCGCATACGGAACATTCGTCATAAGTACGTTAATGTATCTCGGTATTCAGTAAAGAACTTAATTCTGTACTAATTGAAATATTGGAAAACCCAACTAACCGAAAAATGGCTGACCCCAACTTTTGTAACTATCACATAAAACGGAAGGAAAACGTCCCGTATACATTTCAAGCAACTGCTTAATCTCTGGATTACTGGAAGCCGTCTTGGCTTTGTTACAGATACGTATGAAGACATTCAAGTTAAGGCAGAGGTGATGGACTGTTGCAGCAGTTTTGCAGGGGGCTGTTCGGATCAGCAATATGGTACGTAGTTAGTACTGTAAAACTATATTTAATGCATGAACGGTAAATAAAACATTGATTGATTATGTTGTGATTATGTTATGATTATTCATAGATAAAATAAAAAATCCCTTTCGGCTGGGGTTGACTACAATGTGAGTCGCGGAAGCCCAGAAGGGCAGAGCTCCTATATATTATAAAATCCCTTTTGGGCTCAGGCCGATCAGGAGATTCCGCAGACCCTGCTTTTCCTCTACGCTGCATACGCTACGTATGTAATAAAAAGATTGGTTGTCTGTAAATAGGTTGTAAGTCGGTTTACGGACGATAGTTTAACGTGACAACGCCTAAATTAACTTAAACTTAATTAACTTAAATAATATATGGCTGGAAAGAGAAAGAAACGTGGAAAAGCCCTTAAGTAGTTAGAATTTTTTATATAGATAATAACGCGGCCGAAAGAGGCCTATTTTTTGACGTTTCACACCCCAAAGCCAAACCCCTTGCTTGATCACCGCAAATATAGTATGGCCTGTAAGAGGAAGAATAGGCGATGACATGGGTATAATTTAAAATAAGATAGGCCTTCCACATCGGCCCAAAAAATTGCTTTAAACCCGCCCATGCAATTCAAATGAGATTAATCGAAATGCGTCTCAGTTTACTAATTTTGTGTTCCACTCGTGTTTAAGGGGTGAAGAGGTAAATTTGAAACTATGTATTTATACTCGTTTGAAACCTTAATTCATACTGCTTCTAATGAAACATTAAAAATCAATTTCGGTTGAAAATTGCAGGCTGTGGATTTTTTTTACTCTGCATGTAAATTGAAAAGTAAATGTAAAAGTATATGTCTGGAAAAAGTAAGAAAGGTGGAAAAGAAAGAAAGAAAATTGTCTTTATTTTCTATGTATGTTCTAAATTCTATGTTTCTAAAGTAGGTTGAAGTTTTCAAATTGATATTAACACCCTCAAAAACGCGGCCGAAAAAGGTCTATTTTCGATTAAAATCGACACAATTAGGCACGTCTCCACCCCCCACAAAGTCGAACCCCTTGCCCCCCCCCCCCGCCCCTCGGGGGGGACCCTTTTCCTCTCACTCCTCCATTCTGAAATATACAATTTATATTATAGCAATGCTACCTTGAGGCGCTATGCTTACTGTAAGAGAATTGTTAAGTACAAATATCATAATATATGGAGGGGGGGGGGGAGTGTTACAACTTGTTTCAGAAATTATTTGCTCGAAAGCGTAGGTAAATTTGGTTACAAATGTGAAAATGTTTAAAAGATAACAGTGCGAAGTAGTTTTTATTTTTTTCATTTTAATGGGTTAGATGTGCAAACTGGGTGAGAAATAAAATAAAACAACATCCAAAAAAGTTTAAAACGCTTTGCTGAAAAATTAAGTTTTTGGACATGTAACACTTCATAAACAGAGCGACGATATAGTTTATATTAATCTCCCTAAATTGTCCATTATCTCCTTTTTTTAGTTGTGCCAATCATTTTATGAAGACGCCCTTATTTGGTATTTGTAAATCCAGATAAAATTAATGAGGTGGTTGCATTCCACCATCACTGGCTCAATGGCGGATCCAGGATGGGCCTCAGGGGGGTCACGGCCCCACGTAAACAAGTAAATTCATACGATAATAAAAATGAAAATGAACAAAACTTTTTAACAAGAAAATTACTTTTTAAACATATAACTTGTGACCTCCCCCACCCCTATATTTTCCGCTGCATGCGCTCTTGCAATGGCTGGGTGTGTATTTTGTTGCAGACACTCCAATAGCAGGCCACGCTGATAAAGAAAAGAAAGGTCTTACTGAGACCAATCGCCTTCAGTCGCAATTTTTATCGCGGGAGAGGCAGAAGTCATTCACACGTGAAGTGTGCAGTAAACGATTTAATTGCGAAAGTGACCTTCGGCGCCACTTGAGAACTCACACAGGGGAGAGACCACACGGTTGTAAGATATGCAATAGACGTTTTACTCAGAAAAGTAGTCTTCAGGCCCACTTACAAACCCACACAGGGGAGAGACCACACGGTTGTAAGATCTGCAATAAACGTTTTACTCATAAAAGTAATCTTCAGTCCCACATAAAAACCCACACAGGGGAGAAGCCACACGGTTGTATGATCTGCAATAAACGTTTTAATCATATAAGTAATCTTCAGTCCCACATAAAAACCCACACAGGGGAGAAGCCACACGGTTGCATGATCTGCAATAAACGTTTTTCTCGGAAAAGTAATCTTCAGTCCCACATAAAAACCCACACAAGGGAGAAGCCATACGAATGTGAGATATGCAATAAACGTTTTACTCAGACGGGTAGTCTTCAGTCCCACATAAAAACCCACACAGGGGAGGAACCTCACCAGTGTAAGGTATGCAATAAACGTTTTACTCGGAAATTTCATCTTCAGTCCCACATAAAAACCCACACAGGGGAGAAACCACACCAGTGTGAGATATGCAATAAACGTTTTACTCAGAAAATCCATCTTCAGTCCCACATAAAAACCCACACAGGGGAGAAGCCATACGTGTGTAAGGTATGCAATAAACGTTTTACTCGTGAAAGTAGTCTTCAGTCCCACATAAAAACCCACACAGGGGAGAAGCCATACGTGTGTAAGATATGCAATAAACGTTTTACTCGTGAAAGTAGTCTTCAGTCCCACATAAAAACCCACACAGGGGAGAAGCCATATGAGTGCGAGATATGCAATAAGGGTTTTGCTTGGAAAAGAAGTCTTCAGTTCCACATAAAAACCCACACAGGGGAGAAACCACACCAGTGTAAGATATGCAATAAACGTTTTACTCAGACGGGTAGTCTTCAGTCCCACATAAAAACCCACACAGGGGAGAAACCACACCAGTGTAAGGTATGCAATAAACGTTTTACTCGGAAATTTCATCTTCAGTCCCACATAAAAACCCACACAGGGGAGAAACCACACCAGTGTGAGATATGCAATAAACGTTTTACTCAGAAAATCCATCTTCAGTCCCACATAAAAACCCACACAGGGGAGAAGCCATATGAGTGCGAGATATGCAATAAGGGTTTTGCTTGGAAAAGAAGTCTTCAGTTCCACATAAAAACCCACACAGGGGAGAAACCACTTGAGTGCAGGATATGCAATATGGAGTAGTATTTTGAGATATTGTATCTATCAGACCAAAATACTAATACTGGCAAATTGAAATTCATTTCTCTCGGAACTACTCTTCATACCTGTATATGGTAACTACAGAGTACAGGTTGTTAATTTGCCTGAAGTGAAGACGTCTAGTGATAAATACGCGGAGGCTTTCCTTGGGCATTTGGTAACGAGTAACGACCATCAAACTCGAATATATCTTGTCGTAGGGTGTCTAAGCTTAACAGTCAGTAATCATTCTAGGATGATTATACATAATTATGTGGTTCCTTATCATACTTTCATCACAATCGTCGAGATGTAACTATGCATACCTGACATTTAGTTACAGAATCTTCTCTGATCCATAATGAAACTTAAGACATTAATTCTTAATTCAAAACATTTATAAAAACAACAACGGCATTCGAAAACTTTAGTCTAGATTGGTTTGGAATTTACATTTTGCCGCACTAGGCCCCGGGGGGGGGGGGGGGGGGGTGACCCCTTTTCCTCTCACTCCTCCATTCTGAAATATATAATTTTTATTATAGGAATGCTACCTTGAGGCGCTCGCTATGCTTACTGTAAGAGAATTGTTATGTACAAATATCATAATATATGGGGGGGGGGGGGGGAAGTGTTACAACTTGTTTCAGAAATTATTTGCTCGAAAGCGTGAGTAAATGTGGTTACAAATGTGAAAATGTTTAAAAGATAACAGTGCGAAGTATTTTTTTTTTTTTAATGGGTTAGATGTGCAAACTGGGTGAGAAATAAAATAAAACAACTTCCAAAAAAGTTTAAATCGCTTCCTGAAAAATTACGTGGTTGGATTCCACCATCACTGGCTCAATGTCTGATCCAGGATCGGGCTTAAGGGAGTCATGAGCCCCCGTAGATAAGTAAATTCATACGATAATAAACATTAAAAAATGAACAAAACTTTTTAACAAGAAAATTACTTTTTAAACATATAACATGTGCCCTCCCCCCCCCCTATATTTTCCCCTGGATGCGCTCTTGCAATGGCTGGCTGGTGTGTTTCCTGCGCTGGGATGTTTCCGTGCGCGCTTGAGGATGACCGAAGGCACGGTGCTTCAGGGTGAGTTTTCTTTATCGTTTTCTCTATATTTTATATTAATTAAATGGTACTAGAGAAGGGTTGATCTGGAGAAATGGACGGAAATGGGATTTGAACCCGACAACGTTGCAGGGCCGTATGGTTACCACGGCAACGTCTTTTCCCAAGTTTCCACAACTTCCCGCACTTAAAAGAATGCTCTTGCAAATGGTGAGGCATGCGAAAAAAAGTTATTGGTTTTATGGAAAAATAAGTTGAAAATAATGCCAAACTTCTAGTTTCTAAAGTGGATGGTTGACTAAATAAACGATTTTGATACTTATAACTTTGCTATTTTCTTCATTACATATAGTGAATCCCCCTACACACCCACACACACATACGAAATTTTTCTTGCGAACCCTCCTATAGTGACATATTGTAGTTATTTATGCCAAGACATTTGGAGGTTTATTTTTAAGTTGGTGAGCTACACGTACACGTGCAAATCGGAATCCCCGAGGCACGCGTTTTTGCACAAATTTGATTGTCACAAGAAATATACATATAACTTCCTTCCTTTTTTTACAAATGGCCAATTGGTGTTAGATGTAAATATTATCATGTATCGGAATGATGAGAAATATTTCTTCTGTTTGTCCTGATATTTCTGGCAACTCTACGATTCATATTTCTTGTGATATTTGATTTTTTACAACTTACTAAGTCGAGTCTCGTACCTCGGCCTTCTGCGACATTATCTAAATTATATAAATGTCATCATAGTCTGATCGCCTAAACATTGTAACTGAAAATATACTATTGTCATGATTTCATTTTACTGTATTGTATTACATTGATTTAACATGGACTTTTGGAGAGTACCTCAAATTTTTTTATAAATAAAGGCTGCGACATTATCTAAATTATATAAATGTCATCATAGTCTGATCGCTTAAACATCGTAACTGAAAATATACTATTGTGATGATTTCATTTACTGTATTATATTACATTGAGTTAACATGGACTTTTGGAGAGTACCTCAATTTTTTTTTTATAAATGAAGGCTGCGACATTATCTAAATTATATAAATGTCATCATAGTCTGATCGCTTAAACATCGTAACTGAAAATATACTATTGTGATGATTTCATTTACTGTATTATATTACATTGATTTAACATGGACTTTTGAAGAGTACCTCAAATTTTTGCTTTAGCTTTTAATTTTTCTTCTTTTAAGTAGGCCTATATACGTGGCTGGTCCGACCAGTACTTAGCCTAAGTGTCCCATGGCGTCACTATCGCGAGAGACATTTAAATTCGTATTGTGCAGTCCAGTGGACGGCGTCTGCCAAAATTTCAGTCGAATCGGACAAGTAGTTTTGTTCTGCCCACTTGCAGAAGAGGGGGCGTGTTGCGGATTTTAGGAAAATGGAGAAATATCAATATCGATAGGTGATTAGAATCTTGTTTTCGGAAGAGAAATCGCGAAATAAAAGAGCGCTTGGTAGCTGTGTACGGTAACTCTTCTCCTTCGGTGGCGACCGTCAAAAATTGGTTTAACTAGTTTCAACGTGGTCACACGTCGGTTTTTGATGAGCCACGCGCAGGTGCCCCAAAAACGGCTCCTACGGAGGATAATACGACAAAAGTCCACGATCTCGTATTGGCAGACTGCTAATTGAAGTTGTGTAAGATAGTTGAGACAGTAGGCATCTCAAAAGACCAAGAGGGTTATAACCTGCATGAAATTTCGGGCATGAGAAAGCTGTCGGCGCAATGTGTGCCGCGTTTGCTCACTCCTGACCACCAGCGCAACCGTGGGACCACTTCAGAGCAGTGTTTGACGCTGTTTAATCGAAAACCGAAGGAGTTTCTGCGTCGTTTCGTGACCGTTGACGAAACATGAATCCAGTGGTACACCAGAGTCCAAGGAACAGTCGAAACAGTGGACTTTACCCGATGAACGTGCTCAGAAGGTGAAAATTGTTCTTGGGCGGCCGGAAAGGTGATGGCTCCCGTTTTCAGGGACTCACAAGGTGTGATCTACATCGACTACCTGGAGAAGGGTAAAACGATCACAGGGCTATGCTATGCTGAATTATTGGGTCGATTCGACGTCGAATTGCAGAAAGAACGGCCCCATTTGGTGAAGAAAAAAGTGCTTTCCACCATGACAACGCATTGGCTCACACGTCCACCCTTGACACGGACAAATTTGGTCAAATTGGGCCACCATCTACTATATTCTCCAGATTTGGCCGCATACGACTTCTTTTTGTTTCCAAACTTGAAAAAGTCACTCGTCGGGCAGAAATTTGAGTCGAATGAGGAGGTCATCACCGCCACGGAGGCCTATTTTGCTGACCTCGAGAAAACATTTTTTTTCAGACGGGTTAAAGAAGTTTGAGAATCGCTGGGTCAGGTGTATCGAGCTAAAAAGTGACAATGTTGAGAAATAAATCGCCACTATTCCAAAATTTTCGTTCTTCTCCTGTAGGCTAAGTACTTGTCGGACCATCCATGTACTATTAACATTTCATTACAGTTACAGTTACAGGTTGGAAGGTTAGTAAAATATAGTACTTTCTTAGGTACTTAACGTGCCCTAGCCTAGGACACATTGATCCAAAACATTGCTCCACGTAAGTAAGATCCCAACAAAAACGCTCCGTGTAAAAACAGGCCAAGTTCCTAACACCGATCTTGCAAAAAGTTTAGCCATTCAAAGTAATGAGATCTTAAATTTGGCCAAGTTCTTTGGCCATTTAAAGTTATGAGATAGGGATGAGGGCCAAGTTCACAGGATTTTTAAAAATATATGGCTGCGTTTTAGATAACTTGGCCTGGGTCTTAACCTAAAAAATATTACATTGTAGTACCGTATTATATGGTATATATAACACTGGCATTAAATTAACTTTGGTTGAAGAGGTAACCTCCTCGTTATAACCGAAATTAGAGGATATGGAAAAAAACCGGGCTTGGCGGGATTTTTCCATATCCTCTAATTTCGGCCTAAAAAATAGCACAACTTCGCCAGGAGCGTCTTATTTTCATAGGAATAGACGACCCAGTAGTTGTATTCTAGCCTTAATGACGGTATCGAAATATTGGTTCACAATGAATTTACGAGACTGGTTTTGAATAGCACAGTCCTAAAACATCATTTGCCAGGCCAAGTTATTTAAAACGCAGCCATATATTTTTAAAAATCCTGTGTCCTATGAACTTGGCCCTCATCCCTATCTCATAACTTTAAATGGCCAAATTTAAGATCTCATTACAGGAACTTGGCCTGTTTTTACACGGAGTGTTTTTGTTGGCATCTCATAACTTTTTGCAGTAGCCTAGGTCTAATTGTGACACCATACGTTTAATATAACACACGTAATGTACGATTGGATGTAAGCAAACTGCTAGACGGACGCTGCTGTTTGTAAGTTAAGCGGGGGCACCGTGGTGTACACTGGCTGAGGACTCAATCTTTAATGCAAAGTCATGTAATCACCAAGGTTAAGGTTAAGGCAAGGATTTGAACATCACAACAGAAACAGCAGCAGCAATAAGGCATGAAAGCGCATTACTATGCAACATGCATCTAAGAACTACAAGCCGCATTAGTTTTTTATTTCTCCACTGTTGTTCAGGTACGACAGCGAATATTTTGGATTTTGGAACTTTGCTGTTAGTTTTAGTTTATTACCTACCTACATGCAAAAAATTTCAGATTTCTATAGGTCCAAGGGATGTCATATTAGAAAAAGCTAAGAATAAGCACATTTTGCGCTGTAGTTCAGAAACGGCAGCAGATATTTTGGATTTCATAACTTTTCTGTTGGTTTGAATATATTACCTAACTACACGCAAAATTTCAGGTTTCTAGGTCCAGCGGAGGTCATTTTAGAAAAAGCTTGGAATAAGCACCTTTTGCGCTGTAGTTCAGAAACGACAGCAGATATTTTGGATTTCATAATTTTTCTGTTGGTTTGAATATATTACCTAACTACACGCAAAATTTCAAGTTTCCAGGTACAGTAGAAGTGCCTAAACATTTTGATCAGTCACTCATCTGTATATATTTTCGTTTTTCTTATCGTTTAAGTCGTTTATCGTTCGTTTTTTTTCGGGGTTTTGAGGTATCTGTATCTCAGCCCCCAGTGAACTTGGAACCTAACTTTTTTAATATGTTATAAAGGAGTATAACTTTAGGAAAAATTTGGGGGCAAAACTACAGGGGCTCAAAAGTGCCAATTTTCACGTTATTTAAGCCTCTCGTGTATAACTATACTGGGTCGCGCAACAGTCGGGCGGGTGTTGGAACTTTTTTGAAACAGTTTACAGAGGACAATAAATCGGGCAATCCTTACAAGGAGCTAATATGGAATTTCATCTACCAATGCTCGACTCATCAAAATAAATTTCTTCATAACTTTTCATTTCATGATCCCTTGAGCAAGGACTGATCTAGGGAGTGGCGATCGCCCCCCCCCCCCCGAAATTGTTGTTCGTTATGAGTTTCGGTACCGAAAGAGTGTTTTTATGCTTAGGCCAATTAAAAACTTGGCTACGCCAGCAAACGAACCAGGATAGATTGAACGGTTTGGCTTACTGAATATTCATCGCGATCTGACGCCTCCTGAAGAAGTTTGGATTTATTTTCAAAATGCAGTGATAGGCTGGAATTCCAAACATGTTGTAAAAGAGCCAATTCGTGTTACTAATTATTTTAATTCTCAGCTCTACCCCCCCCCCCCTGAGAATCAATGCTTTATCCGTCCTTGCCCCTGCTTCCTACACAGTACAAGGTTACAGAAGGAAAGTCGGCTGCTAATAAACTTGGTCCTGCCGAAGCTCTATGAAGTGTTGATGAACCATGGTAAGCAAAAAACGTCTAGCTTGACCACATAATGTATCATATAACCAATTTCTACTGTAGTAATCTTTGCTGATAATTTGTAGGTATCACCAGCAAGTTAGACTACCTGGCGGAGTTAGGGGTGAGCGGAGTATGGTTGTCTCCCATCTACCCCTCCCCCATGAAGGACTTCGGCTACGACATCGCTGACTTCAAAAATGTCAACCCCGAGTACGGCACCCTCGACGATTTCGACAACTTGGTTAAAGTGGCCAAAAGTCTGGGTAAGCAATACATTTTTTGTACGCCTTTTTTCCCAACGGAAAACCTATATGCATTCTGCGATCAATGTGAAATGTTAAATCAGCCAAATTCAAAATAACTACACACCACTGTGCAAGAGATAGACCTACGGCGGAGTTTCTTAGACGTTGCGCTGTTATAAAACATACTATGTCCTCTCCATTGAGTGTTGTGTCTATTTCGGCGTTGTTTATAATACACCACTCTCCGTTTTCGGACAGGAGTCTATGGAAATGGGTTCTCCTTATTATCTTCCCAATACTCGTGGTTGGTTCGCGCCGTTAACAGTAATGTTCATGGTTTCTAATGGCACTATAGTTTGGTTGTGTTATAGGTCTGCGAGTAATAATGGACTTTGTGCCGAACCACAGCAGTGATGAGCATGAATGGTTTATCAAGAGTAAGAACAGAGAGCCTGGCTTTGAGGATTACTACGTCTGGAGGGATCCTAAGGGCATCGCCGACGACGGGACGCCTATACCTCCCAACAACTGGGTATGTACCATGCATTTTTTAATGTTTTTAACATTTCCTAACAATTTTCAAACAAACAAAACAATTACAATTAGGAACCTCCCCGAAGATCGCTTATACGTAGACAAGACAAAAAAAAAAAAAACAATCGGGCGTACCCCGGGCAACGCTAAGTGGAAACATCTAGCGGCTAATCCTTTCACCACCAAGAAGAGACCTAAGACATCCACGACCTACGCCTACTATGGCATCAGATTGGCAGAATACTGGGTCCTGAAACTAGGAGTCTCACGAAAAACAAACAACATTACCTAAAGTGGTATTTAATCAATCTACCTCTACAGTCTACAAGATGGGGAAATTAGAGACATGAAGATGTGAGAAATTGTGTCCCTAATACGGAGGTCCTGAGGTGAATTGAAGCCGAGTTGCTGGCGACAGTTAACTGCAGAAACCAACATACTTGGGCCATGTGTTTAGGAACAAAAAATATCGCCTTCTGCATGTTATAATCCAAAGGAAGAGGACCCCCGGCAGAAGATCGTCCTGATTGAAAAAATTTGTGGCAGCGCAAGAGTACGGCTTCCCTTTTCAGAGTAGCAGTCTCCAGGGTCCAAATTGTCATGATGATGATCGCCAATCTTCGTTTAAAGGGCATATGAAGCAGAAGATATGATGAATTCGAAATGGAGCCTTCAACTTGCAGCGTGGTATGCTGCACCAAACCTTAATTACCTCCGCACAAGTAACTTCCGGTAGACTAGTTGAATGTCCCCCCCCCCCCCCCCCCCCCCGGTGGCAACGTGGAGACAACAACAAATCTCAACGAGTTAACTCCGACAAACGAAGACTGATCAACTTACTAACTGAACGTAGATTAATTAAACTTTTTTTTTCAAATATAAGCTGCACATGGGCTGAGCCCTGCAGCATATTACGATTACTGCATAACAGTTACGTTTTTTTTTTTTTTTTTTTTTTTTATAAATTGGGGTACAGGTGTTACCTGTGTGCACTTAAGCCTATTGGCCTATTGTGCCCCCTACAACAAAGTATCTACATCACTTCTACATCACTTTCTCGAGGCCTATCTCCCTCACGAGAGCCAGGATCTTGAGGGGATTCAGAAGTGGTAGGTCTTTTACATGTAACTGCAAGCTTTCCGAGCATGCTGCTCTTCTTCGTGCGATTGCATCGCATCGCATCGCAGGTCCTCCGCACCTTCATTGCAGAATCTGCAAGACTATAGTTGAGAGACTCCAGATATTTAACCCCAGGACCAAAGACGCCAAGGCCTGTTCTTGGTTTGGTACTTTCTAGCCTAGAGCCATCAGTAAACCACTTGATTGTGTGACTATTGAAAATTCCTGCTGATTCGCAGCATTCTTTCATTGTCCCTAATATAGTTTCGAATTCCCTCCTAAAACAGTATTTTGGATGGATTCTATCGCTTGGCATATCCAGGCAGTGGTCAGACGCAGTCAGAGAGGCTGAGTCTCTCTTAATTGCCCTTCCACTCCTAGTAATGCCATTTCTGCTGAAGTTTCCACTGCAACATGGAGGGGTGGGAAGTCCAGTACTATCTCCATTGCTGCAGTGGGACAGGATTACATAGCCCCTGTAAAGCATCATGTTAGAGAATACGGGCTTCTGAATGTAGCCATAATTTGGATTATTCAGAGAAAAATTCTCATGTGGTTTGATTTTGCCAAGTCCATGAAGCCATGACCAATGGTATGGTTACAGCAGGAAAAGACAGGCGGTAACAGTTACGTTAGTATACTTAACTTTTATGGAAATATAAATTTATTGTATTGACTGGTAGAGGAGGAAATGATTCACTTTGTAAAAAAAATCATGTTTCGCAGAATGAGATCCACTGTAACAGGTGTCAGCTCGACTTAAAAAATTTCATACATGAATCAGATTCAGTGTTTTAATGCAAGGCTACTTAGTCTCTGCCACATTTTAAGGAGACTATTATGTAGATACTTAACTTATCTATTATAAATTAAGTTATAATATGGTAGAGACTTATTAATGACGTCTGCTACCACGTCGGCACATCGATTAGTGAAGCAAATTAGTCGGTGGAATAGCCGCCTTAACCCGCTGTCTGCCTCATATCTGTGCTTGGTTAAGTCATGCTTTTGCCTGATTCATTGCGTCAATGGTAAACTTGTCTCAGCTTGTCCATTATCTCTTGTAGCCGATGTAGGTTGACAACGAGGACATATACCAGCTTGCCAATGGCCAAAAATTCATACGGAAACAAAACAAATAATGTCGGAAATGTATAGGGTCGTTGGCATTGGACAAGGGACAAATGGGCCACTTGCTTTATATGATATGATTTTTTTTTAACTCTCATCTGTCCATGGCCCTGGTTCCTAACCTTATCTGGTTATTTTAAATTTTAATTGTAACTTTAAATTGCAGTCGATAAAAAATACCCATCAGCTTCAGATTCAACCATCACAAATTGACATGATTCCATAAATTGGCATACAAATATTGGTATGCATATAGGTATTTCCCCATCAATCCACAGAAAAACCATAAAAATTGTTGATCCCGGAAATTTCTCGGAATAGAATTATTTCCCACGGAATTCTGAGTTAAACCACGGAATGTGGCAGCCCTAATATATAATTATACGATGTTCTGTTCACGAGTCGGTCAGCGTAACACCTGTGTTTGCACCATTCGTTTGCACTGCGCATGCTCATGGACTCCAACCACAGAACATCGTATAATTATATATTAGGGCTGCCATACTCCGTGGTTTACCTCAGAATTCCGTGGGAACTAATTCTATTCCGAGAAATTTCCGGGATCAACAATTTTTGAGGTTTTTCTGTGGATTTTTGGGGAAATACCTATGCTGGCAATGCATACCAATATTTGTATGCCAATTTATGGAATCATGTCAATTTGTGATGGTTGAATCTGAAGCTGATGGGTATTTTTTATCGGCTGCAATTTAAAGTTACAATTAAAATTTAAAATAACCAGATAAGGTTAGGAACCAGGGCCATGGACAGATGAGAGTTAAAAAAAAATCATATCATATAAAGGGGACCAACATTTTAAAAAATTCCGGAGTATTCCGTATTCCGTGAATTATTTAAAAATTGTTAGGAATACGGCTGCCCAGCCTGGTACTCATCGTAGCCTACCATCATTAGTATTTAGTGCATTTAGTTTTTTACTACTGCACCTAATAAGCTAAATGATGAAGCAGTGACACACCTAAATTTCAAATTATGTAAATAGGATTAAAGAAGCTTGTGTTTTGATATTACTAAATAATTAACAGAAAAATTAAAATTCCACAATTAAAAATTAATTAGACTTATATTGTGTTTGCAATTGAAAACTTCACTGCACTTTACAGAATAGTCAGCAGCACAGAACACCAAAATAGCATGCAGTACCGTAGGCCAAAAGTAAATTGCAGTATTACAACCCAATTCACATTGAACTGTAGCCTACGTACCTACAGTACCCACTCTTCTTAGGTCGGTACTCAAAAATTGTTGATCCCGGAATAGAATTATTTCCCACGAAATTCTGAGGTAAACCACGGAATGTGGCAGCCCTAATATATAATTATACGATGTTCTGTGGTCTGTGAGTCCATGAGCATGCGCAGTGCAAACGAATGGTGCAAACCAGGCGATGACAACATCATGAAAAATACGAGAAATGGCGGGAAAACTGGCGGCCATTGCATTTTGGCCAAAATTCAAAATCTCCATAAGATATAATGCTAATGTTTTTGTCTTTAAAAGCTGTTCAATATGTTTCTATTCATTTTTAACACCAGCATATACTAAATTGAGGTTTACTCTCATGATGCACAGTGGAGAATATACATTTAAGGACTTGAAATGTATTTTATTTTAATTAGATTGATTGCCTGTCGAAAGTGAATGTATAGCAGTTATAATTTAATGAAATCGTCAATTCTGTTTCTTTCGATTTCTGGGCGCACTAGTTTCCTTCAAAAACGTATTTGACCTCAGAATGATCATTTCCTAACAAAAATCCGTACATAACTTCTAGCTTTCAAAGTTAAGTAGTATGGCAGATGAGCTTCTGAGTAATGTCATATTGGTTCAGAGACGAAAATCCCTTATCTGTATTCTGTACTGTCTAGTACTCTTAGAAGCCTAGTATAGTCATCATGATTAAAATTGCTACTATGATCGCCAATCTTGGATAGAAGAGGCATTTTAAGTATAAATACTTACTGTATATTCTATGTAGTGCCTAGACTGTTCTTTGCTCTATGTACTTTATTATCAACCTATCTATACAAAATGATAAACTAGGCCTATAAGATATATACATATATACATGCAAAGCACGGTATTAATAATTTTAATTTATACATACCTAATGAGACTGAGGTTAAGTTTAGGTTCATTTATTCAAAATTAATATTCAAAATCATGGCAACTAAATTTATAATTAGTTACAAAAACAAATAATGAAAAGTTTACAATATTTTTATAAATCCCCTTCTCACAGCAAATTCTATTTACAATATTTGCAATGGACAACTTGCATATAAATTTACTAAAATCCATGGTAACCCATTAAGAGGGGCATATCTACGCCCATCCGGGGCGTCGTCTTGTTGTTGTTATCTGTGAGCATAAGTAGCGTAGTGACCCTAATTAGTCTCTCCATATATCACTATATTAAGCACAGATTAACTTTAGTCCATGCACTAACGAACTATTTCACAGGGCCAAACGAAAGGCTCCTATCGAATCCGTTTCTTTAATCGCACCGTCTAGTCTGTTATACTCCAAAAGTCCTTTCTGAATTAACGAATTTCTACCTATCTCCAGGGTCCTATGCTGTTGAGTGAAGTCTTTCCTCCCTCTGGTGTTGTACCCGTGATTGTCCGAGAATCGCTGTAGTTTTAGGTAACTTGGCATTAGTCCTTTTTTGATCTTGTATATAAAAGTTAAGGCGTCGGTCCAGACGATATGATTATCTTAACCACAAGCCCGACGAGTCTAGTGTCTGCTAAATCCTCTACACTAGGCTTGTCGTGCAACGGTTATGACGTAGGCGTAGACCAGCATAAAAGCAAGACTCCTCAAAATGCTCTCCACATATTGCCGAGAGCTTAATCTTCATTGAAATTAGCCATTCTTTGAACAATGTCGCATTATTCATGGGAAAGCTAGAAAGAAATTAAAATTAACAAATAAGAATTATGCCAAGCATACACAATGTGCGTATGACTACTGACTAAAGTTCGTTTACTGCTAAATTGTTGGCTTTACAGCTTCAAAAACTCAAGGACTGTTATTGAAGGATAATACTCAGATTTTGGTAGTATGCTGAAACAGATGGCATTCTGTATTCATGAAGGTTAGCAACTTGTAAAGAAATGTATAATAAACTTTATGAAGTGAGCAGGCTACCTACATCCGTCCTAACTAAATTATATTTCTACTGTACACAAGCCTACGTTGCCATCCAAAGAATACGGCACAACAATCAAAATAAAATAAGCCAAAATAAAACAGCCTTCACTGTTCTTGTCATTAAGCTTATACTCACAACAGCTATTTTATTAAAGATATTCTATTAATATGCCAGAGATTCGAACATTTTATTGATGATAAAATACAAAAATAGCGCTTATAGTTTGATAGTAATTCCCACAGAACATAATATGGTTATTTCATAACAAACGTAAACACGGTGCACTTAAACAGGAAATATTGTGTTCCAGAGATAAAATCCACACGTACCGATGGAATGAAAATTTTAAGCCAGCTTTGGAGCAATTATTGCAAAAAACTGCAGAGCAATTAACCAAATTGATCCCTTAAAATTTAATTTTCAAAATTAGCAAGTCTCCGTATGTTTTATATAGACAACTGATGAAGGTGGCCAAATGGCCTGTCTTCTTACAGTGGTGATATTCTCATTCGAAAAAAAGTCCGCCTATACTTAGCATACTACATTAAAACAAAGTTTCCTATCCAGTTTATATATAGATCAATGGTGAAAACACAGGTGTTACGCAGACCATAGACATAGTAAAACTATAGACTCATCGTAAACATTCGGGTTGAAGCCGCTTGACTTCGGCTATTTCCGTAGTATAGGACCAGATTGAGCCTTTTGCCATTTGATACCATGTTAACATTTTATTTTTTATTTGATTATTTAAAGATTATTTAGAACGGAAAATCATGCCAGCTAATCAGCAATATTTTTATGCAGAACTTGGAGTACTTTTAATTTACATTTTAAACAATATTTTTAGCTAAGTTTTCCCTACTTTTAGATAAAAATTAATTTTTTTAATGCAGATCTTTCAGTACTTTGAATTTAAATTTTAAACAATATATATAATAAATGTAAATAATAAATATAATTATATATGAAATAACAAAGAAAACTATAAAGAAAACATATAATAAAACTATTAAATTTGAATTTCCCGCCAAAATGCACCTATGAGGGGGCGTGGTCGTGGCTTCAGTCCTCCAGCACAGCCGAAATACGACATGGTGGCTCCATAGTTTTATTAGCTCCATGACTTGGTACCACGTTTTTTAAATAAAAATAAATAAACAACGACAAATTTCAAAAAATAAATAGGTAAACACCCAATGCTTGGCTTATACACAAGACTTAGAACTGGAGTCTCGAGATGCAGATACACGCAGAAGAAATGGGGTTATATTGAGGACGAATTATGTGACTGCGGGGAGGTCCAAACTGCTGATCACCTTCTCGTATGCAGAGACATGGGCACTGTTTGCAGTGTAGCTGACCTTTTTGTATGCAACGACAACGCCATCAAGGCCGCAAAGTTTTGGAAAATGATCTGACGGTCCGGATACGGAAAGTAAAGTAAGTACACAAGACTTATAATAGTTACAACATGGCGGATGACAATACCTGTCTAATATAGAGCCCTGGCCATTGATATACATAGATTGCTACCACGGCACCTAGCCCACGCTGAACAAATGTCTTCACTTATGGTCACGTGACAAAAAGCGTTATTATATATTACTCAAGTAAGGGAAACGCAATATTTTTTGGGCCACCGCCCCCCCCCCCCCCCCGAAAACGTTTTCTGAAACCGTCCCTGCCCCGAAATGAAATGGCTTGACACTAGATAGAATCGGATTTTGAGAGGAAACAGAAAAACCACTATGTAATACCAATAAAATTTTAACCCCCCCCCCAAAAAAAAAAATCCTGGCTACGGCCTTGATTGTCCTGTATATTTTTAATACCTCCACAGATGGAGCGGTGGGTTTGGACGCGCGGTTTCCCCACACACGATGCGTCGACTTGCTCATCCATTAGCGTGGCGCGGTGGATTTCCGACCGGTTGGATACCCAGCTCGTCCGACCGCTCCACTGAAATTCTTGACAGGTTTCCCCACATACGATGCGATTTTGGATGAGCGCGCCAAAATTAGTGGCTTGAAGCGGTCGTGTGTGGCCAGCTTTATAAGTTAGCCTGTTGTAAGTTGCCTAACTTATTACGTTATAATGTAAAGGATATGTTATTATATATATTATATATGTTTATTATATTTTGAGCCAAATTACCATGACGCCATTTTTTAATTTTAGTTTGTTTGTGATTTTACTGTATGATCATTGATCAATTTTAACTATGGCATAGAGGAAAATAAACATTTCCGTCAATTCTGCAATGCGAGGTCGTTGGAAACGCCACCTAAGTCTTGAATGTCTGCTACCATGTCACCGGTTTTTGGAAATAGCCCTAGCCGGTCAATGGAATGGGCACCTTTGCAAAAAATCACAAAAGGCTATTTCGCTTAGGTTCCTCACCTTTCGGATTTTGTGTCTGCGCATGCGCATAATATCCCAAGGCCAAACAAACATTTTGCATTGTCGTCGTCGACTGCTCCATAGCGTTGTTTGTCGTCTATTATTAAAGTGTTTTAGTTTTTAATAAATTATTGAGAAGTATAGAGAATTAAATATTGTGAATTTGAGAAACGAGCTTAAGAAGGTGAATGCCAAATTAATGGTTGGAGAAGGCGAAATAATAGCAAGGTTATTTTAATACCACTCAAATAGTAACTTCGGCCATTGCCCGTATTATGACAATTCTCCAGCAATGGAAATCCAAGGGCTTCCAAGGAAAATGAAAAATATACACATTCATTCTTGCACGGTGCTGCCTTCAGTGACAGCTATTACTTATTAAAGTGTTGGGCTACCTTATGGTGAATGGAAAGAATGTCATCGACTCAAACTAGCGTACTTCTAACGATGCCGAAACTTTGTGAAAAGCAACGTCAATGAAAGAATAATGGTCTTACGAGGTAAGTTAAGTTACCGGTCCCGCTACCTGGGGTGGATGCTCCGTATTGTAATTGAAAGAAATTCGACACTGTTCACAAATTCATTTATTGAATGTTGCCTTTCAGGTTAACTTTAATTGAAAGCACCGTACAATATGATCAGTAAATCGAAACTGAATATATTTATCAAAAGTAGAAACGTTTTACATTTTTTGTATGGCTAGTTGTTTATATTATATAGGCCTATCCTGACGAAAATGAATAAGTTAACCAAAATTTTGTGAATTGTAGGTAGCCAGGTAGGCCTACACTTGTAAATAAAATCCTATGCGCTGTTGCCTGCAGTCTGAATTTTAACCAAATACTTATGAAATATTAGAGAAGCTATATACAATATATAACCTATACTCTTAGGTATACAGTATCTATAAATTCATTTCAATTCTAGGCAAAATAGTCTGCAGAGAAGTTTTAAGCTGCCAATGTGAATGCGCAGTAGGAAGTTCTCCAGTAGCCCACTGCCAACATGTGACAGCGATTCTACTGGGTTTGTGCGACTTCGGTGGTAGCTTGCTTATTGACTTCGGTGGTAGTGCGCTTGTATAGTCCACGCAAAACGAGAAAAGTATGGACATGGAATGTTTTGATCCTGCGCAATACTGTAATACAATTCTGTGTAACCTTGTTGCATTGGATGCACGGAAAAACAAAAATTGTGCAAATAATATTTTTACAGTGTTGCACAGGATCAAAACATTCCATGACCATACTTTTCTCATTTTGCTTGGACTATACATGTGCGAGCATCTACGTCGGACACGTGTTGAATTACGAGTTACTATCAGTTGACTTAGTGAGGCCATTGAATAGGTTAATCGGATACATTCTTTAATTGTTTGTAAGCGATTTAACCTTTTACAAAAGTGAGTAAGTGTGACGCTGTTATTAGCTTGTAACCTGTCATCATAACTATCACAAGCCAGATCCACGCATTTCACCGCCCATTTTTCTTCGAGGTGAAAGCAGAAACCTTGGGATCCGAAATGAAAACAATGTCGGTAACGATGTTACTGAGCCCGGCTTCGCGTCTAGTTCCAAGACATAGTGAAAAAATTATACGGCGCTCACCCAGAGGAATCGCAAAATGGGATTAGGAACTAATCACGATAATGGCACCCGCCAGCATGCGTTCAGTTGATGAGGACCATGATTATTTCGTTTTTATGGAAGAGTGATATTAAAAAATCTCGTAGTAATACAATATTGCCTGCTTGTTACTTCATGACTATACACACAAAAAAAGACACAGATTAATAGTCAGCTTTATTGTTTCAATGTAAATTATAGCAGATGGAAAAGGACTAACTATACCATTGTGTAATTTTTTGATATATATGTATACAAGTGTTTCAGGAGATCGGCTGCCTACAAACTTCTTGGACATATTGCCCGTTCAATTTGGAACAAAATATCCCGCACAATGCACAACTCGGAATGCACCGTTAGCGATCTTGGGGTGGATCAAACGGTAAAATATAATTGAAGACGTCAGGGGAAAAAAGGAAAGGTGCACTTTTGGTCGAAATTGAGATAATGGTGGCATTCTGTTCAGTTTTTAATGTAGTTTTAGATGACCTGACAAACCCGAAGAAAACCAAGTAAGGTTCTGCACAAATTGTGGGGGGGGGGGGGGACAGAATACATGGAAAGAAACGGCTACTTTCAACCTTAAATTCGATTTCAGAAAAATCAACTTCTTTTGATCACCTTACCGGTTTTTCCCCTGTCGTCTTTATTGCATTGAATGGAAACAATTTTATTAAAATACCAAAATGCGAAGAATAAGAATATAAAGTCTTGCTTTCATGCTAACTCTAAAACAGATTATATTATTAAGAGTGTACATCCCGTAGAAAATTGGCAGCTCGAAATTTAATACTTCTTTTTTTTCTATTTAATTAACTAGGCAAGTCATTAAAAATTTGGCCCATTTAAGTTGTAGAAGACTACGTCATCCATCATACGGTATAACAGGCCCGTACCCAGGATTTTTTTTTGGGGGGGGGCAAGAACAATTTTTTTTAAATACATGATGCATCCGTAGTAATTCACCTGTGAGGTTGTAAATATAATGACCATCCGATCCGATATAAATATTTATAAACAATATTATTTCACGTATAAATGTATAATACAAGATACCCGGTGCCATGAAAAAAATACAAAAACAAAAATTTAAAATACCCTATAGTATAAGATGCATGAAGTAGTCTTCTACAACTTAAATCAGCCAAATCTTAAATGACTTGCTTGGTTAATGAAATAAAACATATGAAGTATTAAATTTCGGGTTGCCAATTTCGGTACAGACGCATTTTAAATTAATCCTAGAAGAAAAAGAAAAAAACGGGAGAGAATGAGAGGAGAACAAGGATAAAGCATATGCAGAGGGGGGGGGGGGATCCATTGTTATCACTATTACCAAACCGGAGCAAGTTATCTAAGATATAATTATTGTTTAAATATTTTCTTAAAACTACTGAGTGAATTAGCTGCCCCAACCTCCAACTAATTATGTCTTGTTTTTTATGCATCCTTGGCACAGCTGGTCTATACCCCGATAAAACTGCCTTGAGGCGTAGGACATACTGTATATATAATTATATATAGTATTATGGTGTTCTGTGTACGTAGCATATTTTTATTTATTTATAAGCCTATAAGTTGCAAAGTAGGCCTTCGGGTTATGTGTAGTTTTTATTATAGACTAATAAATAGTATGCAGGCCTATGTATTCTATGAAACTTATAAAGGCAAAGGATTCCTTTTACTACCCGACCACGATAGGGTGACTTTTGGAACATGTATAAAAATCGAATTAACTCGGTGTCTCGCTTATCCCTATGCAAGTTTATAATAAGTAAAATGTTCCAAATGTTATCCTATCTTGGTCGGGTAGTAGAGGGCTATTCATTTTGTTTTATTTGCCAATTACCAGAATGTAGGCCTATGTACCTAAAGAATTTGTACATATTATGTAGGTAGGCTACCCATTCGCCGTTATCAGACTGCCTAACTTGGTTCATATTATATTATTTTATTTATACCCTAATACTGAATTTATTTAAATTTTTAGTAAAGGCTTACCGCTTAATCACAGCGCGGTATCACGTCGGAAATTCCCGCCTTTTTGCTTGGGGACCGAAGTCTACCAATGACAATTGCTATGGGCTAGGAATAGGCTAAAATGTGACAACTAATTCTGTAAATTTGAGCGATTAATGCCTGGCAAATAGCCTAATAGGGAGTTTTGGTCTAGGCCTGCCGGCTATTCCCAATTCATGATGGGCTTCATATGGATGCACATATCACACTATTATTAAATTGACGAACTAAATATTGTATCTTTATATAAATTATCATAACAGCAGAGGCAGGCCCTGTACATACTGTAATTGCATACAATATAAAAATAATTTATTTACCGAATATAGGTTATTAGAATGGAATAGATCATACTAAACAACATTTATGTGAATCATTATTTATATGAATAGGTTCCATACTGCATACGATGTAGGTAACACAAGCATAAATAATAGTATTAAGGATAATTTTTCAGTATGCACATTCGTATTTGTAAAGAATAGAGCTGTGACATTTCAACCATTATACACGCTAATCTATTCATAAGGAAGCGGTTGAGTTAATGTTCCATGAAGTCACTCGCAGGCTGCATGCTGCAGCACAGCAGATTCCGAGTTGGCTAGAAGAACCCATGGCAAATATCGGGTAATCACAACTAATGGAGATATTTGAGACTATCATCGCACTCCTGATGGCGGCATAATAGAAACACAGCTATTGCAATAGCAATAGTCCAGTATTCCCATATACGGTACCTGTAAATACATTATAATAATAATAAATTACAACCCTGGCACATTGAAGTTGGACCACCTTGAATTTTAACAGTGATATTTTTTCAAAAAGTTCTGTTTTAATTAGAAAGAACTGGTCCGAGTTTACTCGAACATGCTTTCCAATTTATAAATTAGTTAATAGGCATTATGTGTAATTTCATAGTAAATAATTTCCTTGTGGTTAAATTCCGGATCCCTGGCGGGGGGGGGGGGGGGGGTCCACCTCAATATATTAAAAACCCCTTAAAACTCGATTGCATATTCTGGAACTACAGACCAATACATTGTAACAGTAGTAACAATATAAATATTTATTCTATGACAGGGCACGCAATGTATTGGAGGGTGAATTTTCCATAATTTATTTGAAAAAAATTTTAATAGACCCAAATATTTTTTTGGGAAATCAACCTGTCAGGTTTTGTTACTCTATTGAACACCTAAAACATACCTGAATGTAGAAATCATCGAGAGAAAGGTTCAGCAGAAAAATTATTTTTTAGTCATTTTTCATGAAAATTGAGTTAATTTTATTTTTGTTACCCCCAGAAGCAAACCATCAAGGGGAAAGCGACCCACCGTATTTTGTTGACATTAATAACAACTACAATATACAGTGTTGCTCATAATAATAGGGACACAGTGAATTTTCCTAAAATCTCCAAAATGGCAAGAGTTTTGGCCTTGATTGTTAGCAGTAAATAACATGGCAAGAAGTTTGATATGTTGTGTAAATTTCATCCCAATTGCCCAAGAACGTGAGAATCTAATGAAGATTTTCAAAAATACGTCGGTCATAATAATAGTGACATTACCTTTACTTCTTTAATAAAATGCAGATAAATTAACAAATTACAATTTAATCATCAATACTTGGTAGATTGTCCCTTGTTATGAAGAACAGCATTGCATCTTGAGTTCATTGAAGTGACCAAATTCTGGCAAACAGACACAGGGATGTTGTACCACGCTTTTTGAACTTCTTGCCAAAGGTGGTCTTTGTTCTTGATTGTATCTTTAGCAATACTCTTCTTAAGTTCATTCCATAAGTTTTCTGTCGGATTCAAGTCTGGTGATTGTGCTGGCACTCCATAACAGATTTTTTTTCCCCCGCGAACCAGTTCTTCACCAACTTCGATGAATGTTTTGGGTCATTATCTTGTTGGAATTGCCACAGCAGTGGCATGTTTTCTTCTGCATAACGAAGCATTTCATTTTCTAATATGTCCCGATAGATTTCCTTAGTCATAATGTCCCTGATGACGTGAATAGGACCAACTCCGTTGAACTAGAAACAACCCCATACCATTATGTTTCCTCCACCGAACTTAACAGTCTTCCTGGTGTACTTAGGATTGAATGCGGCGTTAGTTGGCCGTCTCACGAACTGCTGGCCATCAGACCCAAAGTGATTTATCTTAGTTTCATCGCTCCATAGGACGTTCCTCCAATTGACCCGATGGCGGTGTGTAAGCGATCCTTTATGTTCTTTTTGGACAACAATGGCACCTTCCTGGGAATCCTGGATGGCAGTCCAGCTTCAAAAAGACGTTGTCGAATTGTACCGGGGCTGATTGACGCACCAACACGTTCCTTTAACATTCTTGAGGAGGCGAATGGGTCGCGCTTGGATTCGCGGACAAGGAAACGGTCAAAATTTTCGGACGTCTTCCTAGTCCGACCTCTTTTTTCGACTGCAGTTTATTCCTTTAACGCGTTGGCCACCATTGTTTTTGATCGATCGACTAAATCAGCAATTTTTCTGATGCTAAACCCTTTCTTCCGCAAGCCGCAGATAATTCTTCTTTCATCATCAGAGCAATGTTTCATACGGCCCATTTTCTCAAAATATCTTGAGATTTTAAGTGGCAAGAGGCCTTGGGCAGATTTTTAAATTTTCTTTATTTTTGGCTTAAATAAAAACAAAAACTAGACTCGCGTCCTTATTATTATGACCAGCGAAAATTAAGAAAAAATCTTGAACGCTTATAATCTTGATACTTTTTAACCAAACTCACACTAAATATTCAGATAACCAAGCCGTCAACTACTGCTGACTATAATTGTGGTACCTGATTGGGTTTAAAAAAAAATTGAAAAATTCGAAGTGTCCCTATTATTATGAGCAACACTGTATGTGAATTTAAAAGAAATCGTTGGAGCCTTTTTAGAAAAATAATTTTTATATACGTTTTTTTGGAGTTTTTTGAGAATAAACCCCCCCCCCCCAAACTGACTTACCATAAAATAAAAAATCCCTTTCGGCTATGGCCGATCAGGTGTAGGGCGATTCCGCAGACCCTGCTTTTCCTCTACGCTACCCAGAGGCGTAGAGTTTTTGAATGATGGCGGGGGCAAAACTAAAAAAAAAAAAGTAGACCTTATGACGTCATCAGGCAGGATTGAAGAAAAAATTGATAATATAATAGAAAAATTGTAGAGTTTTACGCATTTTTTAATAGTTGTAAAGTATAGCTGTAGATTTTACAAAGCTAAAAAAAGAATGCTTATATTCATATTGCTGCAAAGGGGACTATGAAGTAAGAACCACGTCTTACAATGCTCGAAGCTGGGGGGGGGGGGGGTAATGCCAAAAGGAGCTGGGGGGGGGGCAAGTTGGACCGTGCCCCCCCCCCGCCCAACTTTACGCCGCTGACGCTATGTGTAATAGAAAATAAAAAAATCTTCATTATTTTCCCGATCACAACATCAACACACAAAACACTCTTTTGTTCCAAACTATGACGACTATGAACTTTTACTTATTAAATTATTTTTACTTTGACTGGACGTCATCTTGTCGTCGTAAAAAGTGTTGATTACCATTATCGTAGATAATAATACGATCTTTCAGTCAGATTTTAATTCATTCCTCTGCGACCAATATTGACTGAGATATGAATTATATAAGTTTTCAATCGGCCGCCATCTTATAACTAAATAGCGGATCTAGCTGGTTAACGAACTCGATCAAGGCATTTGTATGATCAATTTTTGTGCCAAGTTTCATCCAAATCGGATAATATTTACGGAAGTTAGAGTGTTTCCTAAAATCGATATGTATATATATATACATACATATATAACATTTTGAACGGAGGGTGGTTTTAGGCTCAGGGGGTCATGAAATGAAAAGTTGTGAAGAAATGAAATTTTCCGAAAGTCGAACATTGGTCGCCATCTCAATAGGTAGATGAATCTCCCTAAAAAACTTATCTCGAGGTTTGATTTTTGTGAACCTACATGCCAAATTTCATCAACATCGACCGAGTAGATTGTCCGCAAATCTACTCACAGACAGACATTTCGTATAAACCACTTTTTTAGGTTCCTGGGACCTCAAAACGTATAAATCCGTTGAAATCTCGGAATCTAAAATTTCGACTATCACAAAGCTTTCCTTATACTACGTATAAATAGGAAAGCAAAAATCTGAATAGATGGGTGATAGAGGCATCATTCCTTTATACAATTTCAGAAGAAAAAAAAAACTAAACTATGTGCCAAAATATTGCCTGGCGAATAAATAAATGAATACTGACTTTTTGTTCTATTACTAAGCCAACCTAGCGGAGTTATGGCTACAAAGCCCTCTCTTACACGCAACTAGGAAGGCCCGGGGCCGCCTGCTTTGTAACTAGTGTAGTACTCGAACCAACAACCTTTCGGGTGAAAGTCAGAGGCCGTTCCACTACTCTAGATATCCTGACTGATTGAATGATGCCTCTATTCACCCATTTACTTCGTTTTTATCTAATTAAATAAGAACTTAATGAAAAAATTATGCTGTTAAAACTCAAGGTGGTCCAACTTCAATGTACCGGGGTTGCAGTTTACTATAATTCGCAATTCTTTCACAAATAATTCTAAACAAAGTTATGAAGTCAAAAATTGTGTTCCAAACAATTCCCTCTATACCTTTCCGTTGCCTGTTCTAAGGCGTGTATTCCACTGGTCAATATTCCGTCATTTGTGATTAAAAAAGTTGAGATTTTTGTTTTAAGGAGACCATTACGAAAATACTTAACTTATCTATTGTAATGGTCTCATTAAAACCAAAATCTCAACTTTTTTTAAACACAAATGACGGAATATTGACCAGTGGAATACCCGCCTTAGAACAGGCAACGGAAAGGTATAGAGGGAATTGTTTGAAACACAATATTTGACTTCATAACTTTGTTCAGATTAAATAGGAGGTGAACATATCAAAAGTCCTACGAGTAGCCCTTGAGCCGGGGGCTATGATGGTACCGTTTTTTTGTTTTTCGCTTATATCTCGGAAACTACGCTCTAGCGATATTTTTGCTGTATACCAAATTAACGCTGATAACATTTGCTACACGTTATATGAAGTGAAGTTTTTCGATATCTTGCAGTTTTGAGATATCCGCTCGGTAAGTAGTAACTTTCCTTCTAAAGTTAAAAAAATTCTAGTGTTGAGAGGCGTCAAACGTATTGGCAGAAATATACACCTTTATGTACACATAGGTAGTGAGTATTGTTGGAATTAAAGATTAAAGATCTATTCATTAAAGATTGAAATGAAATACAATGAAATACAATGAAAATGAAATGAAATATCGTCTTTATTTTCAGGCGAGCTTTAGCCCCGAAGAGCTACTCTTCCAGCTAACCTGCACATTTTTTTTTTGTTTACGTTAAATTTTTGAACAAAGATAGTTTTCCTGTAAAAAAAAAATAGCCTAAACAACATAAGAAAAGAAAAATTCATACACTCACTCATTTACTCGCACACAACATTCCCCAGAAATTGATGGCAGGCTGCCTTAAATCTCCCCAAACTGCGCTCTGTCCTTGTTTCGTCAGTCAGGGAATACCAAAGTTTAGAGGTATTCACACTTAGGCCGACTGTGGGTGCCTTTGCTTTACAAAATTAGTTTCTTTCGGACGTTATTGAATTCACCTCCAATTGTGGCCACAATAAGCAATTAACATTACGTTGGGATATGGAAATAATTTTGGTAATTAGTTGGTAGACACAAAATAAGTGCATGCATCCAATATGTGTCAAAGAGCAAAACAGGGCTGTCAGGAAGATGACAAAGTCGAATAAAAGCCATTGACAGCATTACCCGAACCCAGTAGAGTCGCATCACATGTTGGCAGGGTGCAACTTAAGAACTTCATACTAGGCATTCACATTGGCAGCTTACAACGTCTCCGCAGTCTTCCAAGACCATATTTACCTAGAATTTAAATGAATTTGTAGTTACCGTATATCTAAAAGTATGGGTTATATTCATATATATATATGGCTACTTTAATATTGAAATTTAAACTTTGACTGAAATGCGGACTGCTGGCAACAGCGCATAGCATTTATTTACAAATCAGTGTAGGCCTACCTACAATACACAAAATTTTGGGTTCCTTGTAAATTTTTCTCAGGATATGGCGGGGATTCCACCAACGTCAATAGTTATATTAAATGTTTTTTGACGTGGTAGCCAACATTTTTAGGCAGTCTAAAACTGTGCTCATTTAATCATTTTATGTCTAATTTAAAAGTGGTATCAAAGACCGGAACTATAAATTATTTTATTTTGTAGAAATACAAGATATCAGAGTAAAGACTGAAAAGTCGTCGCTTGAAAACACCTCAAGACAACAACTACTATTGACGTAGGTGGAACCCCGCCTAAACAATATCTCTTTGGATATACAATACAACATAAACAACTAACATATGTAAAATCTAAAACGTTTTTACTTTTGATAAATATGTTCAGTAGGGCCTATAGATTTACTGATCGATGCTTTCAATTAAAGTAATCTGAAATGAAAGGCAACAATCAATACATGAACTTCTGAACAATGTCGAATTCCTTTCAATTCTTAGTTGCACTTTACGGAGCATCCACCCCTGGTAGCGGGTCAGGTAACTTAACTTACCTCGTAAGACCATTATTCTTTCATTTACGTTGCTTTTCACAAAGTTTCGGCATCGTTAGAAGTACGCTAGTTTGAGTCGATGAAATTCTTTCCATTCACCATAAGGTAGCCCAACACTTTAATAAGTAATAGCTGTCACTGAAGGCACCAACGTGCAACAATGAATGTGTATATATTTCATTTTCCTTGGAAGCCCTTGAATTTCCATTGCTGGAGAATTGTCATACGGACAATGGCCGAAGTTACTATTTGAGTGGTATTAAAATAACCTTGCTATTATTTCGCCTTCTCCAACCGTTAATTTGGCATTCACCTTCTTAAGCTCGTTTCTCAAATTCACAACATTTAATTCTCTATACTTCTCCATAATTTTATTAAAAACTATAACACTTAAATTATAGATGATAAGCAACGCTTGTATGAAGCAGACGACTATGTAAAATGCCCGAGCGATGGCGAGAAAGCCCGAAAGGTGAGGAGCCTAAGCAAAATAACGTTTCGTAAAAAATCAAAATTCAAATTTCAAAATCACAAAATGGCTGGACCCAGACCCTCGTATTCTATATTCGGGTTGAAGCCGCTCGACTTCGACTATTTCCGTAGTATAGGACCAGATTGAGCCTTTTGCCATTTGATACCATGTTAACATTTTATTTTGTATTTGATTATTTTAAGATTATTTAGAACGGAAAATCATGCCAGCTAACCAGCAATATTTTAATGCAGAACTTGGAGTACTTCTAATTTACATTTTAAACAATATTTTTAGCTAAGTTTTCCCTACTTTTAGATAAAAATAAATTTTTTTAATGCAGATCTTTCAGTACTTTGAATTTAAATTTTAAACAATATATATAATAAATGTAAATAATAAATATAATTATATATGAAACAACAAAGAAAACATATAATAAAACTATTAAATTTGAATTTCCCGCCAAAATGCACTTATGAGGGGGCGTGGTCGTGGCTTCAGTCTTCCAGCCATTGAACTATATATATATACACTGGAAATACACCAGGAGCGCTAGGGATGTCGGCAACGGACAAAACCTGATATCTTGGATATTATGGCAGAAGCGTTCCATGCCATATACACTGACGTGTAAATTTGATGTATTTCAATAATTTTTTTAATACGATTTATTGACAATTTCTGCTTTTGTAATATTTTTTTATTTATTATAGAACAATAATCTATGGTCACACACCGGCATTTATGAAGATTTATTAATATTTAGCTAGGAATATGTTACTAAGAAAAATTGTGTCAAGCAGCAATTTAACAAAATATAGCCAAACTATTTAGTCCAATCTAACCATGTTCATCTATTCAATTGCATTGGGACTAAATTTGAAGTGTTCAACTTCCTAAATTTAGGCTCCTACCTATACCAGGAGTAGATCCAGTCCATTGGGGGCGGCCGGGGGGGGGGAGGGGGAATTTGGCTCAAAATATAATAAACATATGTAGTACCTTTTACATTATAACGTAATAAGTTAGGCAACTTACAACAGGCTAGCTTATAAGATTTTGGGGGCAGCTCCCCCCTTCATCTGTCCTTGACTACACTTCAACTGGAATAAGCAGAATATAAAAATAATAAGTAGTCACTCTGGCTAGACCCCATGGATGGATACAGGGAGGCAGGTTCCCCCCCTGGATCCACCCCATGGACGGAGACAGGGGGCGGATATCCCCCCCCCAAAAAAAAAAATTCAGTAAATCTATTTTATAAGTTAATTTTTATAACGCTCTGATTTAATCGATACTACATAGGTTTTTCCTATTTTGACCCACAGCTACCCCCCCCCCCCCCCCATGGTGAGCTGGATCCGTCCCTGATCCACCAACACCGGCATTCGAATTTTTAAATCTCATAGCCTACTTATTATGCTTACACGATGTGAATATTCTGTGTGCTATCATCGATGAAAAAATATTGCAGTGTAGTAGGCCAATGCTGTTGATTTAGGGATGCCAATATCAATAAGCCTAATAATTTCTAGACATTTTGCAGTACGTGTGATTTGCCTTATAGTGTTTCGCTATTTTTATTCACTATCAAAGCTTAGGTTCTGCAGGACTAGGCCTACTTAGGCTGCTGGAATTATCAGCTTCCTAAAATAATTTTAAACTTGACTAACTAAAAAATGCCTTTAGGTTGAAACAATAATAATAATCATAATAATTAGTATTAAAGTTATACAGGACAATCAAGGCCGTAGCAGGATTTTTTTTAGGGGGGGTTAAAATTTCATTTGGTATTACATAGTGGTTTTTCTGTTTCCTCTCAAAATCCGATTCTATCTAGTGTCAAGCTATTTCATTTCGGGGCAGGGACGGTTTCAGAAAAAAATTTCGGGGGGGGGGGGCGGTGGCCCAACAAATATCGCGTTTCCCTTACTTGAGTAATAATTTCTCTTAATTTCCTTCAAAAGTACATTCTAACTAGAATAATGCTATTTCACTCGGGGGGGGGGGGGGGGGGGGCGACCGCCCCCCAAGGACCCCCCCTTGGCTACGGCCTTGAGGACAATTGAAGGTGTGCAATTTGTTAACATAATGATTAAGAAAACTGAAATAAACCCATAAATGTTGCCTCAACTAATGACCAAACCATGCGAACACTTACTTGCGAAAAGTAATATTTTCCCCCGTTTCTCGACATATCTTGAACCTATTAGGGCATTTATAAGCAGAGCAAGATATGACCATTATGTCAAACCAAAGAAAAACTCAATAAATGGGTAAATAGATTAAATAACAGGCAATGAAATACGTCTAAATCGCATTGAAGGCAATGGAGTCAACCACTTCTTGCCATAATACCCCTTTTTGTCACGTGACCAAAAGTGAAGACATTTGTTCAGCGTGGGCTAGGTGCCGTGGTAGCAATCCATGTATATCAATGCCTCCAGCACAGCCGAAATACGACATGGTGGCTCCCTATTCGTATACGATTTACGATGCGCCGCCATCTTTCCATGGTAATATTCTCATTCTGGTTGTATACTTGTATGTAGGAGACCTCTTTGTTAGAGCTACATAAGGATTTCACTCGGCTCTTTCAACCATTTGTTGTTCTTGATGTTCGCAATAATTATTTTTCTTAACATTTAACAATATTATATATCTTTTTCTATCTTCACAAAGGCGTTTAGAGTTTTCTAGGGTTGGGATTTGTCTAAAAGCATACAAAGAGGCCAGTACTCCTAGCCTCAATTGGTAGCACTCCCTATCAAACCATGGAAGCGCTCGTCGTGGTCTCACCTCTTCTTGACAGCTTTTTATTATTCCCTCTATGCGTTTCATAGCGCTATAGAGGTCATTTGTTTCTATGTAGTTCTGTATTTCTCGTTTCCCATCCCGGACTGCTGCAGCTATTCGGTCCACGTGAATTTTCCTAGATATGCGGGGAGACGATACCGTCTGTTTGTTAATCATGTTCATGATTTCAAAATGATGGATGGGGGACAAAGTTGCTCGCGTCCGTGGTGCAGTGCCACCACACGTGTCCTCTGGGTAACGCCAAATGAGCAACAGCGATTCGCCACCAACGCGCTGACCAAATATGCCGCGAATCTCTACTAGAAGAATCGGCCCTTCTCAGGGCGTGGACGCGGACCTCAAAGTCATCTTCTGGAACGCTGGAGGTCTAAGTAATACCAAATTTTTGAAGTTGAAACGAAACGTCCTGTCTCAGAACGTGGATATCTATGTTATTGTGGAAGCCGGTGCTGCGACTGAAACGCCAGACTACTACTCAACAAGCGGTTACTCACACCACATATTAAAGCGAAGCCGCCAAGTAGCATCCGGAATTATTGTAGGAATAAAGACAAACCTTATTACTAAGGTTGAAACTCTGCATGAAATGACGTACCGAAACAAGTTAGAACTAATGCAACTAGATGTCTGGAAGAATGCACAACACGTCACTTTTTTTGTCCTATACAACCCTCCCGAAAACAAGCTAGCACTACAAGCGAAGCCCGACTGCAACCGAACAGTATTATCATAGGGGACTTCAACAGTCCTTCTACTAGATGGGGCTACCTTAGAACGTCAACTACAGGAAGATCGCTAGAGGAATTTGTAGACGACAACGCGTGTGACGTACTAGACACCCCCCCCCCAACCTTCCTGTCCTTTGCAGGAAGTGTATCTCGGCCGGGCCTAGTAATCACCCAACCGCATATCACTAGCAAGACTATTGTCTCACTAATGGATGACGCAGGGGGATGCGGACATCGAGCCTTACTAGTGACCACCAAACTCCAAAGAGAGCAACAAGCTCAGAACAGGGTCCCCAGATGGAATTTCAAGAAGGCTAAGTGGGATAAATACAGAAGAATATCTGATAGTGAACTGGCAAAGGTTGCACTCTCCAATCCGGAAAGAAGCGCTCTAGCAATCACAAAGGCGATACTGAGATCCGCGAGAGATAGTATCCCGAGAGGTCATGTGAAAGGATACAAGCCCTTCTGGAACCCAAGGCTTGAAACCCTGAAGAAAGCCAGAAACAAAGCCAGATGTAAAGCAGAAACCTCAAGGTCACTGGTGGACTGCATAGAGCTGCGGAAAAACCAGGCGATGCTGACCCAATCAGGCAAAAGAGACGCATTTAAAAGCTTTCTGAGTAATCTCGACTTCAGAAAAGACGGAATTAAGGCTCACCGTTTTGTGGCGACACTAAATAATGATGGCAATAAACTGCAACAATTGCCAATCAAGGTCAGAAACAAGGAGCTAACATCCCACAAACAAATTGCTGAAGAGCTCTGCAAGTACTACACCAACGTCAGCAACATTAAAATCGATAAACCTGCCAAACCGGCACTGCAAAAGGCCCCGCCCCCACACTGCCTAGAGGAAATAATGAATTCGATCTGCATGGACAACTTCACCATTCTAGAGCTAGAAGCGGCCCTCACACAAACCAAAAAAAAGAAGGCAGCAGGCATTGACCAACTCTTCCCTGAAATGCTCACGAACTTGGGCGAGAAAGCCAAGGAAGTTATCCTCAAGCTAATAAACCTTACATGGAACACCAGAGTGCCTAGCCAGTGGAGGAAAGGTGAAGTGATCCCAGTGCTCAAGAAAGGAAAAAACCCATGTAATATCGACAGCTACCGCCCCATCACCTTAACAAGTTCACTATGCAAAGTCGCCGAAAGAATGGTACTTAACAGACTACTGCTGGCTACCACCCACCTTAGTGCCATAGACGACGCTCAAGCTGGCTTTAGAAGGCACAGAAACACCATGGATCAAGTAGTCGCCTTCACACAACACGCCAAAGACGGGTTCCATAGGAAAATGTCAACCGTGGCGGTGCTGGTCGACCTGAAAGCAGCCTATGACACGGTGTGGCGAGGGAGGCTCTTACACAAGATGACCCTGGCCGGTATCTCCGGAAAACTTTTCTCATGGATCAAGTCATTCCTGGGTGAGCGGCGCCAGCGAGTGAGATTCAAAAATAGCACCTCGAAGTTCCGTCTACAGAGGCAAGGCCTAGCTCAAGGCGCCGTGATCAGCTGCCAACTGTTCAACCTAATGATCAATGATGTCCTAGACGTCATCCGAGAGATACCGGGTGTAGAAGCACTATTATACGCAGACGACTTGCTCATCTGGGCAACCAGCAGCAACATAAAAGCACTAGAGACTATTCTAAACGCAACTTTAGCAAACCTTGCAAAGTGGGCCGACAAGAACTGCCTGACAGTTAGCACAGAAAAAACTGTCTATCAGATACTTAGTCTCTCAACAAGGCAGCCGGATGTCAAACTCAGATACAAAGGAGTAGACCTGGAAAAACAAGACGTATCCAAATACCTCGGCGTTAGTATCGACAAGAAACTGTCATGGAAACCCCATATCGATAGCGCAGCAGAAAGGGCAACTAAAAGATGCCGCCTACTCAAACGACTGACCGCCACAAAATGGGGTGCCACACAAGATGTTTTGACCACCACATACAAAACGTATGTCCGCCCAATCCTGGAGTATGGCAGTGAGGTTACTATCACGGCCAGCGCTACCACGTCGTCAAAATTGGAAAACACCCAAAATATAGCGCTAAGAACCATCACTGGTGCACCTAAATCGACCCCCATCGCAGCCATGGAAGCCCAGACCAGCATTGAGCCAATCCAGTGTCGCAGGGAAAGATCATCACTCCTGTTCTGGGAGAGGCAGAAACGGATCCTCCCCAAGAAATGGGGCAGTTACAAGAACGCGACTTCCAGATTGAAAACTCAAGTAACGCCATTAACACTTGCAGACTCAATCAAAACCAAATACAATATACTATTGGGAGAAGCCGCGCCATTCCCAGTACAAAAGAAGTCGTGCGATGGCTTCTTCTTCTTATGGTGCACAACCACTAGGGGTTGGTTTGCAGCAGCATGCTCCGGATCCTCCATTCCGTTCTGTCCTCGGCCAGCCTCTTTAGGTCCCTGTACGTCGTGCAGTTGAAATCTCTGAGCTGCTGGTCCAAGTACTCAGCACGCGGGCGGCCTATCGCGACATAACCATACATATGCCCTTCCAAGATTGTGTGAAGTAATCCATCGTGGCGTAACGTGTGACCGATCCAATTGGCTCTCCGCTTAGCAATAGATGCCCCAATTTTTCTCTCTTCCCCTATGCGTTGCAGTACTTCCTCATTGGTTACCCGGTCCATCCACGTAATGTTTAACATTTTCCTATAGCACCACACTTCGAATGCTTCAATTTGGCTCCGCATAGTTTCCGCTATGGTCCATTTTTCGCACCCATACATCATTATACTCCACACAAGAGACTTGAGGAGAGATTTTCTTGTGTCAAGGGTTATATTTCCAGACTGAATTATCTTCATCTTCTTATTCAATGCCAATCTCCCCAGGAATATCCGATTCTTTATTTCCTTGTTGCTTCGCCCATCTTCCGTTACTATTCCCCCCAGATACGTGAATTCATTCACTTGTTCAATTCTTACGTTATCAAGGGTTACATCTATTCTACCGGGAGGTCTCTTGCCAACAGCCATTACCTTCGTTTTGGATTTGTTTATTTTCATATTGTATTCCTCCAGTATCCTGGCTAGCTGGTTGAGTGCCTCGTTCAGCTCTTCAGGGCTATCCGCGAGCATGGCAATATCGTCTGCATACCTTATTGATAGTATCTTGACACCCTGTATCCTTATTCCCGATACCTCTTCAAGGGCTTCATTTAGTTCATCAATGGCTTTTTGTATGTAACAATTGAACAAGGGTGGGGATACTGAGCAACCCTGCCGGACTCCTTGCCTTATTCTTGCCTCCGCCTTACTGTCAGCAAGTACGACAACAGCCAACTCATCTCGGTACAGGTTCCATAGAAGCCTTCTATCCTTGAACTTGACTCCTAGAGATTTCAGGATATCAAAGAGTCTCCTCCATTTTACTTTGTCGAATGCTTTTTCAAGATCTACGAAAGCAATATATGTATTCTTATCTATTCGTATCCTTTTCTCTAGGGTCACCCTTAGAGCCAGAGACGCGTCACGCGTGCCTTTGCCTTTCCGGAACGCAAACTGTTCATCAGTTAGTTCTTCATCTATTTTATTTCTAATTCTGTTCATCAGGATGGTAGTTAGGGTTTTCGAAGCGTGTGACAGCAGACTAAGGGTTCTGTGTTGCTGGCATTTAGTGGTGCCTGGTTTCTTTGGTAGGGCTGCAATTAAGCACTTCGTGTAGTCCACCGGTATTTCGCTTGTTTCGTATATATCGGCAATCAGTTTGAATAAGGCATCCTTCGCACCGTCTCCTGCATTTTTTAGAAGTTCCGATGGCAGTCCGTCTATTCCAGGGGTTTTGTTGTTTTTCAGTTGTTGTAGAGCAGTATCGAATTCCGACCTCAATATACTTTCCCCAGCATCATTCAAATCGTAGTTAACTTCTAGTATGTCTTCATTAGGAATTACATTCTCACCTTCGTGCGATGGCTACCAATGGCCAATCTAGATCTCATCGGTCATGACCTCCCGAAAAACCAATCTTCTGATGTAGCCTTGAGAAAAGCCGCGCTAGAAACAATTCACACAACGTATCCAGCAACTGAGTGGCTCCATATATACTGTGACGGCTCTTCCATGCCAGGCTCGGGCAACACTGGAGCAGGTTATGCCTCAACTAACTTCCAAGGCTCCGTAGCTGTAGGCGCACCTCTTACGAACTACGATGGAGAGATAGCGGCCATATACGAAGCTGCCGCCCACCTAGATCACCATACTGGTCCCAAACGGAAGGTAGTCTTTTTGATCGATTGCCAGGCAGCAATATGCGCACTTGCCACTAACAAAGCTACAGACTGCACCAAGACACTTCTCTGTCGCTCAAGACTCTCCACGCTCATAGCGGCCGGGTGGCACATCATGCTACAATGGATCCCGAGTCACGTTGGGATCGATGGAAACGAGAAGGCCGACGAATTGGCAAAGCAAGGTACGACCTTTCAGCAGCCAGCCTGCCCACAATCATACACATCCGCCAAGGCAGCAATCAACCGAGCCATCGGGACCTGGTCAAGAGCGCACTACTCCCAAGTCAGCTTAGGGAAAACCTGGGCCAGACTGATCGACAACCCTATCCCGAGGTCACTGCCCAGGGCCGTGGCTGTCGCAGCGTTCAGAACCACTACAGGTCATGACTACCTCGCCACTCATCTGCACCGCATTGGGGTTCTCCAATCGGAAGCATGCCCCCTGTGCGACGAACCGAAGATGGATGCTGCCCACCTACCAAACTGTCCAGCCCTGGCAACCGATTCACCACCTGAGAACGAGCTCGCGGAGACATACCGATTATACTGGTCAGCGCGTCACCTAATGGCTAACCTGCCAAGGGTGGGCGTTGGCTAGTAAGTAAGTAAGTATGATTTCAAAATCCATTATGATCGGTTGGTGCTTCTTGATGAGAGCAGCTTCATTTTGAACGTATTGTTTGATTAGCGTTATGCGTCCTCCATAGAATACTAAGTCGATGGTGCTCGAGCCGTTGTGGCAAATATAAGTCTTTGTGTTGGCCTCGTTCGCCAGGGCCAAGCCCTCTTCTTCCATGTAGGAGAGAAGTTGCTCCGTCCTCCTTGACTTGCAGTCGATGCGGCAGTTAAAGTCTCCCGCGAGAATTATTGGTTCGTTTCCATCATCTGCTGTAGACATGACTTGACTTATACTGTGTATGATATCTACTACTGCCATGTGTGGCGGGTAGTATCCTGCTATTATGAGCGCGGCTTTTGTTTTTATGGCCATTGTGCTCGTATCCTTGTACTCACACCTAAAAGGGAGGAGCCACGGTTTGAGGAGACACGTGATACCTCCAATTGGCCTCCCTCGCTCCCTCTTATCGGCGAAGATATGTAATTGATAAAAATTTTCCCTCAGCTTTATTGAGTCTAGCAGGAAAGTCTCTGTTAGAACTACAATGTCACACATGTTGAATGCTTTGCTGGGCAATAGAGCCAACGCTCCATTTGCCCCTTCTATATTCCAGTTCATGATTGTTAAAGAGGTTTTATTTATATTTGCATTGTCGCCGTCTTTGAGTCAGGCTTCTCTGGTTTGCCCATAATATTTAGGTATTGAGCCATCCATACTGGTGCTTGGGATCTAGGGAATAGGGGAGGGGTTGAATTGGGGTGTAAGGTGTGCTGGGTGGGTTAAAGGAATGTAGGGTGGTGAGGGGGATGGGTGGAAGTGTGCATTTGTTGTAGTATAGAAGTGAGGAGGTGGTGAGGGGGTGGCGGGGAGAAATGTCTGGGGGTTGGGAAAATTGTGTTGAGAGCAGCGGAGGTATGTGAGTAGGAAGAACCATTTCTCCATTGTATGGAGCTGGCGTGATCATCATTTCGTTGCGATCCGGAGTTCTGCTGTCATACATATTTGCTGGTCCATTAACTCTGTTATCATTATTGATAGTTTTAATAGTTTTTGGAGCTAGGGGTTTGCGGCGATTCGAGCGTGGTTTGAATGCCTCGCAGTTTACTCTTTCAGGCCAGTGGGCCATGTTATCGATTATTGGTAACGCCTCTCCTTCCACACCTACTCTAAAGGAGGCCGCGTTTGTTGACTTGCCAATTTTGTAGCATTTTATTTCGCCTATTGCACCACATTTGACGATATGTTCTTTGAGTGCTTCTGCACTAGTGTCTTTGCTAAGCCTACCTATAAATCTCCAGTGCATTTGATTTGCGGCTGTAAGTGGCGGTCTGTCCTTCCCATCTCTATTATTGTTGTTAAAATTGTTACCACTTAGCTCGTTTGGTGGTTGGGGGGCCGGCCATCTTCTTTTTCCGGGCTTGTTGTCTTTCTCTTTTCTCCTCTTCTTCCTTTCTTAAGGGGGGAGGGGGAGCCAACGGATGGGCTTCCGAACTCGTGCTTCTTTCTGCGCTCTTCTTGAAGAAGTTCATTTCTTCAGCGAGATCTGCACGTATTTTCCGTTGGATGTCATCCAGCTTTTCATTGAGTTGGATTTTCAAGGATGTCATTTCATCCTCCACAGTGTTTTTAAGATCGTGGATTAGGGAGATATGTAGTGGGTGCTTGCCGATAAGAGGTCTACATATGTCGCATAGGTATATCAGCCCAGCGTTCTTCCTTTTAATTACATTGTATTCCGCCTCTTTTAGATTGCAGCATTTCTTGTGGACCCAGTTTTCGCATCTATCACATCGTAGAGCTCCTTCTTCTTCTTCAACTTGCTCCCTGCAATCAACGCAGGGGTCCAGTATGAGGTCGTCTGTTGACGTCGATTCCGAAACAGACGGCATTTCAAATAACACAAACACAATGCACACAAAATAAAACAAATCCACTATTTATCTAAGCACTAAAATTTTAAATTTCACGAACCGGATGAAGCGTGTCGGTGTAACCTATGTGGATATCAGTGTACGAAGTATCATATTGAACGGTGTACGCAAAGAGCTAGATCAATAACCTCATATGCTACTGAAAATTAAATCACTACAACTTTACTAGTGCGCGATATAGCGCTTGCTTCAAACCAATAATTACGATGCGCCATGGAAGTTTAATCATAAGCTAAGTAAACACACTCACGCCACCTACACAACAACTATTCTTGCAACACACCCAACTTCTGTCGTCCCGCTCCTTTTGGCTTTTTTGTTTAAATAATGATGGATGATATAACAGCAAATTCTTTCACGGCCGGATTCGAATGAAGAACCAGTAGAATCCGGGCTGATGGGCCGTGGTCGAAATGAAAGCGAACTTCCAAACGTTTCGTCAACATCTTCAGTGGAACTGCGTAGACTTCTAAGATTGTATCTCGGAGGCTCAGCAGCGACTCTGAGGGCAGGGCCCGCAGGGGGTTGTGCTCTGAAATTTATACTAGGCTGCCGGGTGGTTGGGGGTGGAGGCGGAGTCATCCTCGCTCCTGATTGGCTCCCTACTACCTCAACCGGATGATGACACCAGTTTCTTTGCTGTAGTCTTCTTTAAGGCTGGATACCAAATTCTATTGACCTTTAATCCTTCTTCTTTCCTATTGAAGTTATGCGGGTGCTTGTAGATCTCTATAGCCTCTCTGTGTAACCGAGGGTGGTATGAAGAAGTTGTAGAAAATGCTGTAGCATCTTAAAAGACACCACACTGAGCCCAGTCAAAGGTAAGAACTTCAAACAGACTGAGCCCTCAAACGTTTTAATGTTTTCTAGTATCGGTATCCCTCACACTTATTTACGAACTCCCACCGCTGTTGCTTTAGGCACTAATACTAAGCAAACCGTTCGTATTCTACTAGATAGTGGTGCAGAACGGTCATATATTACAAGTTACAATACAATATATAGGCTATTTCAGTTATATTACACAATACAAATTTAGTGGCGAATAAGTTAAAATTGCCTAACGTTACGTCATGGAGTGTTTGGAGAGGAGGAGTCCGACCCAGTCAAACATTCCTTGTATAACTTGACCCTGAAATCTAATTGGGTCAAATAAATTTAGAAGCGGTAGGCCACTCCAAACTTTGTTCAAGTATAACCCCTATCACTGATAGAAAACTTTTAAATTATTTACAAAGAGAGGATAAAACTGTTAGTGACACTAATCATTCTTTAAATGAGATTGAAGTGCTTATTGGCGCAGCAGACATGGGGAAAATTATTACAGGCCGCTCTGTAGTCATACCAGATGGCCTTGCATATACTTTGCTAGGTTGGAAAATACTGGGTGGAACCCCGTATGCTACTAACAGTTCATCAGATAATACTGGTGTAAGTTCGTCTCTATTAGATACGACGATGTGTTTACCTTGGCGTATCTCTCATCCACCTCTGCGTGACAACAGGAGCACGGCATTAACTAGGCTCGAGAACACGACGCGTAAGTTAAAAGCCACTAATTTTTTTTTAACGATTATGATGCAATTCTGAAAAATTGGATAGAAATGGGAGTAGTTGAACGAGTGTCATAATTTCCCAATGATGCACATTATTTGTGTCGTAGACCCATCATTAAGGAATCAAGTAACTCTACTCGTATCCGCCCTATTTTCGATGCATCTGCAAAAGTTAATGGCGTGTCGCTTAATGCTTAGAGTCAGAACCGAATCTTATTACGTTGATTCCTGACATTTTGACACGTTTCCGTAGTAGTGCTGTCGGGGTGTCCAGTGACGGCCAAGGCTTTCCTGCAAATTAGTGTACATCAGAATGATAGGGATTTCTTAAGACTTCTTTGGTGGGAAAATAATTCAGTGATTGAACTGCGTCATTGTCGGGTTGTTTTCGGCCTCACTTCGAGCCCATGTCATCTCGGTGTGGTTATATCAAAGCATCTCGCTCACGAAAGTCGAGTGTCATATTATGCTGACACGGTTTCCGAGACTGCAATCGTCCTTTTACGTAGACAATGTTCTCTCAGCCCTTAATTCAGAATCTGATTGCTTAAAATTTAATCAGTAAGCCTGTGAAGTGATGAATCGCGGAAAGGTTTCCTTAACTCAGTGACACTGCAATCACTTGCCTAATAACCCCCCAGAAGGGCTGGGCAAATTAACACAATTGGTCTTATATGGGATCTGGATAACGACACCTTGATGTGTCGCATCCCTCCCATTGATGATTCAGATCAGGTAACAAAAAGAAAATTATTGTCCGTTACCCAGGGTATTTTTGATATTTTAGGATTTTTGTGTCCAGTGACCGTTCAACCTAAAATACTTTTACAGGCAACTTGGAAAGGGAATCTTGCTTAGGATGACTTACTCCCTGATGACCTACTTTTTAATTTTCAGTTATGGTTCAAGACTTTACCTTTTCTATCACAACGCAGAAGCCGAATGTCGAAACTCCAAACACCTTCGAATTTGTTGTTATTGTTTAGTGTTGGAAAACCGAAAGATTACCTAGGCAACGCTTTATTATGTTGGACCGTAAAGAAAATGAGAAAATACAGTTTTCATTTTTATCCATTTAAATCTTATTTATTATCTATCGAGACACCTACTGTACGCGATTAATTAGGAGGTTACCAGGACTCGACACGCACGTTGACTGACTGGTATAGTCTCAGTCTATGTCCCACCATGTTCCCCTGACAACGCTGTGCACACTACCGCCGCAGTTTGGAACACGCTCTGCTCTCGAGGATTCAACTTGGTAAGGCCGTTGGCAAAGGTCAGACATAGACCAGAATACCTTTCTACTTTCGCGAGCTTCCTCCAATTCTTTTGTACTTCCCGTGATTCCTTTCTGTGTGCATATTAAAAATATGGTTCTTTAGATTGTCTTTCCGGGCAAATCGTCGAGAACATACATCACATTCATAGGACAGCGTCTTCTCCGCCACATGCGTCATTGAGTGGGCTTGTAGATGTCCCTTCTGAATAAAACCTTTACCGCACACCTCACAAACAAATGACTTCTCCCCAGTATGCGTTTTATAGTGACACTTTAGATCTTTGTTGGTGATAAAACCTTTTTTGCATAACCCACAAATATATGGTTTCACCTTCATATGCATTTTCAAGTGAACCTGAAGATGACTATTTTTAAAAAAACGTTTACCACACTTCTCACAAACAAACGGCTTATCCCCTGTGTGGGTTTTTAAATGGTACTGCAGTTCACTGTTTAAAATAAATCGTTTTCTGCATATCTCACACTCATAAGGCTTCTCTCCCGAGTGGGTTTTCAAATGGTATTTAAGATTACTATTCTGAATAAAACGTTTGCTGCAAATCTCACACACAAATTGCTTTTCCCCCGAATGGGTTTTTAAATGACGTTGTAGTCCCCTGTTGTTAACAAACCGTTTAAAGCAAATCTCACATAAATACGGCTTGCCCCCCGAATGGGTTTTTAAATGCCGTTGGAGTTCACTGTTCCTAATGAAACTTTTGCTGCATATCACACAAACAAATGTCTTTTCTCCTGTATGAGATTTCAAGTGGGACTGGAGATCATTGTTTCGGATGTAGCGTTTATTGCAAATCTCACATACAAAGCGCTTCTCCCCAGTATGCGTTTTTATGTGGAATTGCAGTTCACTGTTGTACATGAAACATTTACTGCATATTACACACTCATATGGTTTTTTCCCTGAATGGATTTTGAAATGGCGGCGAAGATAGCTGTGTTGATTAAAACCTTTACTGCAAATTTCACATACATATGTCTTTTCGCTACTATGGGTTTTCAAATGTCTCTGTAGTCTATAGTCATGACTAAATCGTTTACTACAGATGTCGCATGCGTATGGCATCGAAGCCTCAACCGTTATTACCCCGGCTTCAGCAACCTCATCCAGCACGTCTGAAACAAAATGAACATCTGTATAAGAACCATGCATAAATAAAATCGTCTCCTTTGATGCTTTGTGTAATTTTGAATACATGTTTATAAATAAATCATATCTTAGTACAATATTGCATATAACACCAAATAACACTATTGGTTTCGACCTTAACTCTAAGTTTTTCTCCCGAGAAAATTCAAGAAATGGCAGAAGGCTGGTGCTAGAGCAGCATCGGCTTAAGCTCTATGAAAATGACTTTTCTATCGAGAAAAAAACTCTATTTAACAAATTTCCTCTTTCTATGAGGAAATTAGCAAGTGTCACCCACTTTAAGAAAGCACTGAGAATATATTTGATTTTATTCAGTGCGGGAATTTATGGAGCACTCTTCGTATTCCTAGGCAATAGTATGTGTGTATGTATGTGTATGTACTCTATGTGTGTTTATTGTTATGACGACATCCTATAATGTAATAATGTTTTATGGATAATTTGATTTGATTTGAATATGTCATCGTCAAGAACCATACTCCAGTCACGATGGAAAAGAATTAGGCTGGGGATTTGTCATGATGAAAATTAGATTAGCATTTTTTTTTAAATTTATTTTAGCTTACGGGATACACAGCCATTTGCATTTAATGATTTATTATTAATTAGTCCGTTTCGGTGACGCAAAACTGTTATCAGGAGGGCACTGGTCAACGAGGTTACCCAGGGACCGCATAAAACAGTTTTCCTAATTCATATCTCAGTTAATATTGGTCTCAGAGGTATGAATTAAAATTTGACTGAAAGCCCGTATAATTATCAACGGTAATCGTAATCAACACACTTTTTACGACAAATCAACGATTTCAAGATGGCGTTCAGTCAAACTAAAAATAATCTAAAAAGTAAAAGTTCATAGCCGTCATTGTTTGGAACACAAGTGTTTTGTGTGTTGATGCTGTGGCCGGGGAAATAATGAAGTATATTTTATGGATGTGAAAACGTCTAATAAATCTATGAGCGCTGGCTGGAATACTAGGTGCATGTACGAAAAGTGTGACGGCATGCGTGATAATCGTGGGTGATGTTGGCGGATGATTTTCATCCGTAACGCGGATGTAGAAGGTCTATCTCAATTTAAATTACACCATGTCTTCGTCTATTCTTCCTCTATCAGACCATGCTATATTTGTTGTGATAGGGCAAGGGTTCGAATTTGGGAGGGGGGGGGGGGGTGGAGACGAGAAGAGGTGTGCCTAAATTTGGCCAGAATTTGCCGATTATCATCGAAAATAGGCCTTTTTCGGCCGCGTTTTTAGGGGTGTTAATATCAATTTTAAAACTTCAACCTACTTCAGTTCGCCCACATGGAAAATAAAGATAACTTTCTTTCTTTCTTTTCCACATTTCTTACTTTTTCCAGACATATACTTTTACATTTACTTCTCAATTTACATGGATAGAGTAAAAAAATTCCACAGCCTGCAATTTTCAACCGAAATGAATTTTTCAGTAGAAGCAGTATGAATTAAGGTTTCAAACGAGTATAAATGCATAGTTTCAAATTTACCCCTTAACCTCTTATGAGGACATGCTACGTAGAAAATGAGCACCCCAAAATTTGTTGTTTTTATGGACTTTTTATTTTTTATTTAATTAACAAACAAAAATTAAAAATTTGGCTCATGGAAGTTGTAGAAGACTACTTCGTGCATCATATAATCGGGTATTTTTACTTTTCGGTTTTGTAGTTCTTCCAAAAATCCCAGAATACGCATAACTTTAGTCCGTTCTTGTATTTATGAAAGAACTAGGGTACCAAAAATTTAATATTTCCAATTATATGATGCATGAAGCAGTCTTCTAAAACTTCCATGAGCCAAATTTTTAATGACTTGCTTTGTTAATTAAATAAAAAATAAAAAGTCAATAAAAACAACAAATTTTGGGGTGCTCATTTTCTACGTTGCATGTCCTCTTAAACACGAGTGGAACACAAAATTAGTAAACTGAGACGCATTTCCAGCAATCCCATTTGAATTGCATGGGCGGGTTTTAAGCAATTTGTTGGGATGATGTGGAAGGCCTATCTTAATTTAAATTATACCCATGTCTTCGTCTATTCTTCCTCTTTCAGGCCATGCTATATTTGTGGTGATCAAGCAAGGGGTTTGGCATTGGGGGTGTGAAACGTCAAACAGGCCTCTTTCGGCCGCGTTATTATCTATTTAAAAAATTCAAACCACTTAAGGGCTTTTAAAGGCTTTCCCACATTTCTTTCTCTTTCCAGCCATATATTATTTAAGTTAATTTAGGCGTTGTCACGTTAAACTATCGTCCGTAAACCGACTTTACAACCGACTTACAGACAACCAATGTTTTTTTATTACTTATACATAGCGTATGTAGCGTAGAGGAAAAGCAGGGGCTGCAAAATCTCCCTTAACCTGATCGGCCTGAGCCGAATGGGATTTTTTAATATATAGGCGCTCTGCCCTTCTGGGCTTCCGCGACTCACATTGTGGTCAACCCCTGCGGAAAGGGATTTTTTATTTTTTGCCCGGTCATTCTTTGAGTAACATATAATCCATCAAAGTTTTATTTACCGTTCATGCATTAAATATAGTTTTACAGTACTAACTACGTACCATATTGCTGATCCGGACAGTCCCCTGCCAAACTGCTGCAACAATCGATAACCTCTGCCTTAACTTGAATGTCTTCATACGTATCTGTAACAAAGCCAAGACGGCTTCCAGTAATCCGGAGATTAAGCAGTTGTTTGAAATGAATACGGGACGTTTTCCTTCCGTTTTATGTAATAGTTACAAAAGTTGGGGTCAGCCATTTTTGGGTTAGTTGGGTTTTCCAATATTTCAATTAGTACAGAATTAAGTTCTTTACTGAATACCGAGATACATTAACGTACTTATGACGAATGTTCCGTATGCGCTGGTAAAATAGTCGTCGAAACGTAAGAAACTTACTGACTCGGGAAAACAAAAACATTTTACAAGCTAGTCACCAAATAGAAGGCTACAACCGACCTGGGCACCCCAGAGAATAATAATGGAGGATGTAGGGGCCAATATATACGTGGAGCTGAAGAGGGCTTGCCAGGATCAAGGCTATTGGAGACATCGATACCAGAGGCGGACACAGCGACCGGCACTGCGGGCAATTGCCCCCCCCCCCCTTTGGAAGACAGTTATATTCTTTGTCTCTAAAATCCAACTGCACTCAAAATGAGTAAAACCCCGCTATTTCAGCTCCATTTTTCAAAAAATTTCTCCCCATGGAGAGCCCCGAGCCCCCCTAGTGCACAATTTTATTAATTCCCTGTAATATAGAAATAAACAAAAAATAACAAAAAAATTTTGTGTATTAAAATGAAATGCCACGAAGTCACGAGTAATCTAACTATTTCCCTGATATAGAAACCTTATTGCTTTGAAAATGCGTAAAATCCCAATATCTCGGCCCTATTTTTCAAAACCTATCGTTACGCTACTGACAAGTGCAGGTGCCCTTTTAAGAGGTCTGGGACCGCCTCTGATCGATACCACATGTTGCCGACAACCAGCCAGTGGGCTGTAACTTGAAGAAGCCCCTCAAACATTTCATTTGACGGCTTATACATGGTGGAGATAAAGATGTTACTTTGGGCAGCAAGAGTAACGCTGACAGGCAGGCGAAGAAACGACCAGTTCAGAGTTGAGGTGAAAACTGCCGAGAACACTCTCAAGCTCAGGGGAAACCGCCTGTTATGGCATGGGCATGTCCAAAGGCGAGGCAAGAGTCATCTCCTGAAAAGGAGTCCCAGGAAGCAGAAGAGGAAAACCGTCGATGACGCTGCCGAGAAAGGTTGACAAAGATATGGATGGATCAACTCACACGCTTACACCAAGACGCCTGGAAATAAATAGAGGGCTGTGGAGGTATCAATGCCATACAGACGACCCCCCCCCCTCCTCGAATAAGGGCTAAGGCGCGGAAAAAGAGAAAAGCTACCGTACATAGTTTAAATTTTAACTCCAGGACAGTATTTTGTCGCAGTCACTCAGATTTAACTTAACATTAAAAAAAAAACATACCTGAAGTAGAGGGTGGGATGACGTGGGAATCCGCTGGCTCGTGAGTTTCCTCTAAGTCTAAGGAGAAAATAATGAACTGGTATCAATAGCGAGGAAGTTAAAACTACTTATTGTACCGAACGGGGCTTGAAATGCCTAAAACTTACCATTTAAATTAATGACATTACAGTTCACAAATTCTAAAAGAACTTTTAAGAAATAAAAGACTCACTATAGAACTGATTTATATGCCTTCAGCATAGTGGCAGAAATAATTTCTTTAATTTCTTTGGCGGCACTGAGGCAATTGGAGTACCCTCACTACGTTTTTTTTTTTTTTTTTTTTTTTTTACAAAGTCGAATTTCACAGGAAATATTGATCCTAGAGCCGTCAAAAATATTCGTTTAATTAGCAGAAATAATCCTTTACATTTTGCTGTGGCAGCTATTCCACCGACGTTTCTCATTGTGCATGTGCATGACGTGGTAGCAGACATCATTAATAAGTCACTGCCACATTTTAAGGACACTTTTTAAAGATACTCAACTTATCTATTATAAATTAAGTTACAATATGGTAGAGACTTATTAATTACGTCTGCTACCACGTCATGCACATGCACAATGAAAAACGACGTCGGTGGAATAGCCGCCTATACGACATGTGGCCTTCGATAACATAATATTGGCCATGGTAAATAAGAAACTAGAAGTTTGGCATCGGCATGCGGCCCACGCATTTTTGGCTTTGTAAAAATTGTAAAGTTTTTTTGTGAATACACACATTATTATTATTATTGAATTGAATTTTTGAATTCCTTCCTCGGGATCAATAGTTCAAGTTTAACTCAAGTTCAAGTTGAAAATAGGTTGGCCATTGTTAACTGAGATATAGGCGAATAATTCCAGTTTTAGACTTCGTCAATAACTTTTTTAGTTCCTACAAATCAATTTCAAATAACTGTGGCCAATGTGTGTTAGAAAGAGGAAAACATCAAAATAATCTGAAAAACAGCAGTTGATTCACTACAGTTGGGTCCGTACTCAGGAAGTTTTTTAAGGGGGAGAAGGTCTCAAGCATGGTTCAAAGATTGATTAGGCTATGTAATTTTTAAACAATTTTTTTTATTATTTTAATTACGGCTGTTTAAGACAACTAATTATTTTAGGCTATTTACTATTGACGACGTCGAGTACCTTCATTGCATTGTACCTTGAGGTTAAAAATGACATATATATACAGTACATTGTTTATTGTCTACATTATGGGTAGCAATAATATACCTAAGTGATACGGAATTCAAGCTTAAGCTGGCCATTCACAAGGGCTCCAAACGGACTCGTTCCAAGCCAAATGGCGCGTCCTGTTCCATTTGGCGTTGGCGCCATTTAGAGGGGTCACCACGACTACGCTGAACCAGTGGCTCCAAATCTTTCAAATTGTACAGTGTAAAAGTACCTCTTCCATATCGTCAAACTGTACAATTTGAAAAATTTGGAGCGCCTGGTTCAGCGCAGTCGTGATGACCCCTCTAAAGGCCCCTAACACCAAATGGAACAGGACGCGCCATTTGGCTTGGCGCGAGTCCGTTTGGAGCCCCCGTGAATGGCCAGATTTAGACGGAAATGCATGGAGAAGAAGGTGGAATGGTTTGTTGTAAAACAATTGATAGATTGAGACTACAATTAATTAAGTAAAATATCGGTTCGCCTTCTCCAAGTCCAATGACCAGTGGCGGCAATTGGAGACATAGACCTAATAAACTTTGGGTGTAATTTTCCGTTATCTCCAAGAAATTTTTCTTATTTTAACATTAAGGTATAAATTTATATTTTTCAACTTCGCTGATACTTAAAACAAAAATTTGAAACAATTTAGGCCTTTGTAATCTTAAGCTGGCCATTCACGAGGGCTACAAACGAACGCGCGCCAACAGCCAAGCCGAATTGCGAGTCCTGACTCCTGTTATTTAGAGGTGTCATCACGACTGCGCTGAACCAGTCGCTCCAAATCTTTCAAATTGTACAGTGTGAAAGTACCTCTTCCATATCGTCACACTGTGCAATTTGAAAGATTGGGAGCGACTGGTTCAGCGTAGTCGTGATGACCCCTCTAAATGGCGTTAACGCCAAATGGAACAGGACGCGCCATTTGGCTTGGCGCGAGTCCGTTTGGAGCCCTCGTGAATGGCCAGCTTTAAGCCATAGTTCATAGGCAAATAACGGCAGGCAAATTTTATTTGACTTTTTTGGTACGTTGCCTGCTAGCACATAGCGACAGACATCTTTGTCCCCGCGCAAAACTTTTTTAATACCTACCGAGTTCTTCTTTAATAATTATATCCATATTAACCATAAATTTTTGTATCAAAAGTAAAAATTATGTTTTGTTATTATTGCAAAGCCATGCAAAACAAACTACAAAGCGCCGAAGCGGCCATGCCATAGCCATGTCGCCATGATGATATGATCGGGATCGATATTTCGAATTTCGATATTTTTCGAGAGTAAGCACATGACCCTAAATAGACTTATTAGTAAAACTTTTTTTTAGTTTTATTAGCTCCATGACATGACCGCACGCTAGTGTCGCATGGTCATTTGATTTCCGATTCCGTCTTTTTTGGGCTCACAGCAGGTGGTATTCTGTATTTTATTTAAAAACTAGAGAAAATACCTTTTTGTGGCCCTGTTGTTATTGCCCTTTTTGTGGCCCTGTTGTTATTGCCTATAATTTAATTTTTCATTTGCTACATTTTAAAGGGTACAATACAGTTGCTGTTTTGGATGATTGAACTTTTTTGATGATATTGTTTATTTTTAATCCACATAATTTTCAGCTATTTTGGGAAAGCATATTAATTATAATAATGAAGTTAGACAGCCTAAATATTTAATAAAAACACATTTTCTTTTGTTTTAAAAATTTTGGGTTAGGTACCATAAGATAACTATAGTTTCATTTGGCGCGAAAATGTCAGGCCAAAAGATGGCGAATCTTCTATTGGTCCCCACTTCCGCAAGGAAATCATATGGAGGTGTAGGGGCTTGAGTATATTTATATTAGAAGTTCTTTGGTGGCTGGAGACCGTTATCAATATGGCTGCTAGTGTTAAGTCGTTAAGTAAGTAAGTTAAGTACGTAATTTGGCGGGGAAAATTGCCTTTACAAGCTAAGTACAGAGTTTTAGACCAGGTCCAGGTATCCGTTCTGCTATGCTGCAAGGTGTAAGACTTCCGAAAATTTTTGCGTTGGTTCTTATCTCTGATAGTTGGCTTATGGTAAATTGGTGCCTCGTAAGGCATATAATGGCTCCCGCCGCTCCATTTAATATATTTCTTTGAACTTGACACATTTAAATGGAGTACTTGCGTAGTGACGTCACATGATCACCAATAATTTTTTTGTCCGAAAAGTACATAAGCAAAACATAAGCAGCAACCAATAGTTGTCCGATGACGTCTACATTGACTCCATGTTTAGCATCCCGCAATGGAGTTCTTGCGTAGTGACGTCACAGTAAGAGGGCGGAGCTAACAGCGCATGCGTGATTGCGAAAATAATGTAAACAAAATCAGCTGTTCGGCCATTAGAGGATATAAAGTGCATTGAGCGCCATTGATTTTTAAAGTTTTTAGCTGTTATTATTCATATTTCTAGCGTTATATAGTAGGCAATGCTGCTATGACTTGTGTAATAGTGATAGCCGATACCAGGACAGACCACATACGAGAGAGGTCTGAATTATATCGTTCCCCAAGCCACTGGAAAAACTTTAGAAATGCAAGTGGTGGTTGCATCTTTGTGGTCCACAATATTTAAAGTTACAAAATACACATATATATGCATGGCCGTGCCCAGGGGGTAGTCCATGGGGTCCGCACCCCCTCCCCCCATCCCCCGAAATAAATTTCTGCAGGTAAACCTGTATAGTTTGAAGAATTTACTCATTAATTCGTTAATAAATAACGTAAAGAAATGTTTGGACCCCCCCCCCGAAATCATAACCTGGGAACAGCCTTGTATATATGTTCAAAACATTTAGTGGATCCTAGTGGGCCAACAAAAGATTTTCCAGATCCAATCGGACAGTCGATTGAGATCATGGCCGTAGCCAAGGGGGAGTTCAACCTCCCCCCCCCCCTCCCGTGATGAAACGGCTTGATACTAGATAGAATCGGATTTCGAGAGGAAAAATATAAACTACTATGTAATATCCAATTACATTTCTGAACCCCCCCCCCCCCCCCCCGAAAAATCCTGGCAACGGCCTTGATTGGGATCAATAATGTATATTAATATATATCGTCGTTACTTTCCAGTGGCCATGGCCGTGCCCAGGTGGGTGGTCCATGGGGTCCAGACCCCCCCCCCCCCCCCCCCGAAATAATTTTTTTTATGTAAACCTGTATTGCTCGATGACCATTAATTAATAATAATAATAATAAACGTCTTATATTTACGGGGCGAGACTTAAGACTAGAAAGTTTTTTTTGCCTAGCCCACATCCAAAAACAATACAATTTACAAAATACATACGCTTAACGTAAACAATCTTATTCTAACAATGCATAAAAAGAACTTATTCTAAAGTGACGTGACGTAACACATACAGTAAATATCTAGACAGTATTCTTATTCTAAACCTATTCTGTTCCTAGTAATTTTTTCAGCAACTGGCTTTTGAACCCACGAATCTTTGGCTGCGATCTAATTTCCTTATCTAGGGAGTTTCACTGGCGGCAGACATTTACAAAAAAAGAACTACCATATAAAGCTGTGTTATGTCGGGGTATTCGCAATACAAGTCCATTTCTATGGGAATTCAATGCCTTTAGGCGGTCATATAGATATGGAGGAGCTGCACTGTTCAAAACCTTATATACTAATAATAGTGAGTGGAAAGTTCTTCTTTCACCTAATTTCAGCCACTGAACCCTGCGGTAGAATGGGGTTATGTGATCCCGCCGTTTCACATTGTAAATGAACCGCATGCATGAGTTCTGCGCATATTGGAGGCGCCTAGCATCGACTTCATTACAACTACTGTAAATCAAATCAACATAGTCAAATATAGGAAATATTAATGATTGGATCAGATTTCGCTTTATAGCAACAGGAAGTAAAAATTTCAGGCGCTGCAGGGCGTGTAAGGAGTAAAAAACCTTTTTACACACTCTTTTGGTATGATCATGCCAAGTAAGACCCGGGTCAACGTAGAGGCCAAGATTTGTAATGGCTTGCTCTTCGTAGGGGATATTTCTACAACCTATTATAATCGGAGGTGGGGCACTTTTCATAATTCTGGACACAAGCTTTCTGGAGCCAAGGATTATTGACTGGCACTTATTTGGGTTTATCATTAGAAAGTTACTGCCACACCAACCCTCCACATTCTTTAGATCGTTATTGACTTTATCCACTGTAGCAACAAAGTTGAACTGATTCGTATGCGCGTAGAGCTGCAGATCATCTGCATAAAAATGGTATCTACAGTATTTCAGACTCGATGCTAAATCTGACACATAAATTGAAAAGAGGAGAGGACCAAGGACAGAGCCTTGAGGCACTCCCGAGCGAATAGGGGAGGCTGCCGATAGTTTTTCGCCAATTTTTACAATCTGTACTCTACCACTGAGATATGATTTTGCCCATGCAATAGCGTCCGACGAAAAATTCAAGGCTGATAGACGAGCCAGTAGAACATCATGGTTAACGCTGTCAAAGGCTTTACTTTTATCCAGTAATGTCATAATGGTGAATGTTCAAAACATTTAGTGGATCCTAGTGGGCCAACAAAAGATTTTCCAGATTCAATCGGACAGTCGATTGAGATCATGGCCGTAGCCAAGGGGGAGTTCAACCTCCCCCCCCCCTCCCGTGATGAAACGGCTTGATACTAGATAGAATCGGATTTCGAGAGGAAAAATATAAACTACTATGTAATATCCAATTACATTTCTGAACCCCCCCCCCCCCCCGAAAAATCCTGGCTACGGCCTTGATTGGGATCAATAATGTATATTAATATATATTGTCGTTACTTTCCAGTGGCCATGGCCGGCCGTGCCCAGGTGAGTGGTCCATAGGGTCCGTTGAATTGTAGTGATAGTATTATGAAGAGGCAATAACCCTTTCTACGCTACTAATATTTACAAACAACATGATAGGCTAGCGTGTCGGCAGCCCAGCCGACTAGGCTATATTTCATGGTAGTTATGCAGTAAAGTTGTATGGTTATGGTAATAAATCATTAATTGTAATATGTATTAGCAAGCTTAGGCTCATATACCCATTTAAAAATCTGTTCTGCCCTCGCGGAAGTATCACAACCAATGAAATAAAATTAGATACACAAGTAAATAATATTTTTCGACAATTATTTGCAGCTACTTTGCCGCAATTTTTTGTCAGTACCCACGCAAGTATTGAAGGAACATATAAATAGCACTAATTTGCCGTTGAAAAGCGAAAATTTCTTAAAATAAAATAAATTTCATTGGAAAGCCTATACACTCCATTTTAAAATGAGGGGGTGATGTCCGAGAATCAGGGGTACCCCCTCCCTTTCCGACAGCCCGCCATCTTTGTTTTACCTGCGCAAGAACTCCATTGGCAGAGGAACACGAGATGACGAGAAGCGATTGTATCACTAAGAGTACTGCTAAAAAAAAAGACTTAGAAGAAACCGTAGAACTTAGGCGTATTTTGTTACACGAATATTTTACATTTGAACACAAATCCGTATTAGAAGTTGGACCAATCAGGGAACAGGAGGAAAAGAAGCAACAAAATGAGCGTATTGTGATATTCAAATATTATATTCTAAGCAGTAGACATGAATTCAAATTAAAGGCGCCAATCCAAAATTTGAAGAAAATAAATTATATCAACATCACCCATTATAAAAAATAACTTAAAACAACTAGGCCTAACTAAAAAAAATAAAGAACCAGTAGAAATTGGGCTGATGGGCCGTGGTTGATTTGAAAGTTGATTATGGAAGTCGACTTTCATATCGACTATGGACTATCAGCCCATTTTCTACTGATTCTTCATATGACTCTGGCCGCGAAAGTCTTTGCAGGTACATTTTAAAAAATAAACCCTATAAAAAGTCACACCAACAGCATAATATTAACCATTAACACGATAGTCATCACAAATCCAAGATGCCAGCCTAGCGTAAACAAATTTTTGTAAGCCAAAATCGTGGCAAAACTAAAAAAAAACTTATCAGAAAAAAAATGAATATCTGATCTACCTCCCGACCAAGATTAAATATTATTGAATACATAATACTAATCCTGTTCTCTAATCCGGGTTAAGAATCGAACATTTAATACGCTCCGCCCCCTTTGGTAACAAAATGCACCAAATCCAGTAATCCAAATTCGAATTAGTGTAACAAAATACGCCTAAGCTTATATCGGTTTTATTAACCTGGAGAAGGCCTTTGACAAAGTCCAATGGAAAAGGCTATTCGAAATACTAAAAAAAAGTCTGGAGTCAAGCACAAGGACAGGAAAATCATATGGGCGCTATACAAGAATGAAGCGGTAGTCATAAGGTCTGGGACAGAAATTGGAGAGGCCAGAATACGTCAGGGGGTAAGACAGGGATGTTCGCTATCTCCGGCACTATTTAATACATACATACAAATTGCCTTAAACGAGATGAGAGAATCGCTGCTTGACGTAAGAGGCACAGAACAACATAACATATAATATATATAATGGTAAGAGGTGTGAGAGCGCAGGAGGTAAAAGTTGACATGATACGTTTCGCTGATGACATTGCACTTATCGCTGACGACGAAGAGGAACTACAGCGTGCCTTAGAAACAATGCAGGACATATTGTCAAGAGGATTTAATATGACCATAAATAAAAGCAAAACCGAAGTCATGGTTGTGAAGAATAAGAATGACATTAGCCAAGCATATGCATCCCTTGACAGAGTAGTTCTCAGCAGTGTCAAGCAATTTAAGTACCTGCGCAGCATAATAACAGCGATTGAAATAAACAGCCGTATCCAACAGGCCAAGGTACGTGGCATTCAATAAAAAATCCAAGATTCTGGAATCCTATAACATAAAACTAACCATCAGGAAGCAATTTCTAAAAACATGTGTGTGGAGTGTTTTATTGTACGGCTGTGAAACCTGGACTATAGCAGATAAGGAACTAAAGAAACTCGAAGCTTTCGAAATGTGGTGTTACAGAAGGATGCTACGGATCAGCTGGAGTAACCATGTGACAAATGAAAGAGTGCTAGACGCTATCGGGGAAGAAAGACAGTTAGTAGCCCAGATACGAATCAGGAGAGCGAAATGAATGGGGCATTTGCTAAGGCACGAAAATCTGGTACACACTATTATCGAGGGCACAGTAGAGGGAAATAATCGAAGAGGACGGCCGAAGAAGGAATTCATGGATCAAGTAAAAGAAGACGCAGGAGCAATATCATATCAAGAACTGAAGACGAAGATCGAGGACCGAGTAAACTGGAGGACGATATGCAGGGAGTTGCTGCCAGCAACCAATCGCTAAGATTGTAACCTTAAGAAGAAGATAGCATCCCTGTTGGATTTACCTGCGCAAGAACTCCATTCTTTATATTTACGCGGGAAAGTGTTTTGCTCCAATGACTTTTCCCTTTGGCTATTCCACCGACGTCTTTTTTTCATTGTGCATGTATATGTCGTGGTAAAGACATCATTAATAAGTCTCTGCCATATTTTAAGGAGACTAGACTATAATTTAGATACTAAATGTTGGAGAGGCTGTGGCAGCCTGGTCTGTTGGGGAGACAACCGCTAGCGAGGAAACTACGCGTGTGTGCTCTTTGACAACTCACGATATAATACTAGAAAATACCGGGTACAAGACACAAGAGAACACAATACTTACACAAAAACTATACTAGGTATCTTACAAGCTAAACATATAGGTACTCAACATACAGATATAGACCCTGTGTGGCTGGTGGCCTCCCTAGCTACTACCCAGGGTCGTTCCTAGGTTCACTCCGATTTCCAATCCTGCCTCTGTATGCTACGGTATAATGACCGTAACACATAACTTATCTATAGGGAGGGAGTTAGCGGAGAATCGCGCGCTTTGGAGGGGCTTGGTGCGACAGGCGAGAGGTCCTCATGGGCCGATGGAGCCACCTTGAAAAAATAAAACTTATCTATTATAAATTACGTTATAATATGGTAGACATATTAATGATGTCTGCTGCCACGTCATGCACATGCACAATGAAAAACGACGTCGGTGGAATATGAGCCGCCTTTTATTACGTTTTACCGATACTGCCCACTACTTAAGTGGTAAAAATGTTATGTTCTAGGCTGTATTTACATTTGAAAACTAAAACGATTTCATTTTATACTTTCTTGTCTACTAATACTTACTTGTATTGTATACTAAACTAAAAAAAACAGAAATATATATATTTATTTATCCTCTTCGTGAGTTGAACTTCCAAATAGGGGGCGGGGGGAGGCTTGCTTGAAACCTTACATGTTACTGTAGAGTGTAAAGGCAAAAATCGACCAGGACGTCTAAAAATGACTACCACACCAATCATTATTTTTACAACCTCAAATTCAATAATTCTCAACAATTCTCCAATGTGTAAGAAAGCGGTACATTACATTATTATGTTGTGCATCCAAATTTGTTGTTTGTCCTGATTCCTGACAGCTCTACGATTGACATTTCATGTCATTTGATTTTTACACTTATACCGGTAGCCTAAGTATTTCCCCCCTCGCAATTGTCTCTTAAGATACGGTATGCAACCGGAGAGGAATCCAGGCGGGTGTAAATAATTATATTTCCCGGAAAAATGGCTTATCGTTTGTAGAGTGAAATGTCACAAAGTATACGGTACGGAATTTCCCTCCTAATATTTTGTAACTAATTGTTGCAATATTTGACCGTCTCTAACACCGGTTAGCCACATCACAACTCAATGATAGAATTGTAAGAGGCAACAGACACTGGGGTTTTGAAGTCGGGAGTTCTGGTGGTGACCATTTCATATCATAATATAATATCCCCCAAGCCAAGACGAACATTTCATCTACTAGTGTTCCCCCTTCCCGAAACTGGTGTACGACACCATCTGCGGCTACCAATTACCACTGAAAAGAGACTAGTATTCCATGAGCCAGGTCTCAGGTGCGCGGAAATATGTACTCGAAGTTCCATATGGTGATTCCGATATCTCATCTTATGCTAGGTCATTCCTATATCCTTTCCTATGGCGGCTATTCCACCGACGTCATTATAAATTGTGCATGTGCATGACGTGGTAGAAGACATCATTAATAAGTCTCTGCCATATTTTAAGGATACCATAACTTAAGTTATAATATGGTAGAGACTTATTAATGATGTCTGCTACCACGTCATACACATGCACAATGAAAAACGACGTCGGTGGAATAGCCGCCTACATACCATTCGTAAGATGACTGTTGATCGCTTAACACTTGCACAGTATGCCTCAGTCAATGTACCGTGATTTCCCTGCTGTGATGCATGGTTCAACTCACTGTAGAATATTGTATTATTAAAATATATAGTAATCTTAGTAAGGCCAGGTTGTCAAACAAATGTGGCGCAATAGGTTACTTGACAGTAAAATAAAAATTTAAATGGCTTAACAATAATAATACAATTGTTTTAAGCGTGAAAAAAATTGTAAATATTAAAAGACCCCTAGCCCTGGACGATCAGCAGCCTGATCGAGGCGATTATAATACCAGTATTTATTTAATCCCCTGGTAACCCTGGGACCTCTAAGTTGAAAATACACATACGGTGACGTGGTAGCAGATATCATTAATAAAGGCGGGGTTTCCAGCGACCTCTCATTGCAGAATGCACATCACATTGACGGAAATTTTTGTTTTACTCTATGCCATAGTTACAATTGATCAATGATCATCACAAACAAACAAACTAAAATTAAGAAATGGCGTCATGGGATATGTTAAGTACAAACATTTTAATAGATTTCTATAAAAAGTAAAATTCAAATTTCCGTAAATGTCATTTGCATTCTGTAATGCGAGGTCGTTGGAAACCCCGCCTAGTAGTAGTAGTAGATTTTTGGCAGAGTCCCAGGCCACGGTGAGGGCCCATAGGACACACGCCCCATCTTGCTCACTCGTACAACCCGATTGCGGTCGCGAAGCGCGCCGCCTCCTTTGGGCGAAGCTGTTTCCCTGCCTGTAGTCCTCCCAAAGCAAAACCGACCGAGGAAAGACGTTCTCGCCAGACAGCCGGGCAGTCCATCAGCACGTGCCACCCGGTCTCAGCGCCAATCTCGCAGAAGCGGCAATCCTGCGTGGGAACCTGTACACCCAAGCGAGCAAGGTGAACCCGAAAGGGGCCGTGTCCCGTCAGCATAGCAGCAGCAGCGCGTACTGCTCGTCGACTGCTGGAGATGACATCTCGTTTTAGCCGCTCATCCGGTCCGAGCAAACATGCCTTGGAGTGATGCATTCCGCTTGCACTGGACCACACCGAGCTCCACTTGTCCCTCATGACGCAGTTCCCCTGGTTAAGGATAACCCTCCATGGGACCGGGAGAATAGGCTCCGGACCAACTGGAAAAACTGCTGATCCTGCACGAAAACCCCGCCTAAGTCTTGAATGTCTGCTACACCGTATGTGTATTTTGCACTAAGAGGTCGGTGGAAACCGCGCCTAATAAAACTGTAAACAAGATAATTTTATAATGGAAAGTACTATTCAAAATATGTTTGTTTAGTTATAATCCTAGGGTATTTATTTAACCCCGGTATTATAATCGCCTCGATCAGAAGAAGACAGAATAAATATAGTCTATTAATGAACACCACAGAATCGGGTTATTTGCTACGGCCATTTAAAAATCTCCCAAATTCAAATTTGATTTTACGGTCACGGTGCTCTTTTAGGGATAATTTGCTACAACAACTACCCCGATTCTTTGGTATCCACAAGAATGTGCAAAATATGTGCTATATTATTATTTACAAGGGAAAGAGAAACTACCATCCTGCGAAGCAGGGTCGGTGCTTTTATGAAATCTCTCTACACCTGATCGGCCAGAGCCGTAAAGAATATTTAGATGTGGATTACCACGAAGACCTACAGCAGCCGGATTATTACAATACCGGAGTTTATTTTTTAACACCGCAGTAGAAAGGCGTCACGTGACGGTGTTAAAACATGCGCGGGAAATTCAAATTAATGAATTATTAGACAACTAGAGAATGGTTGCATGGTTTAACAGTTGAAGGAATAGGAGGAAATACTAATAAATATTATAATGCGCAGGTAGAATTTTGAAATATAATAAGAATTTTAATTAATGTGTCTGCATCTAAGGGAGAAAAAATAAAAACTCACCAAAAATATAGCCGGGAATTAATTTATCAATTTGAATTTCCCGCACATTTTGCACTCAGTGTAAAACAATGGGGTTCATTTGTGACGTCATTTTGTAGATGGCAGCACCAGTTGCAATGATATCAAAGCGTTGATTTTTCCATAAGCCTCAATACTATTTTAAGATGATTTTTAATTACGTATTATTTTAAAGTGATATTTTTCTATAAATCATGGAGAATATATATATTAAATTATATGCAGCGAAATAAGGTCCAGGCATAGTTAAAATATTATAAAAAATATTAAAAGAATTAATTAGATTCGAAGAGCTTAGTTGTCACATGCAAACGGTGGCCATTTTGAATAATATGGATATCGGTTTGTCGTCAGCGAACCTAGTGACCAAAACTGTCCCTACAGAACCTCATTGAATAAACCATACAGGTTTACATACAAAAATTTATTTCTTCCGGACCCCATGTACCACCCCCTGGGTATGGCCATGGCTGCAGGTAGTTAGTGTGCCTGATTATTGGTAACGTTTCGGAATGAATTTATAGCAGTTGGAAAACTGTCCATCAATGTCAATTCACATTGATTACATACTGTATGTCATATGCCAATGGGCAAGCTCCTTTAATTTCCATGTTGGCGAATTTTGGGTCTTTCGGCCCACTCTTACAATTAACCCATGTAAACCAAATGTATGGGAACTTTTCTCATGACAAAACTCATGACATAGGCTTCAGTGAAATTTGACTATATGACAGGTACAAAGCAGATAAATTACAAATCGATAGCCTATTAGCAAACCAATTAATTCCAAATTAGTGAATCTTCGGTAAAGACAAAAACTTACAAACTTAACCGCAAGAAAGAAAATAATCCCAACAATTTTCCATTCATGCTAATGTTTTTAACTAAGTATACATCAAGTATCATCATTTTAATAACATTTTCTTTACTGCTGGAGTTAATGCTATTTTTCCGCGCCAAATCAAACACCTTTGAGTAAGGTTTTGTTCTATTTCAACGACAGAGATTCTTATTTTTTTTTTTTTTCGAGATTTAAGAGTTTTGCCAGTCGGTAGAGGACAACTCATTTTCGATTCCTTCGGAGTCAAGAGGTTTGCTCAATGATATCGAAATCCCTCTCAACATCCACAGTACGTTAGAAAAATTAAAACAGAATTCAATAATTTGATCATTCAAAATAATCGAGAAACATTTTCAGCACTTTAACGGCAGCCTCTTCATACGCTAGTCCAAAACAACAAATATCAAATATAAGTTGCAGCTTCACAAAGACAACTGGCGAGTCTATATTGGAAGTAATCAGTTTACAATTAAGTTCGTTTGCAATAGTTTCAAGTGTCGCGACTTTATTGTCGATGTCCTGAAATTTCACTTCAGCCGCTAAAAGTTTAGCGAGCGTCGGACTCTTGTTGACCAGGTTGATGATGGACTTGTGGCGATCGGCAATCATTGGCGATTGGATGGGTTTGCGCTTCACTTTCGACAAAGCGAAATAGGCTTCGTCAATTTCTTCTTCGAGTTTAGTTTGCCACGATTTATTGGAAGCAGTATCCGCTGACTGGTCCGCCACTCTCATCACAGCATTGCATTCCTCTCCGCTTAATTTTTGCAATCGAATAAGCATATTGTGTGCTGAAAATTAAAAAAAAGAACCGGTACTCGAACATGCTTTCCAATTTATCAACATTAGTAGATAGAGAATATGAGCAATTTCATGGTAAATAATTTTCCAGTAGTTAAATTCCAATATCTCGGGGGGGGGGGGGGGGGGGTTGTCCACCTGACGTCACTGGAAGTGAGATAAATTCTAGATAGGTCAGATCAACACATTAATTACCACACAGCAATAATGGCAGGGCACGCAATGCATTTGAGCGAAATTTTTTTATCATTTCTTCAAAAAATAATTTTTTGTGCGAAACCAAATATTTTCTTGGGAAAGCAACTTATCCAGTTTCGTTACTCAAATTAACACCTAAAACATGCGTGAAGGTAGAAATCATCGATAGAAAGGTTTCGCAGAAAAATTATTTTTTAGTTATTTTTCAATAAAATTTAATTATTTTTATTGTTTAACCCCCAGAAGCAAACTATCAAGGGGCAAGCGACCACCCGCATTTTGTCAACATTAATAACGACTACAATATATGAGAATTTAAAAGAAATCGTTGAGCCGTTTTTGATAAATAATTTTTTTAGCCGTTTATTGGAGTTTTTTTTTTAGAATAAAACCCCGCCAAATTGAATTGGCCCAAAATAAAAAAAACTGTCCCGAGGTATGATTTTATTAAACCTACGTACTAAATTTCATCAGAACCGATTGAGTAGTTTGCCCGCAAATCGATGCACAGACAGACAGACATTTCGTAAAAAAACACTTTTTTGGGTTCCTGGGACCTGAAAACGTGTAAATCTATTGAAATCTCGGAATCGAAAATTTCGACCATCACAAAGCTTTCCTTAGACTAGGCCTACGTATAAATTGGAAAGCAAAAATTGGAAAGCAATAAACTCTAAAAGTATCTAAGATGGATCGCGGGCAAAACGAGATGGGACCGGATCTGAAATGAACGCGTAAGGTAAGATTTACAAATGGAATCAGTTGAGAAAAGACTAGAGACTAAACCGCTACGCTCGTTTGGTAACAACCAGAGAATAGTAGAAGAATCACTCCGAGGCCGAGGTGAGGCTAAAAGGACATAGACCCATCGGTAGACCAAGGATAATAGTAATAATAATAACAAAAGCCTCATATTTACGGGGCGAGACTTAAGACTAGAAATTTTATATAATTGCAAAGGCTTTTGTGACGAATCTGTGCACAACTACTAGTAGTTACGGATAAATACTACAAATAAATAAATAATGACTTTATTTTTACCTGGGCGAACCATAAGACTAGAAAGTCTTCTTTGGGCTAACCGATGGTCTAAGCTGGAAGGACGAGTTAGAGAATGACCTTCGCGAGTTGGGAGTCTCCAGATGGTGGAGCGTTGTGCAAAACCGAGAAGAATGGAGGAGTGTTGTCGAGCAGGCCAAAGCCCACCAAGGGCTGTAGAGCCGGAAGAAGAAGAAGAAGAAGATGGTCTAAGCTATTTTTTTTTGAAAATCTATTTCTCAGGTTTTAAGAAAGAAAAGAAAGAAAATTGTCTTTTTTTCCATATGGGCGAATTTTGGGCCTGTCGGCTCACTCTTACAATTAACCCAGGTTTTTCTATAAGATTTATTCTGAACCACTAAATCGCGGCTTCTGTGAATCCCTCTTTGTATTTTTCTAGTCGTAAGCTTACTTTTTACGGACTTTTTACTGCCTTTGCAGTTACATTCCAAGAAGCCCCCATAAGTCAAGCAGTGACTCAGATGCAGTGAATATAACAGTCAGACTCGGTCTAAAGGTTGGGAAGTTGCGCCGCCTGGTGCTTGCGGCTGATCAAGATTTTGATCTAAGTGGTCCTGTTGAAAACAGCCTTTAAATGGGCAGCTAATGGTGTCAGTTCTGACAATCAGCTGACAGATACCAACGTGTCACAACAGGCTCTGTTCCTGCGACAAGTCTACACTAGTACAGGTCAATCAGGTCTAGTCAGTCAGGACATGTACAGACTCTGACTTTCACCCGAATGGTTGTTGGTGCGAGTCCCACACTTGCTACATTATCTGGCCATGCTTCGGAGGGCATGTAAAGCAGGCGGTCCCGGGTCTTCCTAGTTGAGTGTAAGAGAGGGCTTATAGCCCTAACTCCTCTAGGTTGCCTTAGTAATATAACAAAAATGTCAATATTTATTTATTTACACTCGTACAGGCCACGAAAAGTTTTCAGACGTTTTCAGACGTTTGCAGCCTTATTTGCATTTTCATCTCTGAACTATGGAAGATGAGTTTGATGTATCTGTGCTGGAGTCTGAGGTTGAAGGAAACACCCATGAATTATTTAAGCACTTCAAAACTTTTGAAAGGCATTGTGAATGACAGATATTTTCTAAATGACTTGGTTGAGCTCATTTAAGCTATAATGGATGAATACAATGATACTATTAGGGGCAACATACACTTAGAAGAGCTACTTTTAAAACGGAATCAGCTTTACGATGGCATTGGAAATCTATCTGTCTCTAACGCCTGCTTTCAGCATTTCTGCTTTAAGCAACCCTGTCAGCCTGGCGGGGGGAGTGAGTCTGTTTGTTAACTTGAGGCACCCTAAGGGCAGACTCTTTCACCTCGGGGAAAGGGGAGTTGACTAACAGGGTGGACCTCCTGATTATAGTGGATTCCGAACCACTTGGGGAACATGGTAAAGTCACACGATTAAATCGGAGGTGACCAGGACTCGACTTATACTGCCTAAGCGAGTTATCATGTCCCACCAGGTTCCCCTGCCAACGCTGTGCACACTACCAAGTTGCCGCAGTTTGAAACATGCTCTGCTCTAATGGAATCAACATGGTAAGGCCGTTGGCATCATGGCATTGAACATGATTACAAAGCTAGGTTGATTGAATGCTCGGAACTTAGAAAGGAAAGAGACGCTCGTCAGGGCGAGCTGAGTGGGCTTAGGAGCTCAGTGGAGGCGTTGAGAGGGCTATTAGATGTTGAAAAAGTAAAAAAAAACAAAAACAATAAAGTAAAGTAAGTAAAGTAAAGTAAATTTTTATTTATCGAGGAATACATTCTACATACATTTCATTAGTGGTTCAGAGGGGCACCTTTGGGAATTCCCGTGATGGGCCCCTCGACCTAATAGATAACATTTATATTAAAACTTATTCTAAACACTTAATCTACAATTCAATATAAATTCTTTTAAAATTGTGGTACAAAACAAAACAATTAACTTCAGGTCGTGTTATTAAAAACAACGTACCTATTTAAGTTATTAAAATTATTAAAGTTATTAAAATTCATGCGTGTTATTAAAATACAAAAATAAAATAAAATAAAATAAAATGAATTTTAAAATGAACATTAACTTTTAAAATTAACTTTTTAGCAAGGCAATTCAGGACAGGTAATTTCGCATGATAATTTTAATAGACTTCCTTATAAGGGACTTGTATATATTGAGACTTGGGGCTTTTTTAATTGATAGAGGGATGGAGTTATAGACCTTCATTGAAATATATGTATGGGAATGTTTAAATAGCGACGTTTTGAATTGTGGTATTATGAGGCAACGATCTTCTGCTAGTCTGGTGTGACGGGCTGTGTGTGTAAGGTTATGGTAGAAATTTTTGTATCTGTATATGAGAATTTGTTCAATATAGCTAGTTTCTAGTGTCGGGACGTTAAACTCTTCAAATAGGGGAGCGGAAGGATGTCGGAATGGTTTGTTCATGGCAACCCGCAAGGCACATTTGAGGGCCTTTTTGACTGGTTCTAGATGTACCTTTGCTGCACCACCCCAGGCTAGTATGCAGTAGTTAGCTATTGACTGTACTATTGCGTAATAGACTTCTCTTATACCAGCCATATCTAAGATATTTCTCAGGCGTCTTAATTTGTAAATTGTTCTGCGGATGCGCTTGGATGTGTTAAGAATGTTTTCATTCCATCGCAGATGCTGGTCTATGGTGACTCCTAGATATTTGTATGAGCTTGTGTGTTTGATATGATTACAATGGCAGGTTAAGTTATGTTTGCAGTCATGTTCGTGTATTTGAAGTGAGGAGTTGCTTGGCTGGTCGGCTACATTTGCGCTAAATGTTATATATTCTGTTTTTGTTATATTAAGAGTGAGCAGGTTATCATCTAGCCATGTTTTAATGTTAGATAGAGTTCGGGAGGCTGTTGTGTGAACTTCTTCCCAGGTCTCTCCGCTTACATATAGGATGGTGTCATCAGCAAATCCTATTAATGTGCCATCTAAGTTCAATTGCAATAGGGCATTTATGTATATAAGGAACAAGACCGGGCCTAAAACGGTTCCTTGGGGTACTCCATACGTGGTATCAGCTAAATCGCTGTATGTATTCAATAAATGTGATGTATTTTGAGTTTCATTCTTTGTTGCATGTCTTATTTTTACCTGTTGCTTTCTGTTTGTAAGATAAGAGGTAAGTAATAGCAGTGTGTGCCCTCGCAGCCCAGCTTGCTCCATTTTCTAAATAAATAAATAAATGATGACATTTTTGTTCTATTACGAAGACTAACTAGTGGAGTTAGGACTGTAAAGCCCTCTCTTACACTCAACTAGGAAGGCACCTCCGAAGCATGGCCAGAAAATGTAGCAAGTGTAGGATTCGAACCAACAACCTTTCGGGTGAAAGTCAGAGTCCATGCCACTACTCTACATGTCCTGACCTAATCCTAATCCCGAACAATAAGCTACGAATGGAAAATCTTGCACTCTTAAATGATTCGATAGACGATAGAATTTCGTGCACTCCATCACCCCCTTATGCCCATTACCGCTTGCGACAAGGTTAGAGTGGCCCTAACTAAGGCAACTTTGACTGAGCATTCAGTAAATATGTATTCTATGATTTTGTCAGTGTTGCGGCGAATGCGTTGTCTCATTACGCCTTACCAAGTTTATTTATCATGCATTGGAAGATTTAAAAAGTGGGGAAAGACAAATTTATACTAAAAAATAAAAAATATAAATATTAAAAATAACTAAATAAAGAATTATTATTGTTATTTATTACTAGGCCACATTGGTTAATAATTAATATGAAACTGATTAACAAAGAATAATCCAAAGTGCGTGCACTTGTTCCTAAGAGAAAAAAGGTAAGGCCGATGATAATTGTCATGTATATAGTGACGTCATATGTACACGTGACTATCATGTGTAGACAGGGACTCGAGGCAGTAGTAATCAAGAGATATCGGTGAGCACTAAGTCCTTCGTAATTACATAATTATTAATTAATTACAATATACAATACATATACGAAAGTGGCGCAGTCAGTAGGATAGTCATATTCTAAGAAAACCAAATTGTGAATCCACCTTCTGTGAGTAGTAGGGCCTACCTCCTTTTTGGTCATAATCGGCCTAAATATGACTGCAGTTGCAATGAATTGTGTATTATGCAAAAATTCATTTTAAAGTGGGTGTACATTACAAAGCATAGCCCACTACTCGAGTGCCATGCTAGCGCGGTCGGGCAGTATGTACTATACGTTGTATGTATTGAATAATGAATTAATATAGATGCTTTGTATTCTACGTACCCCAAAATATAGAAAAATAAACTCACCTGAAATGTGTTTGGCTTGTTTTTTAGTCCGAGCAGTACCGATTTCATCCAATTGTGAAATAGTGCATTTCATGGTGAATATTTTTGCGTGTGCAGGCCCCTCGTCTTGGATCAGTATAAACTCGGGTTCGGGGTGGTTTTTTACCTCGCAATACTCCTTGAGCGATCCGATAGCGTTGAATGCAATACTAACGTCCTGTGGGAGACTTAACAAGTCCGCTACAGGTCCCTGCTCCTTGACTTCTGGTCTGTTCTTGATAATATCTGTAAAAAAAAAAAATATATATATATAAAGACTTCAGTGGCAAGATGGTAGCGTGCTTGTACTTGTGCGAGTCTGTACATATCTTGTGATCGGAGACGTGTCGAGACGTGTCGTAACTCGACACAAGTACCTATTAGGCTACTTAGTGAGGCGATTGATTCATTAACTTCTTTGTATGCGATTAACATTTTTCTATAAAATAAAATAAAATTCACTTTACACAGAACTTTGTACAATTGTCTTCATTATTAGGATTTGGAACGTAGAAACTTTTCACCTCTGGATCATTCAAAAAACAATATTCTTTTTCAAATTACAGCCGGCTAGCTGGTTGGCAGCAACATAAGGCATCGGCACTAATTACAGCGTATTATGCCTTGTTTGAGAGCAGGCTACGATATGGTGTCGAGTGCTGGGGAGGTTCTTCCAACGCTACTCGCATCTTTAAGATCCAGAAACGGGCCATCAGGGCGTTGAATAGGACCAGGGACCAAAGGGTGCCATGTCGTCCCCTTTTTCCATTACTGGGAATTTTGACACTCCCAGCCTTACACGCACACCAGTTGCCGCTCCGTCGCAATTGTGACATTCATGAACACGATACGAGGAACAGGGACAGACTGGTTGTCGAAAGAAAGAGGATAGTGGCCACAACACGTGGACCAGCACATCTTGGCTCCAAAATACTAAACAAGCTCTCGTTGGAGATGGTGAGCCTGCCTCATAAGGCATTAAAATCTAATCTTTTAGTCTTAGTCTGTCCCTATTCCTTTAAAGAGTTCATGGAGACTGACCTAGGTAGTCTTACTTCTTAAACCACTCTTCAGGGTTGTTAGGCATTAAGTTGTTTGTTTGTTTTGTTAGGTATTTGTATTTTATTTTTTTGACAATTAGGGCACAAAACGCGAACAGTTAATTATTAATTTATTAGGTACGTATATGTACTTGCAATTTGTTTTTATGACGACGTCGAGCTGCAACCATGGATTGCATGGTTGCAAGCAAATTGACCCGAAATACACACGATTTACGGTGCCTCCACTCCCCCTCGATCCTGGCAAGCCCTATTCAACTCCTCGCATGGATCCATGGTACTACTACTACTTAAGTTGGCGCTGTCAGCCCTGGGGGACTTTTGGCCGCATTCACAACACCACGCCACCGGATCCTGTCCTTCGCCAGATCACACCAATTATCATGCATATCTTCGTTTAGCTGGTCGCCATAGCGTCGTCTCGGACGCCCCAAAGGTCTTCTTCTGTTGGGACATGCCATCCATACTGCTTGTGCTGTTCTATCCGCTGGCATACGGACGACGTGTCCCATCCACTGGAGCCTTCTGCTTCGTAGTATTTGTGTGACGTCTGGCGAGCCGAAGAGTTGGTGGATTTCTTCGTTCGTTCGGATTCTCCAACTGTTGTTTTCAAAAACTCTTCCGAATATTCTCCGTAACATCTTGTTCTCGAAAACAGCCAACGCTCTTGATTCTTTCTTTGTCAGGGCCCATGCTTCACCACCATATATAAGGACAGGTAGGATTAGCGTCTTGTAAAGCCTGATCTTTGTTGTCCATGATAGAATCCGAGTCGAGAATAGTGCTCTTGTTTGGAAGAAAGCTACATTGGCTGATTTAATTCTGTTAAGAACGTCTTGACTGATCTTGTTGTCGGACGTGATGATGGACCCAAGGTATTTGAAATCTTGCACTCTTTCAAAGCGACCTGTGCAGGTATCTTGGTCTCTTCCCACTAATAGGTACTTGGTTTTTTCAACGTTTATTTTTAGACCTAGCTTCAGAGCTTCTTCTTCAAGGGCTTTCACTGTGGTCTCGGCTTCTTCTTTTGCCTCTGCCATGACGTTCAGGTCGTCAGCATACCCGAGAAATTTAATCTTTACTCCCTTGTCGATCCCGCCCGGTATTTGTATAGCGCGTCTTACCGCCTTTTCTAGGACCAGGTTGAATAATAATGGTGATAGGCCATCTCCTTGTTTTACTCCCGTGAGTACTTCGAAGGGGTCTGAGAGCTTGCCATCCACCTTGATCCTAGCTCGTGATCCGTCGACACAGATTTTCGCCATTGTGCGTAGTTTTATTGGGATGCCAAATTCCTCTAGGATTTCCCACATCTTCTGACGTTGTATGGAGTCGTAGGCCTTGCAAAAATCGACGAATAGGTTGTGTACCTCACCACCGTATTCCCAGGATTTTTCGAGAATCTGTCTGATAGTGAAAAGTTGGTCCGTAGTTGATCGGTTTCGTCGAAAACCTGTTTGATAATCTCCTAAGATTTCTTCAGCATACGGTGTGAGGCGATACAACAGCACGTTGGATAGTACTTTGTATCCTGTCGCCAGGAGTGATATCCCTCTATAGTTACAACATTGGGACTTGTCCCCCTTTTTAAAGACAGGAGTGATTATGGACTCTTTCCATTCGTCTGGGATCTTTTCCTTGTGCCAAATTTTTAGGAGTAAGCAATGCATTCTCGTGGTTAGGGTTTCTCCACCGTTTTTCAATAATTCTGCCGGGATGTTATCGACTCCAGACGCTTTATTGTTTTTCAGTCTATTCATGGCGTCTCTTACTTCATTTATAGATGGTTCGGGTGTAAAAGGTTCTGCAGTCTGGTACCTGGCGGACTCATGATTGTCCGTACCCACGTCCCCATTCAGTAGCTCGTTAAAATATGTTCGCCATTGGGTGAGAGCCTCGGTAGGGTTGCTTAGCAGATCTCCTGCTTGGTTTCGGATAGTGGGGATTGATTGATATTGGCCCCGCATCACCCGTATGGTTCTATACATTTCCCTGCCATTGTTCGCGATCCTATTTCTTTCAATTTCATCGACCTTATTGTTGAGGTACCTTCTTTTCTCCCTTCTCAGGATAGATGCAGTGACTCTCCTAGTTTCATGATACTCTTCTCGCTTTACGCTGTCCGCTAAGAAAACTAGGTATGCCCTCTTTCTCTGAGTGACAGCGTTTTCACAGACTTGGTTAAACCAGGCTTTCTTTCTTTTCCACCTTTTTCCTAGTACTTTGTCTGCTGTTTGTTTTACAGCCTCTTTTACCTCTTGCCAGTCGGACTCTAAGCTGTCTTCCGGATCTCGTTGAGAAAGTATGCTAAAACGGTTGTTCAGTTCAATCTGAAAAACTCTCTTGCCTTCTTCTGTTTTCAACTTCTCCAGATTCCAGCCAGGTCGTGTGGGGACCTGCTGTTGGTTTCTCACAGCTATGCGGTACTTTATATAAAAGCCAACTAAGAAATGGTCACTGTCCCCGTCTGCACCTCTATAGCTTCTCACATCTGTTATGTTGCTGTGGTGCCTCTTGTCTATAAAGATGTGATCAATTTGGTTGTAGGTTGCGCCATCTGGGGATCTCCATGTCTGCTTATGAATATTCTTGTGAGCATACTCGTACATTGTACTTTTTATGTAGAGCCCTCGTGAGCATGCTAAGTTAGCTGCCCTGGTTCCATTGTCATTGGTTACGTCATGTAGACTGTGTTTACCCACATTTGGCTGCCAAAATGATTCCTTCCCTATCTTGGATCCATGGTAGGCATAACATTTATTGTTCTCAAATCAGACATAAGGTATATTATAATATTTAAAGAGATCTACACCAGACATCAAAATGGATTTAAACTGAGGATGACAATACTCTAGTCTAATTCTAATACAGGGTCATAATTGCTTAAGACACATTACTAAACGTATTTAAAATATAAATAGCACGAAATCAACCGGAGTGTTGTCATGTTTAATCATAAAAACAATCAAATAGGCACTTAATATAGGCTAATAAGCACTAAAACAGCATCGCTATTGAACATTTGGGCTAGCAATGACAGAAAAATAAAAATTTAAGAAGGAAAGAATACAAAACCAAAGGCAATAGACAAGCAATGATTCTACATTAGCTCGCAGCGGTTCTGAGTTTCAACAACAACAAAGTGGAGGGACCGCATAAATTTAAAGGCTGTCTTACCTAGCATTAATTCCGCGGCATCATGCTTGGCCCTTTGCTTGGAACTACCACTTCCATCGGCAAATAAGTCACCAACATGAACACGGTACGTGAAAGTCGGGTTATGCGAACCAGTAGAGTTAGTGGTGTCTCGAATCAGCTCATACGTTGGATAAAGCCCAACTTGTACCCCGTATTCTTGGAGGATGGACACTGGGGTTTTTGAGCCGACAGTGACCATGGTAAATTAGTATTACAAAAACCGGCAAACCTGATTATGCTCTACTCTACTTTTCACATCCAAAAACAATCGCCATGTTTGTTTCTTTTTGTAACCTTTTGCCAACGTGACAAAAATTCGAAACTTATGGCGGGGAATCAATGTATGGTGTTATATGTGAATGGTTACCTTTTTTTAAAACTTCCCAATTTTAGTATTATAAAATGTATTTATTCTTGTTAAAAATTGCAAAGATCAATGTAATAAGAACTAAAAGACTCAGTGGCTTCATGAATAAATGAACATCAGTGCCAAGGCCGAGATGATAACACCACGACAATGAAATATACTACGGAATACCAACTTTCCTTTATTGAGGTGAAACTCTCAGTGATTGGTTGGCTGCAACTCTGCATATCATCCCCTAGCTCTCGGTCGTAGGCCTACGCCTTCCTCTTCAGCTCTTGGTACGTTCGAGAACATGCGTCCTCCCACTTCTCTTTATGTCTCCACTGTGCCCTAAATAATGGTATGTACCAGCAGATTCTACCAACCTAGCTATCTGCTATTTGCCGCCAAGAAGTTACATTTGAAGACACCACACGAAAAACGATCAGGGTCCACCAGTTAGTTTCGAGAAAAATTAATTTTATGATTTGAAGACTCAGTGCTACCAAAATATAACTCACTGAGATTTGATAAATTCAGCGAATACTAATGGCCTTATGGTCTCTTGTTATTGAATATCATATAATTTTTAGGTACAATAGTTTAAGAGAAAAAAAAATTGTTTCCCAAAGGTATGTATTACCAAAACGGAAGAACGATCAGGGTACCATACATAAACTGAATAAAATGTTCATAAAAAAAGAGAAAAACGATCAATGAAAAGGCGATGGAGCCGAGCGGGCATTTTCCACAATCGTGTTCCATTGACCTGGTAGTTCTACGCCAGATTTTTGGTTCATTAAAACCATTATGAGCTTACGCTCATCGCCGTCATTGATGTATTGTCAGAAATTTATTTATTTTCTTTTAAATGTAGTTGTCAATTTTCTGATCAATACTCAATTATTATTATATATATAAAATAACCGGCCCGAGTTCACTCGAACATGCTTTCCAATTTATCAAAATTATTAGATAGAGAAAATTAGTAATTTTATGGCAAATATTTTTCCTATGGTTAAATTTCCGATATCTCGGGGGGGGGGGGGGGGGGGCGGTTGTCCACCTGACGTCACTGGAAGTGAGGTAAATTCTCGATAGGTCAAACAAACAAATTAATTACCACACAGCAATAATGGCAATGCATTTGAGCGCGAATTTTCTATCATTTTTTTCAAAAAATAATTTTTTGGGCAAAACCAAATATTTTTTTGGGAAAGCAACCTATCCGGTTTCGTTACTCAATTTAACACCTAAAACATGGTTGAAGGTAGAAATCAACGATAGAAAGGTTTCGCATTTTTTAGTCATTTTTTCATTAAAATTTAGTTATTTTTATTTTTTTACCCCCAGAAGCAAACTATCAAGGGGCAAGCGACCCCCCGCATTTTGTCAACATTAATAACGACTACAATCTACGAGAATTTAAAAGAAATCGTTGGAGCCGTTTTTGAGAAATAATTTTTTGGAGTTTTTTGAAAATAAAACCCCCCCAAATTGAGTTAGCCCAAAAAAAAAAAAAATGGTCCCGAGGTATGATTTTTGTGAACCTACATGCCAAATTTCACTCAAATCCACTGAGTAGTTTGCCCGGAAATCGACGAACAGACAGACAAATATTTTGTAAAAACTACTTTTTTGGGTTCCTGGGACCTCAAAACGTGTAAATCCGTTGAAATCTCGGAATCGAAAATTTCGACCATCACAAAGCTTTCCTTATACTACGTATAAATTGGAAAGCAATAATGGACCCTCACCCTGACCGTTCTTCCCAAAACTCATAGGCACCCTGATCGTTTTTCCCGTGTATAGCCAAATTTAAAACCACTGAAACTCGGTACTCCAACCGTTTATGACCGACTACACCGGCAGATAACTCATGAAAAAGCGCATCGAATGGCAGTATCAGTAGCGAAAGTATGAATTTTTGAGTAGTTTTTTCCGTGGAGTCTTCATTTCTATCATTTTATCTTTTACTTTTCTGCAGTCAGACTTTACATCACATTTTTCAGCCTGCAGGAGACACCTACCTGCAGAATAAGGTGCAGTGCAGGTCGTTACTCGTAACTTATAATATCAAATACGGTAATATCCATAAAATATGCTTAATTTTCATGCAGGCGTATAGGTAAAAATAATTAGTTCTACTCAGGATCATGTCCTTGCGCAATGTATAAGAGCCGATGGATGCAAAATTAGTTCAATTAATAAAAATATTATTGGAAAGACGAATCACAGTATAAATGAGGTGGTAGCCCACGATTTTTTTTCCATTTAAGGCCATCTCTACAATTTGTGGCAAATAAGTGCGGTAATAGCAAGTGCCAACCACACCCAGTTTTCTTTCGATTTTGAAAAAATGGCGTTAGATCCTTTCTAAACTAGTTTCAACTATATTGTAGGTAGGAAAAACACAAAATCGATAGATAATTTTAATTAACATAAGGAGCATAAAATAAACAATGGCGTGGCCTTTAATAATTCTGAGTAGGAAAACCAGACTCTCCACCATTCCTGCTTCCTCCGTAGGCACCCCTTCGATCTCCACCAAAGCCGCGCCAGCCACCATTCCAACCTCCTCCGCCAGTTGCCCCCCTAAACCTCTTTCCGTCAGCACCTCTGCCTCCTCCATACCCGCCGCTGTTCCGGAACCTCCCGCCCCTGAGTGGGCACCTCGTGTTGAACCCTTGGCTGAGTTCCTCCATGTTGTGCCGGCCAGCGTTGAGTTTGCAAAGGGAGCGGATGACATTGATGACTTTTTGGTCGCTAGGCGACGGCTGTGACACCTGTAAGCAATAGAATAACAAAAAGAGTAGAATAATGAACCTGTAGGTATAAATAAAGAATGACTAGCCGAGTTAGGGCTATAAAGCCATTTCTTACACTCAACTACTAGTAGTTGGCCCCGAACCGCCTGATTTACATGCACTAAGAAGCATGGTCAGAGAATGGAGCAAATGTGGGACTCGAACCAGGTGAAAGTCTTAGTCCATAGCACTACTCACCTGTTGAGGCTCCTTGCTGGCCCTGATGATGAGACTCTCAAGAGCAGGCCGCAGTGCTACGATACTTGCACCCACCTGAACAACAAAACAAAGTTTGACTATTAGTAGTCACATTTTAAACAATTAAGAGACAATAACGGGGAAATTGTAGGAATCAAATGATATATAAATCGCAGAGTTGTCCAAAATAACAGGACAAACAGAATTTTTTTTAATAGCATGACTTACTTGACTTAGGGTGGCGCTAACAGCCCATGGGGACTTTTGGCCGCACGTACTATGCCTCTCCATTCCGCTCGATCACAAGCCACCGTCCGCCACGTTTCTGGGTGCAAGCCCATTTTTTGGACGTCATCCGCCATCTGGTCCTGGTACCTCTTCCTTGGCCTTCCCAGGGGTCTGGGTTCGGTCAAGTGAGCCTCCCATACAGCGCGTGCTGCTCTGGAGGGGTCCATTCTCGCTACATGACCTATCCATTGGAGTCGCTGCCCCCTGAGACGATCCAAGACACTAGCTGATTTGTATAGGGCGTGAATTTCTGCGTTGGTTCTAGCTCTGTAGTTGCCGTCCTCAATGATCCCACCAAAAATCCGCCTGAGCATCTTGTTCTCGAACACTCGCAGTGCGTCGCATTCCCTGGATGTTAGCGTCCAAGCTTCCGCGCCATATAGCAGAACCGGTAGTACGAGGGTTTTATAGAGCCGAGTTTTGGTGGTCCATGATAGAAGCCTGGAGTTGAAAAGGGGTCTCGTTTGAAAGTAAGCCACATTGGCAGCTTTTATACGGCTGATGACGTCTGCTCTTACTCGGTTGTCTCTCGTCATTACCGATCCCAGATACCGGAACTCTTCAACTTCCTCAAAACGGCCTTGTTGGGGGGGACAGGGGTGGCGAGACACTTGTAAATACTTTGTTTTCTCCACGTTTATCTTGAGGCCAACCTTCCTTGCCTCCTCCTCAATCGAGACCACCAATGCATCCACTTCCGTTTTTGTGTGGGATATGACGTTGAGGTCATCTGCGTAGCCCAGTATCTTTATATTGTTGCCCACCGTCACTCCTCCTCTCATTTCTCTTGCCTTCCTCGTGCATTTTTCCAAGACCAGGTTGAAAAGAAGTGGAGAAAGGCCGTCTCCCTGCTTAACGCCGGTTGCCACGTCGAAAGGGGCTGAGAGGCCTCCATCCGCTTTGACTCGAGCTCGGGAGCCTTCAACACACACCTGTGTCATTTTTCGTAGCTTTCTGGGCACCCCAAACTCATCTAGGATAGTCCACATTTTATCTCTAGCTATGGAGTCGTAGGCCTTTGAGAAGTCAATGAAAACATTGTGCACTTTCAAGTTGTGCTCCCAGCATTTTTCCAGAATTTGTCTGAGAGTGAAGAGTTGGTCAGTAGTTGATCGGTTTCTTCTGAAACCCGCCTGATAGTCTCCTATGACTTCTTCCGCGTACGGGCGCAGTCTCAGCAGTAGGATGTTTGAGAAAACCTTGTATCCCGTGGTTAACAGTGATATGCCTCGGTAATTATTGCACAGCGTTTTATCACCCTTCTTGAAAACAGGGGTTATAACTGAAACATTCCACTCCTGAGGTATTCTCTCTTCTCTTTTTAATAGCATATTGGTATGTATATAAGACATGGGTAGGTAGGATAGAATGGGTTATTTATTTTAACACTTCGCCTTTAAATAAATAAATAAGAATTTTTTATGTTCTACTACCAAGCCAACCTAGCGGTCAACTAGGAATGTCCAGGACCGCCTGCATTACATGCCCTCCAAAGCAGGCCAGAAAATGTAGCCAGTGTGGGACTCGAGCCAACAACCTTTCTGATGAAAGTCCGAGTCCATACCACTACTCTACATGTCCTTTAAGCGTATAAGCATAACAACATCAGTGCAACCAAACAGGTCTCATAGTGAGATTCTCCAAAGTGACTTCGTGAAACTTCATCATACTTAAAATTGTAGAAAGAATGAGACGCAACTGATCCACAATAAAATATAATAACAGTGACCGGTTTCGGTAAGATACCATCATCAGACATAAACAAACAAATGAAACACGCCATTATATACATGGGGGATACAATATTAATTGGAAGGAGGTGGGCGGGGTTGGGAACATAACATTAGGAGTGAGGAGCAATTTTGGAAAATTATCTCGTTGTTTAGATTTTTGTTATTGTGTAAAGCCTTGTTTATTTCTATACTCTCTAACCTATCGAGAATTTTCCCCTTGTTAGAATCTGATGATGGTATCTTACCGAAACCGGTCACTGTTATTATATTTTATTGTGGATCAGTTGCGTCTCATTCTTTCTACAATTTTAAGAAAACTTTTTAAGTACCGTATACGAATAATTAAAAAATTAAATAAATAATATAAATAAATAATAAATCCATTAATATTAAGTATTAAAAAGTTAATGTAACCATTCCAACGTTATAACTTCCATTACATAAGGCATTATAACTATCTAAGCTTAGTACAAATGGATATAAAACTATATTTTCTCAAGATATGGGATGTACCATTTTCTAACACAGATTTGCCACAATTATTGAATTTGACTGGTACAAAAAAAGTTTGGCGAGGTAGTTCCGAGGTACAAGTTCGAGGACTCTGACTAATTGGTGTTAGTGAAGGACAAGTGAAGGTGAGCATGCAATGAAATGTAATTTCTACTTATTTATTTTTGACTGCATTATGATCGATATTTCCTCTGAAAATTTACTTTGCACAAAAAACGCGTAGCGTTGGCACTACAATTTGCTCTCAAGACAGACATTTACTAATATACTGGAATATTAACGAACAATAAACAGGATAGTATAGGACCTAGGAAGAGATGGTCGGACCAGCTCTCCGAGGATCTGAGAGCCTGCAGCATCTATTCCAACGCATGGAGGGAGAATAGAATAGAATATAATTTATTGATCCACTAAGACACAAAAACAGTCCTATCGGCAATCGTCAATAATAAACACACAAAAATAAAACACACAAAAACCATTTATAAATTTTGTCATCAAATATACCTGTAGATGGCACATACAATATATATGGATATATATATAATGTCAAATGTGGTCACAAGAGAAATATATTGTCAGTCAAAATCAATTCATGAATTAATGTATAGAATAGTAGGATTTCTCAATTAGATAAGTTTTTAGATATTTTAGAAACTCTCTCGTTTTTCTCTCTTAAATTCCTAGGCAGGGAGTTGAAAAATTTGCAGCCTGCATAAAAAACAGTTTTCTCTAAATTGCTCGTTTTATGTATAGGTAATCTAAAAGTGTTATTACTGTTTCTGGTGCATCTATGATCATCGGTTAAGTATTCAAATTTTGACTCATTAAACACATATTTTATACATTCAAAAATATAAATGCATGGCAACGTTAGCATATTTGGAGTGCTTTGGAGGGGCTTGGTGCGACAGGCGAGAGGTCCTCACGGGCCGATGGAGCCACCTTAAGTCAAGTAAGTCAGTATAATATAAGCTGCAGAGATGAAGATTATCAGAACAATTCGTCAGAGAACAAGAAGGGACAGGATTGGGAACGAAGTGATGCACTGCCTATGGGTTAGAATAGACTGCCAAACTTATGAAATTCAGACTATAGTTACCTTGGGATCCATTTCCAAGTTGATCCACCCATCCAGCCGTATAATGCCGTTCACATATTCCACACGTCGAGCCCCAAACAACAGTAAATGAACTGGCGTCACCATAGTTGTCTGCTTACACGACACTGCACGTGTTCGAATTTTCTCGCCGTACACGAAGAACGGGCTCGGGAACTGCTGCTGGAAATTGTTGCAGTTGACAGACGACTTGTGCATCAACGCTGACTTGTTTCCTGTTGTTAGAACCTTCAAACAAAATCCGTACCTATTTACTATAGCGGAAATAATCAGGGGAAGTTTAATTAAATCAAGTTAATAAACTTGGTTTTAAGAAAGAAAGAAAGAAATTTGTGTTTATTTTCCATGTGGGCGAATTTTGGGCCTTTCGGCCCACTCTTACAATTAACCCACAATATTTTTACAGAAATTTTCCAATTACATTATAAAATTAAATAAATAAAAAAACGGTAAAATAATGAAGTATGTACGGACACAACATTCACTCAACATTCGCTCCTCATTCATACCGTTGCATGAGAAAACTTTTAATGTCGCATGCTAAGTATACGCGCAACATCAGTTATATTTACGAGATAGGACATTTTTTTTTTTCTTTCAAAATCCTGGGCCCATCTGATGTCACGTTTCCTATGACCAGTCATTGAAAAAACTTACCGGGTGGCCCCACCAGGATTAAAAAAAATATTTTTGGCGCACTCGAATGTTACATCTCTCCTCATAGAAACAAATTGGTGTGAGCTTGTGACCCAACGATAAAAGTGTCACTTCACCAATCAGTTATTTATGTATGTAGCAGTTGCTTACCTTTCGTTTGGCAACGTGGTAGCAGACGTTCGGGTAGAGTCCCAGCGACATGAGCGCAATCACGATATCAAAACGGGGGTCGGGTCCTGCGTAATTGTACGGTTGAGGTACCATGGTCTCTTCAGGGAACCCCGCGCTGGTCAGCAACTGCATCAGCTGATTTTTAGCCTCCCACGTGACCCGCAGCGACGACATCGACACCATGTTGAACTCACAGAACTGCTCCTCTGCCTGCATGTACCAAGCAAGTTTAATTGAAGCCGAGAAGATTGTTTCCGTTTATGTCGTCAGCAAAAAGTTGATTAGATTTCCTATTTTTTTTCTTTTTAATGAAATATTAATCACTTACAAGCAATTTAATGATTGTATCCGGTCAAACCCCTTCAACCTCTAAGTAACTTAATATTACCCGTGTTGAGTTACGCGTGACGTCTCCGATCGCATCGTGTGCCGAGACTTGCACAAGTACAAGCACGGCACCATCCATGCCACCGAAGGCGATTGGAACTACAGTTATCCCAATTTCAACTACCGAAATATGTCTTATGGCTTACAACATTAGTATCCAGGGCCATGACTCTTGCTTCTTTTAGCTTCCCTTGCTTGTAACCTCTCTTAAGCACCATAATAGAAGGCACAATCGAAGGCACCAATGCAAGAGGGTGACCAAGGAAGGCGTACGCAGAAGACCTCAAGAAAGATATGAGATGCGGAACTTACTTGGAACTCAAGAGAACGGTCCAAGACAGGGAGTGGAGAAGGTGGAAAGATTTGCTGCAAACCAATCGCTAGATTGCAACCACAGATGAAGCTTGCAACCTGCCTGTAACATGTCTTTCCTCACCCTGGCAATTGGAGTTTATTATTAATTGATATTGATAGGTCACAGCATTTGACTTCTGGGCTATCGTATTCTATCCCATTAAATTGTACACACCTGGGCCCCATTCATACGAGCTTCCTCCCACCCCTTGAACACATTCAGCATGGCTACGTGGTCCGAGAAACGGCAACCGGCGAACGAACGCTGCTGGAACGTCAGGTGACGTCGCTCCGGCGTCTGGACAAACACCTGCAACAGAAAACAATCACAACAATGAAACAAACATCATCATCAATAGTCAAGACTCAACAAGTTTTAACTTTCTTATTCAAATACATGAGTTCAAATCTTAGGGGTGAGTAAGAACGCAATGATCAACAGTAAAATAATTATTAATATGACTAAATATGATTAAAATAGGTTGGATTGGTAACAGCACAACAAAAAGTCCTTATTTATTTATGAATTGAGGTTTCAAACGAGTAGAAATATAATGTTTCAAATTAATCCTGGCGGCTGGCGCAAAGAGGGGAGGGAGAAGCTCCGCTCGAGTGCAATATAAAACTGGCACTTCAAGCTACCATTGCACATTCTAAATCTGGTTTTCATCAAATAACGATCTTAGAGCCACAAATCAGTTGCAGAAGTAGAAGAAACATTCCTCTACATTTTAATACATGATAGTATGTAGCGGGCTCAAACACGCCAGTCTTTGAAAGCGTGGGCCTAACCTTGAATTTCTTCTACTACTCAATTTTGGCGTGTAGATCGATATTTAAGGACAAATTGTGTAAAAACCGCTTAGTGGGGTTTCCGGTTTGTAGTAAATGGTTGATGTACCTCAGGGAATGTACTGGAATTGGCAGCCATTGTCGCCAGAGCGTCGCCGCAGAACAGCAAAGATCCCAGCACCATCATCTTGCCCAGGCGGGGCTCTATTGGCAGTCGCCCCAGAATGCGCCCCAGAGGCGTCAGCTCGTCATTTTCGTCTAGACATTTGAGCTCTCGCAGAACTACTTCAGCCTCTATCACTGCATCCAACGGAGGTGGCTGTACAGCCTGAAAGAAAGAAAAACGTCGTTATATCCTAAGCTAAAAACAGTACTGTAATGGCACCCACTTCAGAATACGCCCTCCCTAGGGGCGTGCGTTCATCATTTTCGCTCTAGAAGAACCACTTCGTTAACTGAGGCAGTACAGACTTCCATGTTTCTATTTTTTGGTTTATTGTAACTCATTTTTGTAACCAGATCACATTGGTTACACCTTCCTTAGTTTTAGAAGCAGGTACGGTAGCCCTTGGCGTAAGTCCGGTCTCTGCTTCGCTATAATCCGGTTGTCATTCGTCATCCCCGTAGCGTAGCCACACAACAACAGTCTCACAAACTTGCCAATACCTGTCAGACACAAGTGTTCGTACATTCTGGCTTGCTTTTAGGTAGTCTCTATCATGAGCACGATAATTAAGACCACTGAGCAGCAGCAGCAGCAGCATGACTAACAATGTTGATATGTACAGTTAGGCGGATGCAAGGCCCTAGGTCTTAATCTCACTGTAACAGTTTTTTTTTTTTTTTTCAATAAAGATTTTTACTATGTTATAACAGTGGTTCCCAACCAGGGACGGTCTGCGGAGTGCGGACCACCCCTCACATCTATTATTATTATTTTTTTAAAGAATTAGAAGGCTTTCAAAAATATTTAGCATACAGTATGATTTTAATGTACGACAAAGTTTATGTGAAACTTGGGCATTCATTGTAGTCTCAGCTTAATTTTCTTGTTAGTAGCAACTCTTAATTAAGTCATTTCAGGCATTCTCGCGGACTACCGGTTTGGAACCACTGTGTTGCATTAATGTTCAAATAGTTGATTTAGGCAACTTGCTGCAAATTAGAGAAGAAACACTGTTTCCAGAAGCTATTCTGATGGCTATTTGTTTTGTTCTTGTTTCATTTCTATCTTAATACAAGACTCAGAATATGTCCCCATCTATGTAACAGCAAAGGCTTTCACGGCCGGAGTCAAATGAAGAACCGGGTCGTGGTCGAATTGAAGGTAAACTTCCAAACGTTTGGTCAACATCTGCGGTCGACATCTTCAGTGGCGCTGCGTAGACTTCGAAGGTTGTACCCCGGTGGCTCTGTCACGTCCCCATCTTCTTGCAGCAAAATTAAGTCAAATATACGCCGGCAGCAATGAGTAAAGCCCTTGTAATTTTTTTTTGAAAGACTTATGGACCCAAGCCTAGGCCCCATGGATTTCGGACATTATTTGTATTGTTTCCATGTGAATTTTTGGCCATTGGCAAACTGGTATACGCTCTCGATGTCAACCTACACCGGCTATAAGCGTTAATGGACAAGCTGAGACAAGCTTACCATTGACGAAATGAAAAAGGCGAAAGCATGACTAAACCAAGAAAACAGATACGAGTTAAGCCATGAGTTGACTATTACCAGAAATACCAACCTTGGACAAGAAATGGCCAACATTGCCGAGCCGAAGCATCTTAATAGCCAGCGCGAGCTCGTGCAGTGGCGTACAGAATATCTCAGGCGTCATATGCTCGTCCATCTTCTTGTAACGTGCCTTAGAGCACAGATGGAAGCAAACCCCCGGCCGGACGCGTCCCGCACGGCCCTTACGCTGCTCGAGGTTCGTCCGGGATGCCCAGACGGTCGTGTACTGCGTCATGTTGTTGTGCGCCGTGAATATCTTCATCTTGGCCTTGCAAGAGTCGATGACGAAGACGACATCATTGATGGTTACGGAAGACTCTGCAATGTTGGTCGATAAGATAACCTGCGGGAAGAAAACTTTGAAGTGATAAACGGAAATAATGATAAGCAATGATTTGGCCGTACTTGGGAAGGTCTATAACGCAGTCAATCTGATATTAAGAATGGAGGACTAAAAGTAAACAGACTATGATATCCACCCCGAGCGGTCGAAGAGCCGGGTCAGCCAAAGAAGACGCATAGTGACGAACTGAGAGGGAAGAAATGAGGTGCTGAACACTGCCACGGGCCAGGCTACATTCAATGAACGAGTAGCGGTGTCTGATAGTCAATGGTTGTTTGACAAGTGCATCATGAGGGAACAGATGTTCTCTATTTCACGACCATCGACAATACTTAGCTCATGGTTAGGCGCATTCTATTTTATTTCATCACCATTGGTTACAACAGACTACATTACCTTGGTAACACCGGCAGGCGCCGTATCAAACACCTTCCTTTGGTCCTCCCGCGGTATCTGCGAGTGCAGTGGAAGTATCTGGTAGTTCCAGCCGCCAAACACTGGATGCTGTTGAAGGTGTTTCATGAGGGCGAAAATGAGGTTCCATCCGGGCAAAAACACCAGCACGGCTCCCTCCACTTTAATATTGCGTATATGTTGCAGCAGCGCCTCTATCAGCTCGAAACTGATCTCCTTCTCGGAGAGCTTTCCCATGGAAGCCGCCACCTGAAAACAGGCACAAAAATGGTTAAAAGAAAGGGGATATCTCTTGAAGAGATCATCTCCTTAATGCCGAGGTCCTGAATCACATGGATATTTCCTAAGTCCTTAGTTTTAAGTAGCTTTTATGAACGCTGACTTAGAGATGCGAAGTAAGACAGACCATCACTCATTTTTATAAGCAATTTAGTAAGCTAAGAATTATATAAAAATGGGCTGCCCGAAAAAATCCTGGCCAGGCTATAATTAATTACTTTATTAATTACTTTATTAATTAACTATTTTTTACACTTACAGCTGTAAGTACTTAGCCTATGACTATACAAACATAGGGTTGTCTATATTTTGTCCTGCCTAACTATTGGGTTACCAGGTTGAAACAGAGAGACTTAGGAGGTCCGAGAAATTTGTTTTGTGCGATACACGAAGACAGAGTTGTGCGCGCTCTTTTAAATCCGGTGGTCGAGCCGCGCGCAGCTGCAACTTAAATGACCTTACTTACATTAGGGCCATAGCTGCTGTCAACAACTGCGTTCAAGTTCTCGTCCTGGTCCTCCAACTTGGCAATTTCAACCTCATCATCGTCCTTATTGCTGTTGCCCCCTCTTTTGCGCTTGCGCGTGTCATCCGGTGGTACAAACTGCGTCAGCTTAATACAGTCCTCGAGGAAGTGATGCTGTAACCATAGAACAACCAATAAATCTCTTTGCGAGGGGAGAATAAAAGGTGGAATTGAGGAGTAAATAAACAGTGCTGGATCTAGGCTGTTTTATAGGCGAGGCAAAGCTTCAAAATGGCGCTCCCCGATAGTTTTTGGAGCCGTGGGCATTTAAGAGAGAAGGAGAGGCATGAATTTCTATGGGCATCGAGTTCCATAGTGTAGAGGAAGAGATGATAAATGAAGGGTGGAAGATTCGGGAATGAGAGAGATGAGTTAGAAGAATGTCGTTCCCACGAGTCGCATAGGCTCGCGAGGGGACTTTAGGGAGGGCGCCTGTGAGACAACAACCTTGTGTAATGCAAGGCAATCACGGGACCTATGCCTTGCCGGTGCACCGTGTTACCTTTATATCACAAGTCCCATTTCAAAGCGAAGAATTTCACTGGATATGTTTTGTTTCCTTGTTGTTTTAGCTATTTAATTAACACCCTTTTTTAACCTTTCAATTTTGTTTTTGTTTTATAAGCACTACTTCAAAATTTTATAATTTTATGAGCACGACTGAATAATTTTAGTTGTTTTTACATTGTATATTTTAAATGTATCCCGGCAACACAAGTCCTGTTGAGGAACTTAGGGTCAGGATAACTAATAGTATTTTAAAAGTATAGTTCTTTTGCGAATTAAATACTCATACTCTTACCTCTACAGGAAAAGCCTGGCCTGGTATCTCGAGTACTGGACAGTTGTTGAAGTACGTGCTGAAGAGTGTTGTATCAATCGTCGCAGACATGAGAATCACTCGCAAGTCTGGGTTGTGATGTACCTAAAAATCGCATAAATTAAATGACTAAGTCTTTAAATTTCATCAGTTCATCACACCAAGTTGTATCCACTAGAACAGAGTTTGTGCCAAACTGCAGGAAACTTGGTAGTGTGCACAACGTTGGCAGGGGAACATGGTGGGACATGATAACGCGCTGGGACTACACCAGTCAGTCTAAGTGCGTTTCGAGTCCTAGTGACCTCTGAATTAATGGTGTGGCTTTACTATTACTATTTTTACATTAAACCGTTTATAAAATATTTAGATAAGAAAAGGCGAAGTACAAAGCTGCAACAACTATAGGCCTATAAAGCTGATGAGCCACTGCATGAAGGGGTATGAGCGCCTCCTGGAAACCCGTCTCAGATGCAAATTAGAAGACAAAATAACCGAAAACCAACTTGGTCTCATGAAAGGGCGGAGGACGACAGACGGCATATACATCTTGCGTACAATGCTAGAAAAACACCGAGAGTTTCAGAAGCCACTACACTACGTTTTCGTTGACCTCGAGAAGGCCTATGACGGAATCCCAAGAAGCCTAATATGGGAATGTTTAAAGAAAAGAGGAGTCGTTGCCGAAAATGACCATGCCATCCAAGATATGTACGCGGAATGCTCCACAAGAGAAAGAAGCGCAGCTGGCCTCAGTGAGCCATTCAGTGTCAAATTCGGGCTGCACCAGGTATCAGCGATCAGTCCGTTCCTCTTTGTTATTATAATGGACACGGTGACAAAACATATCCAAGGCGAAGCCCCAGCGAGCCTTCTTTTCGCGGATGACGTTGTAATAAGTACAGAAAGCCGACAGGAAGCTGAAGCTGAGCTAGCCAAATGGGTGAAAACGCTGGAGGACGAAGGCCTAAAGGTCAACAGAAGCAAGACAGAATACATGGAGTGCGTTAAGCAGACTCCCGGTAGCATAAGCGTTGGTAACCATCAGCTACACAAAGTAGGGAAATTTAAGTACCTAGGCAGCACGATTGGCGAAAACGGAGGCTGTGATGACGATGTGAAGGAGCGTACTGCTGCGGGGTGGGCCAAGTTTCGAGAGATGTCCGCGGTCCTGACTGACAGAAGGATGCCAAAGAAATTGAAAAGTCGCATATACAAACAAGTGGTCAGGCCATGTATGATATATGGCGCTGAGTGTTGGGCCGTGCGTAAACGCGAAGAACAAGTGATCCACGTAGCGGAGATGAGGATGCTACAGAGGGTATGTGGCGTAACATTAAATGACAGGCGCAGAAACGAGGACATTCGGGAAGAAATGCGAACAACGGACGTGGTGCAAAAACTAAGAGGGAAGAGGCTCAGCTGGTGGGGACACGTGCAAAGGAGAGAGGCATCAGCGCTTATACGAAGAGTGGGAGAGGCGATGGTACCTGGACGCCGAGCACGTGGGCGCCCAAAGCTCACCCTGGAGAGGAAAATTGTAAGCGACCTGCAAGAAACCGGGCTCACAAGGGAGGACGCGCAAGACAGAAACGTCTGGAAACGCCGCAGCTCTGCCGCCGACCCTCCATGAGGGGTGTAGGCACAAGTACGAGCAAGCTACCACCTTGCTACCGAAGTCGCTGCCTGGGGAGGAACATACAGATCTTTTGCTATGTTCCCCAAGTGGTTAGGAATCCATTATAATCAGGGGGTCCACCCTGTCAGCCAAATCCCCTTTCCCCGAAGTTAACAAACAGACTCCCTCCCCTCACCAGGCTGACAGGGTTGCTTAAAGCAGAAATGCTGAAAGCAGGGGTTAGAAACAACAAGAACAATAATGAATACCAAACTGTTTAGAAGGCCCAAGGAACAACTCGGCAACCTACCATATCTCGGAGCACGACCATGATGAAGTCCGTATTGACGTCTCTTTCGTGGATTTCATCAACAATAACATGCGACACGCCACGCAGACCATTCTCCAGTTTGCGAAGCAACACGCCCACGGTACAGAACATGACTGAGCCGTAGGGGCGTGGCAGCACAGACTCGAACCGCACCGAGTAACCAATGCTCTCCCCTGAAATCAACATACGAACACGAGTCATGACACTTTAATTTTTAGTATAACTATTACTATAATGAAGAATCCTACAGGGCCGCCTAGGGTGGTTGAAGGTATATTCGAAAATCAGCTTCGGCGTCCTCGCCCCCTGCATACGGTGCACATGACCCATGCATTGGATTCGACGCCCTTTCAATTCTAATATAATAATAATAATTCTTTATTTTTCCAAACATGTACAATTTTTTTCCATAATCAGGGCGTCCCCAAGCTTAATGGCACGTGGGGAAACACCCAAAGCCCTAACCTAAATTATCCTACATATACAAAAAACAACAACGGCAACATGCACTAACAAACAATCTAGTGATGGGAGTCAGGCTGGTATTTTATGAAATCAGCGACCAAATTTGCTATTGATTTTTTAGATTTGGATTATGTTCGGGGAGGCGAATGTTATCTGGATTATATTGACTTATTGGCTTAAAATTCAGCATCTCTGATTGGCTCCCATTTGTCAAGTGTCTAATCTGTCCAGTTGAAGCAGCCCATAACACAATGGGTAGTACTGTAATGGCTCACTGACGTGGGAGGTGGGCCAAAATGCCAGAAGTTATTGGATCGAGCATGCGCAGTCCCCCCCCCCCCCTAGCAGTGTCATGCTAACGATCAATCAAAATCAACATAGTCATCAATCCGTCTCAATTCTCTTCTACATAATTAGCTTAAGGTAACAGCGTTTCCTCATAGAAATCAGCTCGCAGCAATTTGTGAGTTTGTAGTTAAGGAGAAAGGGGTTAAGCTGAAGGTTAACGCGCGTACGCTATTTTTCCCCAAGGGAAAGTAGGAAAAGAACTCCAGTTTTTCTACGGTAGAAAAATAATGCCATACGGAAATGTATTTCAAAACATTCCTCACTTTCCCCAACTACTTGGTTGGGTAAACTGAGCTTGGGAAATCGAAAGCGGCAAACGGCCATATTTGTTGTTGCTTTGCATTTGAATTTTGGTTTTTATTTTTATTTAATTTAAAGAAAATGAGTTCTGCGACAGAAATGAATAAAAACAACAAAAGGAAACATATGGCAATGGTGGACTACAGCAGATGTTCATAAGTTAATAGCCGAAGGCAAATAAACTCTGGAAGTAAGTTAGGTTAGGTCGGTTAAAGTCGGAAACGTAGAGATACATGTTTTTCTGCGTAGAAAAAATGGAGTTATATTCCTACTTTCCTTTGGGGAAATATAAACAGAGTGAATACCCTATATATGAATTATTATATTGAATTATTATATGTAGATACCATAAAATTATAAAAACAAATTCATTTACAGAGAAATAAAAATAAATACCTAGAGATTCTCCGCGTTCAGCCGCGACTCGCTCCGCCACTGAAATAGCTGATATCCGACGCGGCTGAGTAATGACAATGTTGCAATACGCGCCTTGCCCCGACTGGATATAGTCATCCAGAATAAACTGAGCCACCTGCAAGCACAACACAAAATATTATTGCTAGGCTTCATAAAATAAAATAAAAACAGGTATATAGCGAACCATAATTAGCGAATAATGTTGAAGTTATCCAAAAAAAAAATAAAAAATGAAAAAGCCTACATGCCGAATTTCATTAAATTCCATCAAGTACGTTGGCCCCAAATCGAGGTAGAGACCGACTGACAGACAGACAGACCGACATTTCGTTCGTGAGATCTCAAAACGTGATAAATCCATTGGGATGTCGAAATCGATAATTTCAACCATCACAAAGCTATCTTTACACTAACGCAATTCCTTACTTTACTTGTACCGCCCCTTATCCTCATGGAGGGTCGGGTGCACGACAGCAGCGTTTCCACGCAGTCCAGTTCATGCAATTATGCTATACAATGAACAGAAAGTCTGCTCTTAATTTTAATGCATTATGTATAACCTTTACTAACATCTATTGGCCACAGTTCTTGACCGTGTTAGTTTTTTGTACAAATCAAATTCAATAATTGTCGATAGATGAACATATCATTCATCAAAATGCTCAGAAAAATATCTAACTCAATGTTTGATATTTTATGATATATTTGAATTTTAAACGTTACCTTTTCTATTGTCTCCTAAAATAGAGAAGGGCGGATTTTGCGTCCAATTTAGGGGGGGGGGGGTCAGCGGATTATGACATTAAAAACATTATTATTTTTAATTCCCACTGTAAACCCATTGTTACCTAGTCTAAGTTCATTTTATTTTGGGGGGTCCAGACCCTCTGCCCCCCCCCCCAAATCCGCCCTTGAACAGACAGTATTCCAATTGATATGTAAGAAATAGAGTACCTGAGTGGTTTTGCCACATCCCGTATTGCCCCGTACAATGACCACCGAGTTGTCGCCTACAATTTCCATTAGCTCCCGCCGTTTGGCCGCCACTGGCAACTCCTCCCTCTGCAACACCAACAACAGTTACCAGTTACATACGGTAAGACCCGAAGTATTCGGTTGCCAGTGATCTGATGAGGGATTTTTCATGAGAGAAAAACCTGGCAAAACGCAATCTACTGTAGCAGATTGTAACTGCGATAAATCAGATACAAAAATCTGTTGCAGTAAACTGCAGTTTTGTACCATTTGCCATTTTCTCGCATGACATGTTTCTCATGGAAAGACAGAGGGCAACCCTCGAGTGGAGGAAAGGATTGAACAACTCGCCGGAGCAAGAGGGAAAACGGCCGAGCGCTAGGCGAGACCGGAGCGAGAAAATGGGTTCGAGCGACCCCCCCCCCCCTCCCCCGCGCTGCGCACACAACACTAAGGGGGCAGAGGATGATGAAAAGTTTCTCAGTGGATTCTGCTCAGCTTGGGGTTAGAACTTTTAACCAAACTACGCAAACTTCCACAACATCTCGAATGCAGCGTGGCTATGGTAGGGATTCGAACCCTAGACCACGCAACACAACGTACAGTCCACGCAAAATGAGAAAAATATGGACATGGAATGGTTTGATCCTGTGCAACTCTGTAAAAATATTCCTTGCATCATTATGTGTTACCTTGTTGCATTGGATGCAAGGCATAACAAAAATTGTGCAATGAATATTTTTAGTGTTGCACAGGATCAAAACATTCCATGTCCATACTTTTCTCATTTTGCGTGGACTATTCAACCTTCATCAAAATCTCCATCAGGCTCGCTTCATTGTCCATACAGTCCGAATCCGACCTCCCCAGATGCACACGGATACCGTCCAGTGTAGGCAGAGAGCCAATTAGGTGACACTGCAGCAAGGATTCAAACCTTAGATCACAGTACACAACGTACAACCTTCCTCAAAATCTCCATCGGGCTCACTTCATTGTTCATCCAGTCCGAATCCGACCTCTCCAGATGCACACGGATACCGTCCAGTGTAGGCAGAGTGTCTATTAGGTGACATTAGGGATTCAAACCCTAGATCACACTTCACAACAAACATACCTTCCTCAACATCTCTTGCAGGTCCGTGTCATTCTTCATCCGGTCCAAGTGCGACCTCTCAAAATCTTCACTGATTCCATCGAGCGTTGCCGAGGCCAGGGGACCTACGTCGATATTACAGCCAGTCCAGGGGTTCCAATTGGGGGTGGGCGGAGTCCACGCTACCACTCCTGCGGCGATCGGCTTGCTTGCTATGAAGTCGTCTAGGACAGTCGAGCTTAGGATCGAAAATGCCTGGAACCAATGAAGACAATCGTAGGATGAACCGAGCCTTATTCAAATTAAGAAATATTACTGCTCATGTTGTCATCAACTCAAAACATTCCTCATGGTATTCTTAAGAGGGGGGGTTGACTAGAGGTACACGATTAGAACAAGTATGACCCTCTGCCGAGCCGGTCTTCTTAAGGGTAAGAGGGCCGGTCAGACTAGCAGAACATGCGCCACTGTCAGTGGGACGCCACTGTTAAGGCAACTCGGCGATGGTCGATTGCCATAAGATAACCGTGTTTGAGTATGGAGTGACTCAAACGGATACTCGAAAAACAGGATTTCCTCCAGTCTATGAGCTCACTGTTGCCTAGACGGGTTTTAATTACGAGTAGGAGATGGATCACGCTAGTATCCCCACCAGACGCCCATGACCAACTGCTTAATACTGGTACGTACACTAGATACAGACGTTGCTGTTTTGGCCGACTTAGCAGCATTTTGTACTGCCATGCTCCCCGGGAAATTCTACGTGTTAAGGTACCAGCCTTTACAAGGTGACCATATCACCTCAATTTTCCCATGTTTCCTCTAATTTAAGCACCTGCCGGCCGTCATACCAAGATGAATCCAGCGGACCAGAGCAGGTTCGAAGCTGCAGATAGCTTGGTCGTGTGCACAGTGCCGGTAGGGAAACATGGTAGGATTTGTCCTGGTCACCTCCGAACTAATCGTGTGACTTCTTTGTGTTTCCCAAGTGGTTCGGAATCCACTATAATCAGGAGGTCCGCTGTCCTATGAGTTGGCATAGGACCGTCAAGTCAGGGTCGCTCTATGGCCCAAATTTGAGGCCTAAGTCGTTATTAACCCAACGAACACTACTACTACTACTAATTTAAGCCTTCCATCCCTGCTAATTTTTCTAGTGTCCCTATACACAAAACAGCATACCTGATCTTCCGGCAGACCTTTAGGAATAGACGCTGTCGTAACATTCATCTCCTCCAACACTGACTCCACCTCCTCGACCAGTTCCGGTGACAATTCCACCTTGTACGGCGGCATCTCGTTCTCCTTGGACCGGTCCTTCTTCAGCGTCCCCTCGAACTTTTCGATGATACCCAGATGGTACAGCTGCCGCACCATAGATAACGCGCAACTCTTGCTCGCGGAAGCCTTGTTGGACGCTGACTCCCGAGCAGACAGAACTCTGCCGAGTTTGTTGACATAGAATGTCAGCTCGGCAACGAAAGTGCGAGCGTGATCGCTGCCCATCATCGAGTACTTATAGTCAGCCTAAAAACACAAGGGGACTTTTACAGTGATAAAGAAGAGATAGAGCCCTCTAAAGTCTATGGATAAATTGTATTTTTTCATTGTGTAATAATCAAAACGCAACACCCTATACGGCTTAAGGGTTTATGTTTGCATGATAATACAATAGTGTGGTGTTGAGTGCGATTAGTAGGGGAGGCGGACCAAGACAACAGTAACCTACGCCTACTCCAATGCGCCCTCTGGACGACCTTTCGTAGTGCACCGACAATGAAATGAAAAACGGCTTTATATTAGGCGAGCTTTAGCCCCGAAGGATAATTCTCCCAGCTAACCTGTTTACAGTTTACAATTTATTTTATTTTTCACATTATTACATACATATACATTATTACAACATAACATTTTCATTAAAAAATGAAGAAAAAAAAATTGCATAAGGGCGGCAGAATAGTGGGCCCAGAAACTACGAGTCTCTACCTCGGCTACGAAAAAAATGTAATGATAAGATAATACTTTTTTATACATTAAATGTACTAGTTCACTCGTACCGGTTCTTTATGTATGTATTTGTTTACTTACATTGATTTTGTTCACCTGCAAGAACTGATGCAGCCTCGACTTGCCATGGTCAATGGTCCAGTTGCCGTGTACACCCGCGTTCATATCCACATCCTCAGCATCTTCCAGTCTCATCTGATCGGCGATTCTGTCTTTGTAAGTGTATTCACGGCAGCCACCCTCACCCCCACCCTCCTGGTAGGGGCGATACGCCTCGCCCATCATGTCAGGCCGCATCCCTTCCCCAAAGACGGGGCGCGCAGGTGCTGCTGGCAGCCCCACCCCGTTGTGGCCGCCGACGCCATCGGCTTGACCTGGCAAACAGCAACTAATAACTAAAAGGGATTTGAGAATGGACGATTAAGACATATGAAAAAATGGGGGGAACGGCATTCGAACCGGAGTCCCCTCCTCACGGCATCGTTTCCATCGCCGCCCAAGTTACTTACTCCTTGGCACTAAGACCCGTGAAGGGAAAAATCACCCAAAGGAATAATCTTACTTTTTTCTCGCTTTATGCCCTTGTGCGGTCAGCGACACAGCAGATTCTTCTCCATGCCTACGGTTTTGGGCATCGGCTGCGGTTGCTCCCACTTCTAACTACTCCTAGTTGTACTTGGGAGAGATATCGTTACAGGATCATTAACAGAAGTCCTGGGGCCACCTGGTAAGTTATTTCAATGGCTGGACACAAGCGACGTTCCATCAAGTGGCCCCAGGATTATAAAAAAATATTTTCGAATATAGCATCTCTTCTTTATAGAACTCAAGACTTACGCTTTTATTGTCAGATTGGGCCGTCCTTTCCATTTTCTTCCCTCTACTTAAAGCTGCTTCATTCGCTGGATCATGGCATCTGGCTGCTTTCTTTCGACGTAGCCCCACAAAGTCAGTCACCTCAAGCCTTTTCCACTATTCAACTAAACTACTATGAGCTGTGATCATTTCGGTTAAATAAGTACAATATCCTTGGCTGGAGAAGGGATAAATTAGATGTGAAAAGATGAGACGAGAGTTCGGGGTGGAACAACCGTTGGTGGAGAGGATAGCAAGGAGGAGACTGCAATGGTTCGGACACGTAAAGGGAATGGTTCACAAGGAAATGCTTTGAGGGAGAAATAGAGGAAGCACGAAGAATAGAAAGACCAAGGAAGAGATACAAAAACCAGGTTGAGCACAATGAATCATTGGAGGAGCAGATAGTGAGAGCCTGCAATGGTACGGACACGTGAAGGGAATGGATAATAGCAGGTGCACAGGGAAATAACTTGAGGAAGAAATACAGGAAGCACGTCGAAGGGAAAGAACAAGGAAGGTACACAGGAACCAGACTGAGGACTAAGAACCATTAGTGGAGCGGATAGTGAGAGACTGCAATAGTTCGGACACGTAACGAGTATAGTTCTGTTAACAGCAGGTGCAAAAGGAAATGACTTGCGGAAGAAAAAGAGGGGCAGGAAGAAGAGGAAAACCAAGGAAAATATGCAAGAACCAGGCTGAGGACATTTTCAGAAGAGTGGGACTGATGCCGGAGGAACTGCCGAACAGTCAGAGACAGAAGAACGTGGAAGAGGCTCAAAAAATACACTCAGGCAATTGGAGATGATTATTGATGATGACGACAATCATCATTATTGGCCCCATTGGAATGTCTCATCTGTTATATAGTCTTAGACTTACCTTGTCTTTAATATGGTCAGCTGACGGAGACTGTCACTCGCTAGTTAGTGGAACATTTAGCATCTCCGGAACATCGAAGGCGGCTGTGTCGGAACACTGCTCACCTAACCAACAACAAACCCATTCTTATTTTTGAAGGGTCACTACTGGAGTTCAATAGATGGGACATTCACCCCCACCTTACCCCCTCCCCTCCCGCTCTCGACAACGGCCCAATTGTTTTCACAAAGTCGAATTCAACAGTAAATATCCATTGTAGGTAGAGCTATAGAAAATACCACAGGTACCTGAAGAAATATTTCTCTAAATTTTGGTACATGATACGTAGCCGTAACCGTAACGCCGATTGGCTACACATCAAGAGGTAGAGAGATATTTCTTCTAGTACCCATGAAATGCTTACAGCTTTACAATGAATATTTACTGTGAAATTCAACAAAAACCCGAGTGGCGTTGGTGTCTCAAGGGAGGGGGGTCCGATTGGACTTTAATATCTTTTGAATTTCTTAAGTTGAAGAAATTAAGAAAAATATTTCTGGCGGGTGCAAATGTTCTATCTCTCTTCAATAGAACTCTACTACGACAAACTCTGGATAATGCTCTCAATCGTGGTTTGTCACTTGTTATGAGACACTCCGCGTATGATTAAGACTAAAGGACCCTCCCCCCTCCCCCATACGGCCATAATTCTGTATTTTGTGCCCAATCATTTGTCACCGGAATTATTGGCTTTACTTCGTAGAGTTGACATTAATGACTCGTGACTCGTAAGGTCAAAGAAAGGTTCCATTTTTTTTCTAAAACTGATTGGTCAGTTATGACAGGCGTCGACAGAGCGCACTCCGTCGACAACAACTGCCACGAATCTAACAGACGCTACGACATTTTCACCGAGGGGGGGGGGTCCGCTAGTCTTTTTAACATGAGACACGATACATACTACACACACTTAAGATGGCTCCAGCCTTCCATAGTAAATGATTGCCCAGAGAATTATTCTGTCACTATCATTTGCCAGGATGGTTGGAGCCATAGATACGTTCTTTGAATCATTTTCAGAGCATTGTCCAGTGGGAGTCGTAAGTAAACGTTTGGTCAAGCATTTTGATGTAGCAATGTTCCGACACAGCCAAATATGATACGAGCAACTATTCACGTTTTCTCGCCCAACTAATGAGTTCAGGCAGAGCAGTGTGATAAGAATCATTCAGGGTAAGCAATTAGGCTGACGCCAACCAACCAAACAATTTTTCCGAGGAAAGAGCCTTACTACATAACGATATAAAGATAAAAAAAAGCAGTCTGACGACATTGTTATGGAGTAAGGTAGTAAAGTATGATGTCTGATGATGGTGTTATCACTGAAACAGCTGTAACTTTTTATTTTAAATTGTAATTTTACACATTATGTTTCGTTTCCACGAAGTTAAGATAGAAACCCTACATTGGATTAATAAAGTGTACACCAATGCATAGCGGTACAATACAATACAATATATATTTCCTTTAAATTATACAATACCAGTAAAGTATAAAATAACCATCGAATAATCCTAACGAAAACTTTCCAAGTGTTGATGGGAAGCATTGGTAATCCTTCGAAAAAGATTGCCGGTAATACCCCCAGCAGATTTATAGAGCCGTCCTTGGTAGTGAGCCTCAAGGTGACATCCCCTCTTCGTTGGTGGGAAAATATCCACATCAAAAGGTAAAAACCCACGGTAGGTTTTTTAACTTTTGGTAAAGGCTGACATTATGTAGTAGAAGGGAAGCCTGTCATTTAAATAAGACAAATTCCATTTTAAGCAAGGATTGTTTTGTTTTATTTGCATGCTTTGAAATGTTCTTCCCTCTAAAATGCTTCTGAGCAATAAATATTTCTATCTGATCATTCTTATATTTATCAAAAATATACAATGTAAAACTGTGATTGCAAAATTGATATGGTAAAGAACTGTCCTTTCATTCTTTCAGAAATGAGGTTCTATTAAAAGGTACATAAACTATAAGTAGCCGAACTTGGCGATTTCATAGGACATAGAGGGGTAGCTACAGTGAAGCTTTATCAAAGGGGTTTCATACATGTAATACCTTAATCCCATGGCATTTAATCATCAGACATACCTTAATACCAAAAGTGTGTGAACGGAGTGACTTCCATGATGAGTACAATGACTGTAGATGTGTTGTGAGGAAATCAATGTGGTGTCCACAGGGAGTGAAGTCTATATTGTTTCCTATGCCACTGAGGCTTACACAAACTTTCGGGCCAAGGCATAGTGAAGCTACCCCACGGTTCAATAAGTCGGATGAAAATGTACATGAAGAAGGGAGGCAAACGTTCCATTGGCAAGGTGATTTATGTTTAAAGCAAGGATAGGCCTAGTTTTTTTTACATGCGTGACACGTTCCTTCCATAAAATTTGTCATAAGCAATAAGGGCATATATCTCAAAATATCTGCCAATGCAAAAATTCGACAGAAATGGGTTTCTCTACATCTAAATAAACGATAAAAAAATTTTTTATTTATTTCATTAGAGGTAGCTTAACTAGATATTTACCCAAGATAATTTGGAATGGAGAGTGCTATTCAAATTAAGTTTACGCTTTTAACTCGAATACTAAGCGTCGTAGTAACTCCACTGCGGCAAACAAGTCCCAGGACCGTGGTTTTGTTTCAATTCGAGAAAACGTTTAAACTTACCAGTAGATCGGATACCGGTGTCAGAGGGTACCTCTGCCGCATTTATAATATTATGTCGAACCAAATATTGCACAAAGTCACGAGCAGCATTAAACTGCGCGTCTTTTTTGGTTGTAGAATTTCCACATGCAGTGTAGGGAAACCCATCTACTCGCACTTCGCATAGAAATCGTTGCCTGTGCTTCGGTCCCGCAGCCCGCACATCAAACGATACCTCTTTACTTTGTTTTTGGGCCCAGGAGTGGAGAAAAGACTTTGTATCCATGATGATATAACAAAAATATTCCCTTACACACAAGAAGCTTTTTTATTTTATAAAATCCTTGCAGTTGCTATCTTCAGTCTTCAATCTTGCTATTTTGCAATGAGCGGAATGAGCCAATGACCATAATAGTCCATAGAGTGAACTGTATTGTATTACTTAAAACAAAATGGCCGCTTCCACTCGAAAGTCGAAGCGCCTAGATTCAAATTTCAAACTCCTGCGGGGCATTCCCTAATCTCAGGCCAGGCCAGGCCGGCCCACGGATTTATATAAAATACTGGATAGGAAACTTTTTATTAATATATATTGGTTTGAAGCAAGCGCTATATCGCGCACTAGTAAAGTTGTAGTGATTTAATTTTCAGTAGCATATGAGGTTATTGATCGAGACTGTGACATTACCTCGCCGGGCATTACATCGCTGGACAGTACATCGCCGGGCACTTCCTCGCGTGACAGAGCATCGCCAGACAAATCTCTTTTCTTACATTAAACCTAACATGGACAAGGCATCGCCTTTATGCAAATTTCGGTCACTGCATCGCCGGTCATTACCTCGCTGACAAGTACATCGCCAAAATTGAAAAATCGGGCGTTGCATCGCCAGACAAGTCTCTTTTCTTACAATGAATCGAATACGGACAACACATCGCTGTTTATGCAAATTTTGGTCATTGCAACGCCGAGCTTCTCATCTCAACCACCAGGTGGCGACACTGACCTCTCTTCTTACATTTTTTTTTAAACAAGGGCTGTCGCACGATTTTGGATCATGGCAGTCTAATCCTAAGCCAAAACATGCCCGTAATGTTGTCTTCTTATAATGTTTCATAACTCCATTCCGGGAATATACTTGGGATATATCAGGTTTTCATTTTAGGGAGCATCCATAAATTGCGTAACGCTTCTGGTGGGGGGGTCCCATCAGGGTTATGCTTCGTTACGATAGGGTCTTCAATTATGAGCAACTCGCGATGCTATTTTAATCATATTATGCTGCTAGTATGTATGACCCTCTCTTGACTATAATGTGTACCTATTCTAATCGCTTTCCGAGCCTGCCTTAATCCTGTCATGCAGATGGTAGGATTTTCAATAACTACAAAAAACTGTCGAAATATGGTTTTATTACGGTATGCAGTAAAATATCCCTTTCGGCTCTGGCCGATCAGGAGTTGTGAGATTCCACAGACCCTGCTTTTCTTCTACGCTACCTACTGTACGCTATGTATGCAATAAAAAATTAAAAGTACTTCATTATTTTCCCGACCACAACGTAAACACACTTGTGTTCCAAACAATGACGACTACGAACTTTTACTTATTAAATTATTTTTACTTTGAATGGACGTCATCTTGAAATCGTTGATTTGTCGTAAAAAGTGTTGATAACCATTATCGTAGATAATAATACGAGTTTCTGTCAGATTTTAGTTCATTCCTTTGCGACCAATATTAACTGAGATATGAATTATATGAGGTTCCAAACGGCCACCATCTTGTAACTTAATAGTGGATCTACTGTAGCTGGTTAACGAAATCCATCATGACATTTGTATGATCAATTTTTGTGCCAAGTTTCATCAAAGTCAGATAATATTTTCGGAAGTTAGAGTGTTTCCTAAACATACATATACAGTACATATTATATATACTGTTGGACGGAGGGTGGTTTTAGGCTCAGGGGGTCATGAAATGAAAAGGTGTGATGATATTTTTGGAAAGTTGCCGAACATTGGTCGCCATCTCAATAGGTAGATAAATCTCCCTAAAACAGATTAAGCCTACATAACATTTCAATATTCAATACATATACAAATAAATAGAACCTGAAATACTGAAATAAATCTTACTTACAGTATATACAGCAGTATAAGTTCTTACATAGGAGGTACGAGAAATACGCATGCCACAACAAATATTTCGGTATTTTTTTTTCTATTGTTTGACAATAAATTATTAAAGGTAGGCTATACCAGTGACGGTAAAACTTATGACATAATGAAGATGACAGATGTTATACTTAAAACGTAAGGCTACTGAATTGTTATAATGATTCTCCCACTTCCAAAGTTTCATTTTAGCTTATTTCCCACTTTACCACATGGGACTCCATTTAAATATTATTAAATTGGATATATTAGCCCAGAGTGGAAATGAAATCATATTGAGCTTATTTGCTTTTTGAGTTCTATTTGAACTACCGATTGAGTTTTCCACGTCATCATAAGTAATCATAATATACTGCCTATGAGCTATGAGCCTATGGCCCTCTCCTTCACCTAACTGTGCATATCAACAACAGTTTAAAATTGCAATATAGGTTAATAATAATACAATACGTTTTGTATTGTTATGAATTAAATAAATAAATATGAGTGTCTTAGCTGTCGATTACAAAAGCCAGAACGCCAACAGACATCCGATTACTACTTATAATAATACGAGTACTGCTAATCGCGGCATCACTATACATGAAGTTACATTCTACTGTCATTTTTCACCCATTTTAACAAACAAATTTAAATTCATGGGAAGAAATCTTTCTTTTCCCTACTACTAACAATGACATTTTTATTAAAAAAATAATTTTAAGGGGATAAAATAGATTTTCAAACATTGTCAAGTAGCGTCTTTGTTAACATTACCCTCACTACTGCTGTTTTTTTCTATTCAAATATATTCTTAAATTCCCCTTGTTTGCCATAGATGCTGTAAATAGTGCAAAAATGCATTCTTATAATTCTGCGGTATATTATATTGTAACATACTGTATGTTTGCTGTTTTGACTGGACCTACCTATACCAGAGCGTAAGGTGGCCTATATAAGTTCAATTTGAGCAACCTAAAAATATACTGAACAGAAACAAGAATAACAAGATATATCATCAGGCAAAGGTGGGTAGAAAGCATCTCATACACCTTACAAAAATACACTCGTTATGTGACGGCCGCATAAAAGTCTGACACGATTTTTTTCAGGAGACTTGATTCTTGAGTTGCAATCTAAGGATTGGTTTGCAGCGAATGTTTTATTTTTCTCCTCCACTCTTGTCTGTTTTGTGCGGTCCTTTTTAGTTCTTTGTAGGTGGCGCACCCTAGGTCCTTCATGACATCTTCTAGGTACTCCTTCCTCTTTCGTCCTCTTGAGTTGGTGCCTTCAACCATACCCTCAATGATGCTCTTGAGGAGCCCTTCGTGTCTCAGAATATGCCCCATCCATTTGCCTCTTCTTGTTGAAATGGTGGCCATAATAGCTCTTTTTTCGTTTATTCTATGGAGCACATCTTCGTTGGTTATGTCGTTTCTCCATGGGATTTTCATGATTCTTCTATATCAACACAACTCAAAGGCTTCCAGCTTTTTTTCATGTTCGTAAATGCACCATGTCTCACTTCCGTACAAGAGCACACTCCACACTAGAGTTTTGAGAAGTCTTTTCCTTATTTCCAAGTCGATGTTGTTAGATTTGTTAGATTCGAATATCTTTGACTTTATGTTAAAAGCTAGTCTGGCTAAGTAAAACTTGATAGGGTACCCAAAAACACTTTCAACTTTACATGTTAAAGACAATTACATAGAATATACTGTTGGCTAAACAGCTCATTATAAAAAAAAATTACTGCAGCAAAAAACAAAAAAGATTTACCTAGGCCTATTCTGCCGTGCTAAACTTAACCTAACACTAACCATAAAAACGAAAAAAACGTTTTTGTTAATATGAATCAAGAGATTTGACACTTGAGAGGACTTTTGGTTGGTGGAAATAGTTTTTTAATCATGAATGTACTGTTTTTTTTTTATAAGAAAATGGAGTTAGGGTACGTTGACTGAATTTTTGTACAATTTCCTGCTGCGAGATATGGACTGAACAGTGAACACACTAACTTTCGATATTACCCATGATTTTTTAATGCAATGTCGAAGTAGAGGAGAATGCGCTAACTCAACTATAACCGCGCTAAATGAGAAAGAAGCCCCATGTATCGGTCATTCTATTTGAAATGAAAATATCTGATTTATTTATAAAAGTTTTGTCAGGAGTTGGTTTTAAATTATGATTGCTTCAATAATAATCAGCGGTTTAGCTTAATGACTCTTAATTTAAACGCCTGAATGTTTTCCCGGTCCCAAACAAAAGGTGTCTATGCGTTGTTTTTGATTCATAATGTATTCTTTCAACATTAACAATCTGATACTCATGTTAAGGCAAACACAAATTGTCGAATGTGTCAGGAAATAATTTTATTTATGGCCTACTATTGCGCTTTGGAAAGATACCTCATCGGAATTAAAAGATGCCAAAATATAAAATGGAAAATTGATCAGGGTCTTTTAGCTTAGCACGGCAGTATTGGCCAGCTCTTACGTTATTGCGTTCACCTAGTACACAAAGTAGGCTATGCCATTTTAGAAAGAAATAACATTATTTTTAATTTCATTATAAGCGCATTTTTGTCCTTTCCGCCCACTCTTACAATTAACTGATTTTAATGCATGATGTATAATTTAACCCACTTCTCAACTTATTAACATAGAAAAAAAAGTACCTAGCAGGAAGATATAAGTGAACTGTTTTAGACGGGCCCAATGCGCTACGGATAACAGTTTGTTCAAAATAACTTAGAGTAAACAGGTTACACAAAGAAATGGTGATGGCTGTGTATCCCCATTCCTCTTTCAAAAAAAGCGTACAAAAATATTTCAGGCCACTTTGTTCAAACAATTTCTCCAGGGGCACCGTCGGGCATCGGGCCCTCGTGTTTGCAGTTATACAAATCTTCATTTGTTAGAAATTGAACCTCACGTTACTGCTTCAAAATGAGTAAAACACAATCAAGTTTAACATGTGTATCAGTTACTTATACTTGAAACTTGACTACATAGGCTATAATTTTACAACATTTCGTATAAGTATTGTACTATTGACAGATCTCCCTTTCCAAATTCCTGGGAAAGGCATTGGATGCCTGCTTAATTTTATTCTTAGTCTTAAGCAACTCAGAACTCTCATAATATAACTTGTTTAAAGTTAATACACCCTTCGGGTAATTGTTCATGGCGCGCAAATTTTATTTGTAGTTTAATTATACATTAGTTTTCATTCGGTATACCGCATTGGCTAATAACAATAATATTTTTTACAATTTCAGTAGTCCTATCCAATATTTTACTCAAAACTTTGGTCTGATGGTTTCTACAATACAATAAAAATAGCCGCAACTGATATCTTTTGACGGTCACATTCCACTTCGTCTCTCCACAGGTTCCGGGGTCTTCCTTGCCACCTGAAGTCCTCCATTCTAGCTCTAAAATGACAATCCAAGTATCTGAAACAATTGCGATTCCAGCATTATTAATGTCAGTATAGCCTATTTCAATGGCCGTAAGCAGTATACCTAATAGCAAAGTTTCAAAAAGTTCACCTTAATTGTTAGCGGTGCCATTGTGATGTAGACCTATTTATAAGGTTGCAGTAAAATTAGAAAAATCAAATTTCCCTCTTTTTTGTACACCCATAGCAAAAATACACTAGCTTAGAGAATTTCACCCCTTTCGAAGTACGGTACTGTTCGTCGTGAAAAAAAATGTAAGACAGCATCTATGGATATGGCATACTAGCCTATACTTTTTAACGTAATGACAATAAATGCAGCCTTATTGGGATAATAGGGTGAGAGTAAGAATTTTGAATGTGTATTGCAGTGTAAGCTTCTAAGCTATTAGCCTACAGTATATCAGTGGTTCTCTTTTTTGAAGGCGGTGCCCTTTTTTACAGGAATTTAGTAAGCGGTGCCCAGCATGGCCCGAATGCATATATTCTTTATTGTACATGTAGGTCTACATACGAACAAATCCTACCAACCCTACCTTTTTGAACCTATCCTAAATACTTGTAACACCTCGATATCATGAACTTGGGCTTAAATAATAATAAAAATATCAACAAATCGTCTTTATTCAACAGCGTAGATAGCGCCAATGGCCCTTTCTTACACAAAACTGCATTTGCAAGTTGGAGAGTATAATTATTTCTATTCTCACAGAACTATATTGTCACAAAACCATTCAATTTTATCAAATTTTAATGGGATTTACGAGCCTCATGGACGTATGCAGCTTTTAAATTAATGTTCTTAGTGTCCTTAGCGCAGGAGCCAGAGGGTTCGGGAGATATGAAGGGGGTCTCCCACGGGGGAGAAGTTTGGAGAAAACAGACCTGAAATAAATTAGTCTGATTTTAAGCATTTTGATAGCAGCAATAACATCATTTTACAAGCAATTAGTATAATTGCGAACGAGGGGGGGGGGGGGGGTCGCCCGCGGGTGAAATTTTTTGTAAAATAGGGCTTTGATATTGGGGTTTTACGCATTTTGAGTGCAGTAACACTTTGATTTTAGAGAGCTTAGATACTTAGAGAGCTTTCGCTTTTCCCCGCAGTACCGGGGAATAGCGCTCTTTAACAGTCTTCCTCGGCATTTGAGGGACGAGCCTAGTGTCAAGATCTTCAGAGTTTCAGTTAGGGAATTATTATTAAAATTGAGCCCATATGATGTGCGTTTCTCCTTTGAACAGTGAATCTCTTATATTTTTAAAATGAAATTATTTAATATATACACTGTGCAATATCGTTGGTTTTTAGGTTTTAGCTTTTGACTACATATATATACTGTATATACATATATTCATATTCCATAAGATTGTTTGACTTAGACAGTAAGGGGTTGGAGAAATTTTGTTACATTGAGTATCTATCCTCTGTTGCTTGTCCAAATATATACATTACATTACATTACATTATATATATAGAGCCCTAATAGGGTAGAAACAAGGGCCAAGGTGTTGTTTATCTAGGGTGTCAGGTGACGCCGGATACAATGTTTTCAAAAAGGAATGCACAATGCACCCGCCACCCAGCACCCTCTTTTTTGTCAAACACCCCTGGTAATTGGTATATACAATCATGTAGTCTTGTACTGCAGTGTTGCCAAGCTGGATAACGGTAAACAATTAGTACAATGGTGAATGGTCTTGACCTGCGTTGCGCCGTTGCTACGCTTCATGTATACCTAACAAGTACCAACTACCTGAACTCTGAAATACCAACATTCATTGACATTCAGTTTCTAGTTTCAACCTCAATCCTCATCTTATACGAGTGCTTTTGGATTTTGAACCGAAATGAATTTGTAAAACGTGGTTCATAACTTCTTCATAACATTTCTCAAAGGGACATGCAATTACATGTTATATTGCAGTATTATATGGTGTATACAACACTGACATTTAATTAACTTTGGTTGAAGAGGTAACCTTTATTTATTTATTTATTTAAACTCCACGTAATAACCGAACTGCTATTAAATCGAAAGATGTAAATTAAACAAGCTTACTTTTTCGCCGCCTAATAAATACAATAGGCCCTAAAGGACCGTAGGCAAGGTGGGGGGGGGGGGGCTGATTGGGCTGCAGCCCCCCCCCCCCCCCGAAATGAAAAGTTGAGAATTTAACAAATCTAGTACGGTCACATGAATACCTACATATATCTTCCTAACATTGTAAAATTTACTTGTTAAAATCGTAAAACATACGTATTTTTTAAAAAATTTCCACCGTAGGAGACACCCCCCCCCCCCCAGCTATACCTTACTGTTATTGAAAACCCCACTATGTTGCACTTATACGTACTTTCAAATTTTTCCCCCGGGGGAGCCCCCTGTTTGGTTGAATCCAACGTTATTTCTATACAATCAAATCCGTTGTAATGATGACATTACGATTTAGTCTGCACAGTCTCAAATTATTATCTGCCTGTGCAGGCCCGGATTTAGGAATAGGCAGATTAGGCAGCTGCCTAGGGACCCCCACACGAAGGGGGCCCACAAAATTAAAAAAAAGCGAATTTAAAAAGTAAGAAATAAGTAAATTTCTTATGACAAAAATAATTTTCAATTTTTATTATGGTGGGGAATTTAGTGTCGTGACAGTGACAAGTTACCGTTACCAAAATGAAATGTAAGGACATGTATTATGCTCTTATTTTTATTGCTCCATCTTTTCCTAATACCTACTGTACTCTACATCTGCAACAGTGAAGGAAAGGCAATGGAGCTGCTTCTTTTGGGAGGGCCCCCACAGAGAACTGTGCCTGGGGGCAGTGCCGGGCCAAGGTACTTTAGCGGTGGTGGCAAGTTGAAGAATTTGCGCCCTCGAATATATTCTCCTTCTTTTAATGCCTCTTGCCAGGATGATCAGGTCGAGCCAAGGCCGTAACTAGGAATTTTTGCCATTTTGGCGACTGTATAATACTATATTTGGAGTAAATTGTTTTCTTGATCACTCAATTGTATGCTGTGTCTTCTTTACGAGTTATGGTGCAACTAGCTCGTATATAGGTACATGACCAAGCCCGTAGCCAGGACTTTTTTTTCGGGGGTGGCTGTGGCGACTGTGATTCTATCTAGTGTAAATTTATTTCTTGAGAATTCAATTGTGTCTAGTGTATTGGTTATGGTGTTACTCTTATCCAGTATATGATAGCATAGGCAATTTATTGGAGGTTTTAGCCTCGGTGCGAATACAAGCTATATATAATAAAATATATAATAATATTTTGCGGAATAAACCGTAATGTTATCATTACGACGGTTTAGATAGTTTAGAAATAATATTGCATTTAACCCAAAGAGGGGGCCCGGGGGAAAAATTTGAAAATATAAGTGCAAAATAATGGGGGTTTTACGCATTTTAACAGTAGTAAAGTATGGATTTTACAAAGCTTACAAAAGAATGCATATTAATAAAAATTAACCCCGTGGGAAAAATGTGAAAATGTAGGTGCAACACAATGGGGTTTTACAGCAGGAAAGCTTGGAAAGGAATGCATATTCATATTGCTCCAAACAGGGTCTCCCCGGGGAAATTTTTTGAAAAAATAGCTCCGAAATAGTGGTGTTGTATGATTTTAACAGCAGTAAAGTTTATAATTTACTCAGGAAGACGTACTCATGCTACCGAACTAAATTTATTTAATTCCCCCAACTTTTCATTTCGGGGGGAGGGGCTGCACTCAAATAAGCCCCCCCCCCCCTTGGGGCTTGGCTACGGTCTTGATACATGATAGAATAGGCACATCAAACGTCAAATTATTGGCGGATTTATAGCATTCGCGCGGGCACAGGCAGATAATATTTTGCCGAAATGCGGACCAAATATCAACGATTTCAGTATGACGGTATATAAACAAAATAAATAAGGACTCTTTTTGTTCTATTACTAAGCCAACCTGGCGGAGTTAGGGCTATAAAGCCCTCTCTTACACTCAGCTAGGAAGGCCCGGGACCACCTGCTTTACATGCCCTCCGAAGCATGGCCAGAAAACGTAGGAAGTGTAGGACTCGAACCAACAACCTATATAGATAGTACAGAAATAATATTGCATTTAACTGAAAGAGGAGGGCCCGGGGGAGGCGCCCGGGGTTCTCCCCCGGGTAGGGGGGGGGGATTTTGTAAATATAAGAGCGAAACTGTGGGGGTTAACGCATTTTAAAAGCAGTAACGTATAGATTTAACAAAACGTACAAAGAAATTCCTATTCATATTACGGCGAACAGGGGGGGGGGGTCTCCACCTGAGGAAACGTTTTGATAAAAATTTGAACAGCAGTAAAGTTTATAAATCACAGAGGAAGGCTTCGTGCCTGTGTCCGCACCAAAGCTGAATCCGCCAATGAATTGACGTTTGTTGTGCCTACGCAATATATGAGTAACACCATAACCTTTAAAGGATACAGTAGCTATACAATTGAGTTCTCAAGAAAACAGTTTAGATTAAATAGGATCACAGTCGCCACAGGCCCCCCTCTCACGGAAATATATCTTGGCTACGCCCTTGAGATCCGACATCATTCGAAGTTCTGAACTATCAAACGCTTTAAATTTTTGTGAATCGAAAATCCCATTCTCGACCTAACATAGCCTATAACAGGGTCTAGAACGCTAAAAACTGCAAATAAATATTATGGTGCATAGATCCAGTGGCAAAATACATTTTTTGGGAGTATCCTATCCTAAACCACCGCAAAATTAAAAAAAGCGCCGTCATAAAAGAAACGATCGGATTTTAATCAAACATGCCTTCCTATTTATCAAATTAGTATAGGTACCGAGATAAATAATATTATTTACTATGTCTATATAGTAAATAATTTTCCCATGGTTAAATCTCGGTTGCCTCGAAATACCTGATCCTAAAGCACACTGAATTGTTCGATGAGACGCAGCCCGTAACCACGATTTCATTTCAGGGAGGAATGCCAACCGCGATCCTATAGTACAGTCACTATAGTACAGTCACTCAAATCGCGTAAAACTCCACTATTTCAGCCCTATTTTTCAAACAAAAAAAATTAAAAAAAGGAGACCTCGGCCCCCCTTCCCCCTATTCGCCAATATATTCATTGCCCGTAAAGTATAAAACGTATTACTCTCAATATGTGTAAGACCCCAATAATTTAGCTCTATTTTTCAAAATGTTTCACGCGGGGGAGAGCCCCCCCCCCCCCAGGCCTACTGCATATTGCCTTTTGTTAACATAAATGAAAACTACAATATAATTATGTGAATTTAAAGAAAATCGTTGGAGCCGTTTTCGAGAAAACAATTTTTTAGCCGTTTTCTTTTAGTTTTTTTTAGAGCGAAACCCCCCAAAATAACCGGTACGTGTTGATTACTTGATAGTATAATTTTATAATTTAACAGAAATACACACTTATTTATTTAGAATTAATGGGACAATTTTAGTAGATACTTTTATGATATAGGCCTAATTTAATGGCCTAATTTAATGACCTCGTCTTGAATAACTAATAATAATAATAATAATAATGCGTGTATTTATCAAAAGGTATTACAAATTATACTGAAACCAAAGCCAAAAAAACGCATTGGGATCACCACACAATTTACAGTAGGCCTAGTAAAATTATTTGTCCGTGCCACTAGCATTACTTTTACTATTATACTGTACCTTTGAGTTTGAGTAGACTTCATGGCCCTGCCCCCCCCCCCCCCCGAAAAAGGATTTATGGGACTTTTGTCTATCAAACTAAATTGACCCCTCCTTAACAAACAAGACAGAGTCAGCATCAATACCATTCTAATAGCGCAATCGGGGGCTAGAATTGTCTTTCAACCTTAAAATCTGACCTGGTGACGGACAGATTAGGAATTGACAGGGTCGGATTTGCCAAAAAAAAAACACAACAAGAAAGTGAGGGGGAGGGGGGGGGGCTGTGGTGACTACAATCCTATCTAGTGTAAAATGGTCTTTTGGGAGCTCAATTGTATCCTGTGTGTATTCTCTATGTAAAGTTATGGTGTTACTCAAATATATTGTATAATAGGAAAGGCATATCAAACGTCAATTTATTGGCGGACTTATAGCTTTGGTGCAGACACAGGCAAATAATATTTTGCGGCTATGCGGACTAAATCAGTAAAACGTAGTGTAATTAATTATTACAACGGTTTCGATTGTATAGAAATACTATTGGATTTAACCCCCGGGGGAAAAATTGGAAACTATAAGCTAGTGCAAAATAGTGGGGGTTTACGCATTTTAACAGTAAGCAGAGTATAGATTTTAAAAAGCTTACGAAGGAATTGTTATTCATATTGACGCAAACCCCCCTGTTTGCTGCCCGGGGGTCTACCCAGGGGGAAATATTAATTTTTGAAAAATAGGTAGGAAAAATATTGAGATTTTACTATTTTAACAGTAGTAAAGCATTATAATTTACAGAGGAAGGCATATTCATGTCACTGCACTAGATTTATTTATTTCTCAACTTTTAATTTCGGAAAAGGGGAGCTACAGCCAGCAGCCTAATAAGCCCCCTTGCCTACGGCCTTGGTGTAGTCAATCTTTTGGTGGCAAAGGCAACGTATTTCTGGGGACATGGGGAATTTAAATGCTCCAGCTGGTTCCTTTTTCATGTTTCTATATTCACATACCGTATGTTAGTGTGTACCATGCGTAATGCAGGGCCTCCATCGTAAAATTGATCCTAAATAGTTGAAATAGTAACCTAAACTCAGTCTCGCTGATTTGGGTCCCGGCGCACTCGAACTTTGATGGGAATGAAAGAGCCGACGAGCTGGCTCGAAAAGGTGCAGAAACGCCATTCATTGGTGCAGAACCTAAGTACGGGATGGCTTATTGCCAGGCCCGTACTTCTGTACAAAAATGGGTGCAGAGAAAAACTGCAGAGGAATGGAAGAAAGTCCCGGAAAGCAGATTTGCTAAGAAGGTTATTCCGGGTCCTAGTAAAAAGCTCACCTATCAGCTTCTCTCTTTAAGTAGAGAGCAAGCTAGAAGGGTGGTTGGCACGCTTACGGGCCACGGCCACTTCAACAAACACATGCATAGGGTTGGCGTGAAAAACGACAGTAGATGTAGACTGTGTGAAGTTGAAGAAGAAACAGCTGAACACATTCTCTTTGAATGTGAAGCGCTGGGACAAACTCGATACCAAACTCTTGGCCACCCTAGGTCTGAAGAGGAAACCATCCGATCTAATCCCATCACAAAAACACTAGAATTTATCAAAAAAAACTGGTGTTATAAGATGGGCGTAGACGGCAAACGTGGAAGCAAAAGACCTTCTAGGTCGACGCTTATAGGAACTCAAACGAGTAGGCCCCACGAAGGAAAAAAAAAAAAAAAAACCTAAACTTTGAAAAAAGTGACTTTTTAGTAATCAGGTTACATCACTGTAAAACCTGGTCAGGGGTTTCATACGCTAACACGCAATATAAAATCAATGAACTTTGATGAACTTGAAATTTGTAGGGCAATAAAATTCTATATTAATTAAGGACAGTGTTTCAATTTTGGGAAACTTTGCAACTCCATGCACACCTACGCCCTAAAAAATTTAACTCTCTTCTTCAGTGTTGTCAGATTCAGGGAAGTACAATAATAATTACTATCAATTTTCCGAAGTTTAATTTGAATTTTCTGTATTTTTTTTTTAATGAAGTGACTGAAATCAAAATTGCAACGTTAATGCCGAATGGAAAAAACATTTTTAATTTTGTATTAATTATTTATTACTTTGGTTATAAATTTTATTCGTTTTTTGCATTGTCCGGTTCGTCCACAAATTTTCAGCCGGACAAGCCATTGAAAAACCCAAGCCCGTAGCCAGAAGTTTTTTCGGGGGTGGCTGTGGCGACTGATCCTATCTGGTGTAAATTTATTTCTTGAGAATTTAATTGTATCCCGTGTATTCTAAAGAGGTTATTGTGTGTTACTCGTATATATGATTTAGCATAGGCAATTTATTAGAGGTTTTAGCTTCGGTGCGAACACAGGCTTATAATAATATTTTAATAATATTTTGGGGTATGCGGAATAAATCGTTGTTAACACAAAGAGGGGGGCCCGGAAAATTTTGAAAATATAAGTGAAAAATAGTGGGGTTCTACGCATTTTAACAGCAGTAAAGTATGGAATTTACAAAGCTTACAAAATAAAGAATTCTTATTAATTAAAATAATATTGCATTTATCTCAAGCCCGGGGGTCTCCCCCAGGGGAAAAATTTGAAAATGTAAGTGCAAAACAGTGGGGTTTTACAGAAGGAAAGCTTGCAAAGGAATGCATATTAATATTGCTCCAAACAGGGGGACTGGGTGTCTCCAGCCCAATAAGCCCCCTCCAACCCCCCCCCCCCCCCCCGAAATGGAAAGTTGAGAATGAAATAAATCTAGTTCGGCAACATAAATGGGTCTTCCTCAGTAAATTATAAACTTTACTGCGGTTAAAATCGTAAAACCTCACTTTTTTGGACCTACTTTTTCAAAAAAATTCCCCCGGGGAAGACCCCCGGTCCCCTGTTTGGAGCAATATGAATATCCATTCCTTTGCAAGCTTTCCTGATGTAACCGCCCACTTTTTTGCACTTTTTCATTTTCAAATTTTTCCCCGGGGGGTCTCCCATTTTTGAGTGAAATGCAATATTATTTCAATAAATAAGACTTCTGTTGGGGGGGGGGGGGCTGCAGCCCAATAAGCCCATCCCCCTTGGCTATGGCCTTCGAAAACCCGGATATCTGGCGGCCTTGCTCTTTTTATATGTCAGGAGCTACACTGCATTTTCTCGCAATGCTTTGGAGGGCATGTAAAGCAGGCGGTCGCGGGCTCTCCTAGTTGATTGTAAGAGAGGGCTATAAAGCCCTAACTCCGCTTACAGTACAGCGCAGTTTTACTGACTTAACACTTACTGACTACTGTAGCGGATAATCCACAGTCCATTTCCATAAGGCGTCCATTCCACATACATACATCGTCAATGAAAATTATGAAATTGAAGGACATTTCAATTTTACTCTATGCCATTGTTAAAATTGATCAATTATCAATTGATCATAGAGTAAAATATTAGAATATTAGAAGTTCTTTCCTTCTTTGGTAAAATCACAAACAAACTAAAATTAAAAAATGGCGTCATGGGATATGACAAGTACAACTATTTAAATTGATTTCTTTAAAAAGAACGCATTTCTGTATAAAAATTATAATAAGGAATAAACAATAAGGCGACGAGGAAAACAAATGCAAACAAATTTCAAAAATTGAAAATTGTCAATTTTTGAAAAAACATATGGAATGGCCTCCATCAATGAGAAATTGAAATGTCCTTCAATTTCATAATTTTCATTGACGTACGTATGTGGAATACCCGCCTAAGCTAAGGCGTTAAGTCGAGGGGATAGTTCCAGAGAGGTGGAGCGAGGCCTCGCCAGGTACTGAGTTGCCACTTATGAATGGGGGTTGCGTGACCTTGTTTGGCTTTTGGATTTTGTGTAGACTGCTGTGTGCAGACCCCACAATACCAATTTAAATATTACCGCCGGCGCCAAATTTTAAGTTGCACGTGATTGCAAGAAACAATTTTTATTTCTTGAAAAAATTAAAAATATATCAAAAACCCCTCAAAAAAGTAACCAATAGTTGAAAAAGTGACCAAGTGGAGGCCCTGCACGGTAATGAAAATGTGGATGTGACCCACGTCCCACAGACCACAGTACCTTATATATCGTATTTGGCAAGCATGTCTTGGTATTCATATATTATTTATTATTATTATATTTATTTATATATATATTTTATATTATATTTCAATCAATAAAGAAATTATAGGCGGCCATAGACTTGCCCATTGGATGGCTTTATTTTACCTAGTTTGACCATTGCATGTAACCTGCATCGGTCAAGACTCAAGGCGTAGGTACCTATGAAGGGTGGCCTACAGACGACAAATAAAAGAAAATTTCGTAGCTATCCTTGTTCGTCTATGGGACTGCGACTACAGAACTTATATAAGTTATATGATATGGTCCATGACGTATTTTACGTGTATAACCGGATATTTATAATTAAAAAAAATGATAAAAAACTTACCTTTATTTATGCCAACGAACAACTTTCCCATTATATCCATAGCGCAATAGTTGTCCTGAAAGAACACATCACACACTCACGGCTTTAAGTAATCGTTATAGACGTTAATACTACAATATAAAAATAAATGCGATGCGAAATTGCGGATTGTGAAGGTAGCCAGACTGCCAGAGGGAATGGAAATTCGGGAAGGGCTGCCCGCCAGGGCTGCCAAATGACTTCTGCCGTATTCCTCGGAAATTGTTAAATAGTTCCTCAGAATACCCCGGAATTTTTTTTAAATGTTGGTTCCCTTTAGATGCATTTTCCACCAGCGTCAATAGTGATAGTAAATGTAGTATTGACGTGGTAGCAGACATTTTTAGACTGTCTTAATGTCTGCTACCACGTCATTACCACATTTACTATCACTATTGACGTTGGTCAAATAAGCGCCTTATACATGATTTTTTTTATTTTTGAACACCAAGGATGTTACAAATTAAACTTGATATAAAGTTTGTTTTCATGTAGTATGCTAAGCATAGACGGATTTTTATTATTTTTGAGAGTATCGACTGCTGTACGTCACCATGCCTACTTCACCAGTTTTCATCTTTTAATCTTGCTAATTTTCAGAAGCTAGAGCAGTATAGTCTAAGGCTCCTAAGCTACACCCACGTATACCATAAGTAGGTACCTTTAATTGTGGCAAATTCAAAATTGGCAGTTGCTGACAATTAAAAATACTTGGAGCGCTGAGAAAAGCATTATAGGGGGCTGCGTAACCTTCTGGAGACTGGAGGGGGGGGGGGGCTAGGTTGTTTGGGTTGTCATTATCAGATCTAAGCTGTTCTCCGTAAATCCAAGCCATTAATGTTATGGTAAACCTGAATTAGTGAGGTTTTACACATTTTGTCCCCTGGAGAAGGGGGCGCAGTCTCCCCTGCAGAAAAAACAATGATAAATAGGCCCAAATTAATGAGGTTTTTCGCATTTTATACCCTGGTGATAGGTGGGTCCGGGGGTCTCCCCCGTAGAAAAAAATTGATAAATAGGCCCAAATTAGTGAGGTTTTACGCATATTAAACCCTGGAGAATGGGGGGCCGGGGGTTTCCCCCGGAGAAGGAAAATTGATGTATATAGGCCTAGGTCCGAATTAGTGAGGTTTTACGAATTTTGCAAGCAGTACAGTTGAGATTGTACCGACAAATAAACCCATAGGCGTAAATTGGGGGGGGCAAGAGGGGGCAACTGCCCCCCCAATAATTCAAGGTAAAAAACCGACCTAAACTAAAAATATTGATTGTAGCAAAACTTTAAAAAAAGTAACATAGCCTAAAAATAAAATAAAAAAATCGTTCATTGGAGCATTTTCAAATTTAAACTTGGGCGGGAAATCTCCCGGAAGCGTCATTCGTCGTGGCAGCAGATGAGCGGCCATCATAAATAATGTTATTGTTTACATGTTAAAAATTTGGAATTGAAATGCAATAATAATTATTATTATTGAAAATGAAGGTGAGTAATTGTTCCAATTTTATTTTTAGTTGTTGTTGTACAAAGTACCGTAATTAATTTGCCTAACCAGCCCAAAAATTAGCCAAAGTTACTCAATGAAAGTATGTTTTAATACCCATATATACCCATACACAAGGCAAAAAACGCTGTTACCGACATTTGTTTCTCTTCAGCCACAACGAAAAGGGCAGAAATCATTGCTGCAGTTCTTTGCGCCCGCAAACAAAAAACCACGACAAGAAGAGCAAAGTCAGCAATCAACAGTTGCTCAGATTGATGATGCGCAGCCTTCAATGTCGTTCGGAACATTCTCCGAAAACGTCCCTACTACAGCCGAGGAATGTTCCCTTGTTGAGCCTATTCAGCAACAACCAGAAGATGGTCAGATTGATACGCAGCCTTCAATGTCGTTCGGAACATTCTCCGAAAACGTCCCTACTACAGCCGAAGAATGTTTCCTCGCTGAGCCCATTAATGCTCGTGACCCATGCAACGATGTACTATCAGCAAAAAACAGTATAAATGCTGGCCCATTTCAACCTATACGTACTGGACTTTCCTGCAAAAAATGGACGGAAATTTCGACCTAAGTGGTATACTTCATATCCTTGGTTAGAGTACAGTCCTTCAAACGACGGCGCATACTGTTTCGTTTGCCGAGTCTTTTACCAGTCTCAAGGAGACATGAGCAAAGCGGATGATGCTTTAACTATAAACGGGTTCTGCAATTGGAAAAAAGCCAACCAAGCCTTCAAGAATCATGAAAAATGTCACGTTCACGTGAGTAATGCCGTGAAATTGACTTCTTTTAAACAGTCCCAAAAACACGGCACGGTCATGGAAAAACTTGACTCGCAATATTCTAAAACTGTCAAAGAAAACAGACAATACCTTTGTGCAGTGGTGCAATCTATAATATATTGTGGCAGGCAAGGGCAAGCGCTTAGAGGCCACCAAGAAAATGAAGACTCAAAGAATAAAGGAAATTTTCTTGAGCTGATGGAGCTTCGTTCTTGCGACAATGAAATAATTAAACGTATGCTTTGCCAAAGAGAGAGAAATTACAAATATATTGCTCCAAGGTTTCAAAATCAGTTGCTGCAACTTATTGGAAATCAAATAATGAATGAAATATCATGTCAAGTGAAAAGAAACAAATTTTTTGCATTAATGGCTGATGAGACACAAGATATTGCGAAACATGAACAAGTGGCTATCGTTTTGAGACATGTTGATGAAAACTTAAGGGTCCATGAATCGTTTGTAGGATTTTACCGAACTGCCAAAACTGACGGTGAATCACTGGCAAACCTCTTGCAGTCCGTTTTAACATCGATGGATCTTGATATACAAAACCTTCGAGCCCAATGCTATGATGGTGCGTCCAGTATGAGAGGACCGTATAAAGGAGTTGCATCAAGATTGTTGGAAGTGAATCCAAAGGCCATGTATATTCACTGTTATGCGCATATCCTAAATTTATGCATCGTCAGCTTTTGCACATCAGTTTCCGAGATAAGAAACGTATTTTTTGATCTTCAGTGCCTGTACAACTTTATTGAACGATCATACAAAAGGCATGCAATTTTTGAGAAAATTCAAAAAAGCATGTGTTCCTTTTATGGAGGAACAAAAACACTGAAATCTTTAAGCGACACTCGGTGGTACTGCAGGGTGGAGGCAGTACGATCCCTGTTGGACAATTTTGATGCAACCCAAACGAGATTGCCGAGACTGATCCTTCTGTCGGTGGAGAAGCCAATTCTCTCGTAAAGAGGATGGAAGACTTCCATTTCATTTTTTGTTTAGTTTTTCTAATGAGAGTATTAAGCCAATGTGACATTCTGTCGAGAACTCTGCAGTCTAGTTCCATCAACTTCGCAGCCGTGAACGAAGTCGCACAGAGTACTGTCGAAGTGTTGAAATCATTTAGGAGTGACTCCTTCTTTAAGCAGCTGTGGGACTTCTCCAAGCAGATAGCTGAAAAATGTGGTTTTAAACCAGCATCGCTTCCCATAGTCAAGAACGTTCCTAAGAAATTTGGTGGTGGCACAAAAAATTATTTTCTGTGCGCTGAAGACTTCTATCGAATTGAAATTGTCTATGCAGTTGTAGATACATTAATTGAAGAGCTTACAAGCCGTTTCGAGGAAAACAACCTCAATATTCTGCAGAAATTATCAAGCATCGTAACTGCAAACACAGTGGATCTTAATGCAGTCAGCGAAATTTGTAACTTTTACAAATTACCGAAAAAAACCAAACAGTAGCCGAATTAAGCTGTTTGTACAACATGGAATCCATGAAAAATAAGTCTTTTGACGAAAGATGTTCTGAGCTTGTAGAAAAAAATCATAAAGAAGCCTTCCCGGTGGTTTTCAACTTATTCAGGCTCCTGCTGACAGTGCCGGCAAGTTCAGCATCTTGTGAGCGGTCATTCTCCTGTCTAAGGCGGCTTAAAACCTACACCAGGAATACTACTGGCCAAGATCGGCTGTCCTCACTTGCTCTTATGGCGATCGAGCGAGAAATCAATATTGATATCGAAAAAGTAATTGACGATTTCAGTTTAGGAGAAAACCGTAGGATGCACTTTAAGTAAAATGTACCTCAATAAATTATGGTGTTTTAAATATAAACATTTTTCTTATTTTCTTATTTTTTTTAAAGTAAAAAAAGCCTTTCTTCATTTCTTCTTGATTACTACCTTACCTACATTTATATTTGAGGGACCCTACCCCCTCGGCAACTTTGCCCCCCCAATGAAAATGGTGAATTTACGCCTATGAATAAACCTACCACTGAGGGGGCCCGGGGGTCTCCCCCGAAGAAAAAGCTTGAAAAAATAGGTCTGAAATAGGCCTATTGGGATCTTAAGCATTTTGAGTAATATATTTTCGTGAAAATAAGTCAACGTGTTGATTTTTTCATGATGTCTTTAATGTAAAATAAGCATACCGAGTATCAAGAATTAATTTCCCTTTCGTTATTGTGGATACTATGCCTTTCACCTCCATAACGTCTTTGTCACCAGAAATCCTGGGGGGGGGGGGCCTGCGGGCTTAGCCTCCCCCCCCCCCCCCAGGACCCCCCCTATTTACGCCCATGCATGTATGTATAAACTTACAAACCTTTCTTGAAATAGGTTTGTGATGGAAATAATGCAATAGGCTCCCATGATTTAATCATTTGATTTGACTTTTTTCTCACCCTCACACTTTTATAGGCTGATATGAAATTCCCGGCATCTTATTTCAGGTTCATCTAAGTTTTATTCATTATACAAAGCTGAAGCTACTCAAGCTAGTAACTTTTTAAAAACATGCAGAAATCTAGAATAATTTTTAGTGCGCTAGCGGCGGGAAATACACGACAGCTAAGTCGTAATAAATAGCTGACAATTAACTGTCATAACTGCCATAAGATAACTATTGAGTTTCATTTGGCGCGAAAATTTTAGGCCAAAATATGGTGGACTTTTGATTGGTCCCCTGCTTCAGCATGCAAATCATATGGAGGTGTAGGGCTCGGGGTGGAAATAGTGTTTATATTTTTTGAATTTTTGCGAAAATTTTATGAAATCGTGAGAGAATCAATGGTCATTCGACAAAAATCTTAAAAAATAAAATAAAAACAAATTTCCCTAAAATCCCACAGAAAAACCTCAAAAATTGTTGACCCCGGAAATTTTTCGGAATAAAATTATTTCCCACGGAATTCCGAGGTAAACCACGGAATGTGGCAGCCCTGCTGCCCGCTGGGGCGCTGGAGCAGGGAGCACAGAGTCACAGAGAACTTGCCACTTGGAACGTGGCGCGCGCGTCTTGAAAATCAGGAGGGTAAAATCTAAAATTAGAGCCTGGAGGGAGTGGACCAGCGCCGCGCATTCCTACCCTCAAGGCCAGGCCAACACCCTACAAAGTACAATGGAAACAATATATCCCTATTTTTTACTTTTTACCTGTATTGAGCATTGACTGTATTTGCTGGTGCCGTTGGTGTCTGCCTGCCTGCCTGGTGGGTTTGCACCGTTAGTTATTTGTCAATGGTTTGCACCGTATGCGTATACGCTATATGGCCTATGTGACATAGCATTGAATATAATATAGTATTATGTAGGCTAGCTAGACGAGTTGGCGGAGTTGCCATATTAGTTATTCGTCTATGGGAGTTGCCCATTGAAATTTAGTAATTTTTTCAGGAGCCATCATATTATAATTTATATTGTCAAGTGCCGTTGTCAGTTTAAAGTATTTGCCAATTCTGGCATTCAAAGACTATACCGTATTCAATTTTGGTGTAATTAACACTATAGGGGTTCACACAAAAAACAACCCAATGTGGGCTGATCCCTATAATGACCACTGCGTTATTGGGGAAGTTGCAGTCAGCAACATGACCAACAGCCGCGTTCTTCCCCTGACCTCTACCAATGAGTACCCACTTTAAAGTTGGCTGGACCCAGGCTGGGCAAGTCTTGACCTTTGACCTTCCGTATCATAAAGCTAGTCATCCAATTCTCTGGCAAATGGATTGCTCCTGACCAGGCAATCGAACGGTAATACAATAAAGGTCAATAGAATGGATTGCTAAAAGCAATATTTTAATTCTATTTCCAGATGACATGACAAAAGATAATACTAGGCTACATGACCTATTGAAGTCGGTACATACTGTATATAAAAGCCTGGCGATCAGGGTTGATGTTTAGGCCTGATTCAAATTTAGGCCAGCCCTTAAGTGCTGTAGGCTAAACCTCGAAACTCACCAAAACTTGTATATGCAAAATGATAACATACTCACTATCTTAGGGCATAGTTATTAGTAAGCGTCGGGAACCTTTAATGAAACAAGCTGCACACGGCTACACGGATATCAAAAGTCCAAGAATTTATTGATTTTGACTAAAGACTTTTAAGGCTTAGCTAATCCAAAAGAAATTGGCTATGCTGCATGCCCAAGTTAGAAATGGAAAAATTAGCCGAAATGCAATAATAATGTTATTTTCTAATATAGTTTTCTATTTTATTCATTTCCATTTTCCTGTACTTACACAGTACGGTACTCTTTAAAGAACAAAGAACCTCACGTTGTGTAATGTTTAAATGTGATGATTTTTAATGGATTAAATCAAATTAACTAGTATCGAAATGAGCGCAAGTAAAATTTGAAAACGGCGCGATTCTGAGAAATCATAATGCGCATGCACCGCGATAGAAATGCCTGTGGTATACATTGCTTGCAGAGCCTTAATTTTGCAGTACTACCCTATGCAGGCAATTATAACTCCTGGAGAAGGCGAGTTACATTCATGCTGAACTAGGCTTTACTTTTACAATGTTATGATTATTACCCTCATATTGATGTTAAGCGCAACCTTAAAATTATCGGTGCATTTAGGACAATATTATTTCCATAATTTTATACTCCAACGAACAATTTGACCTAATCTGACAGTAATGTGTTAACTGTTTTCGACCAATTTCGATCGATTGCACGAAAGTCTGGGCACATTATTGTTTAAGACTCTTAAGATATTATGCTCATAAATATTTTTAGTTTACTTTACTATCAAATTATTATACTTATTAGCCTACTTACCGGGTTACATATTTTATGTAGTTCATTGCAATAAGTCAATATCACCGCCCAATTGAAACGGTAATTTTTTAACAGCCTATGTATAAATAAGTAATTATTTAAAAATGCAATTCTCCTATCAAGCTTGATGATGTAAATGTACGATACACACAATTTAGATGACATCGCGAGAGGAGCGAAACAAGAGCGTGCTCCGAATATGCGCTCAAAACAAGAGCGGGAGAGGCTAAAAATCGAAGCGCTCTATCGCCTAATCTTTGATCTTTCAATAAGTATTCAGTTGAATTCATAGTTTCCCTATCTAATTACGGTACGTACAAATCCTACAAAAATGAAACTATGCAAGCCTAGGAATAATGTAAAGGTGGTCTTGCCCGCCTCACCCCCAGCCTAGTGGCAAAACCGTATAATTCCATTTTGTATTCAGTTGCACAGAGCCAATTTTGAAAAATTTAAAAAGAGAGGGCAGTGTCGCGACCTGGTGGTTGAGATGAGAAGCTCGGCGTTGCAATGACCAAAATTTGCATAAACAGCGATGTGTTGTCCGTATTCGATTTATTGTAAGAAAAGAGACTTGTCTGGCGATGCAACACCCGATATTTCAATTTTGGCGATGTACTTGTCAGCGAGGTAATGGCTGGCGATGCAGTGACCGAAATTTGCATAAACGCGATGCCTTGTCCATGTTAGGTTTAATGTAAGAAGAGAGATTTGTCTGGCGATGCTCTGTCACGCGAGGAAGTGCCCGGCGTTGTACTGTCAAGCGATGTAATGCCCGGCGAGGTAATGTCACAGTCTCTATTGATCTAGCTCTTTGCGTACACCGTTCAATATGATACTTCGTACACTGATATCCACATAGGTTACACCGACACGCTTCATCCGGTTCGTGAAAGTCAGTTCTTTCACATATGACATGATGAAATCCATGTACTGCCAGTCTGGTTATTACGTGTCTTTGTTCTTGGTTGTGTGACGTCCAGGAGCGGTCAACCATTGCTTGGGTGGCATAGAAGTTCGGGTCTACGTCTAGTTCTTTTTGTTGTCGTTCTTCAATAAACGCCTCATAGGCTTGTGACGTTGGTAGTAGAAAATCAATGCGGATTTCTTTCACTAAGTATTCTTCCCGAGTCAGTAGGTAGACTAGTCGAGATTTGGTATACGGTGAGACTCCAAGTATTCGCTTTAGATAAGTTGCTTTTACTTTCTCTATTTCATTAAGATTTCTGACGGTTAGATTTTCCCAGATGACTGAGATAGCATATGTGAGTACTGGCTTGACTTTTGCGTTAAACAGCTTCACTGCCGTGCTTAGGCTGAGTAATCTAGGATTACTTATACTACTCATCGCGCGTAAGGCTGACACCACCTTGTCTGCTATGTGCGCTGTAAATTTCTTTCCCGAGAAGTGGAATTTTAATCCGAGATATGTATAATGGGAGGCGGTTGGGAGAGGAGTTTTTTCGTGAAGAATACGCTCATGTCTTCCTACATTTCCACCTCTGCGGAATTTTACAAACATCGTCTTTTCTCGATTGACGTGTAGGCTGTTGTTTCTTGCCCATTCTATTAATCTGTTGTACGTCTCTTGCAGGTGCTGGAGGCTTCTAGACAACAGGACCTTGTCGTCGGCATATATGAGCAGTTTTACATTCTCGTTGTCAACGATTTTTTCTTCAACGTCTAGGCATAGAATATCGAAGAAAATTGGGGATGAGTTATCGCCCTGATAAAGACCATTTGTCTGCTTTATCTTCTTTGACTGGGTCAGCCCGTCATTTATACTTATGTTATTAGCACTAAGAATGTTATGGTAAATTTCTTGGACTGGGTGTCCTTCTCCAAGGATCCCGCGGAGTTTTGTCAGCATGATCATCCTGTCAACTGAATCGAATGCTTTGCTATAGTCAACGAACAAGGCGTACAAAGGCGTTTTTGGTGTTTGTAGTGCATCGTCTATTTCATTTTTGAGTATTTCAATAGCCTGCAGAGTACTCCTCCCCTTCCTGAACCCAAATTGACATTCCGGTAGATTTTCATCTATTTCGTCCATTACTCTGTTTATCAGTAGTTTCGACAGGAGTTTTAGTGGTATGCTTTCTAGTGCGATACCTCTGTAAGCGTCCGGGCTAGTGATATCCCCTTTCCCTTTGTATATTACTTTTAGTATTATATCACGCCATTGTGAAGGGATTTTCCTCAATGCTATGCATTTGTTGAGCAGGGTGGTCCAGAGTGGCCCTAGGACATTGAAAGTGCTTACTATGTGTTCCGAGAATAATGCGTCTGGTCCAGCTGCTTTACCTTTTTTGAGTTTCTTTACAGCCCCTTCTACTTCTTCCAAGGTCAACCTCATTCCTTGGTTAGACGGCGTTGTTTCTGGGAACGCTGCTTCCAGGTCATCTTTGTTCAGTATATTGGAAAAGTGCTGCTGCCATCTTTCCATGCCAATATTCTGGTTGTATGCAGGAGACCTCTTTGTTAGAGCTACATAAGGATTTCGCTCGGCTCTTTCAACCATTTGCTGTTCTTGATGTTTGCAATAATTATTTCTCTTAACATTTAACAATATTTTATATCTTTTTCTATCTTCACAAAGGCGTTTAGAGTTTTCTAGGGTTGGGATTTGTCTAAAAGCATACAAAGAGGCCAGTACTCCTTGCCTCAATTGGTAGCACTCCCTATCAAACCATGGAAGCGCTCGTCGTGGTCTCACCTCTTCTTGACAGTGTTGTGAGTGAGATTAGGCGGGCTCGTGGCAGTAGAAGAAGGGCCGTGGCAGGAGTGGAGTACGCAGGCGGGCAACAAGGACAAGAGTGAAAGATGAGAACCTGGTAGGGTTATGTTGTAGTGTAATTAATAAAAGACTATGTTCTAAATTGGTGTGCTTTCTTCAAAACATGGTGCTGAGTGTGAAAGAACAGTAAAAGGGAATACTTATAATCGTAGAATGGATGAAAATGAGGTGAAAACAGGAGTGAGTGGACAAGCCGGCTGTCCCTCATCAAACTCCGGGTCACAGTCCAACGTAAGTAATGCAGCAATTAGACCACTAGATATGAAAGCATCTAACCTAGCGGAAGCCTGGACACATTGGAAATTGCGTTTTACAATTTATTTAAACGCAACGGCATTGAATAAGGCAGATGACATGCGAAAAGTCAGCCTATTACTGCTCATGATGGGTGAGGGCTCAACCGACATTTTCATGTCATTCAATAAGACAATGGAAAAAACCCCATATGCAGATATTGTGCAGCTATTCGACGATTACTTTTTACCGCAGAAAAACGTGACCCTGGAACGTCATATCTTGTTTACTAGGAAACAGAAAGAAGAGGAGACTATCAATGAATATGTCACGGTATTGAAAACGTTAGCATCATCGTGTGAATTGGACAAGCTGAAAGATTCGATTATCAGGGATGTTTTAATTTGTGGCATAATTGACAATAATTTGAGGGAGCGACTTCTGAGTGAATCCAAGCTAACATTAGACAAGGCTGTTGAAATAGCCAACACGTACGTGATGACCCGTAAACAAGCTGAAATGGTGAACCAATCAGAGAACTATGTAGGCCGAGCTACAGCAAAGCAAACCCAATTTTATAGTCGGAGTGATTCAAAACAGCAGTCCAGGTTTGGAAAAAACGAAAACTATCGAAATCCGGAATGTTCGCGATGCGGGTTGCAACACGGAAGAGGGCAGCAGTGCCCAGCTTGGGGATCTGAATGCCGTCGATGTGGGGGAAAGAACCACTGGCAAGTCAAATGCAGGACTACGGACGTCAGAAAGGTAGTTCACACGATTTCACAAAACTGTGACCATCCAAATGAAGACTACTTCATAGGCATGGTATCAGGTGGGACGAACACCAAATGGATGATCAAAATCGAAATTAATGGTCAGACAATTAACGCACAGGTAGACACGGGTGCTCAAGTCAATGTACTCTCAATCAATACCTTGCGAAAAATAGGAGTACCACATCGTTTGTTGGATCCTCCTCAGCGAACCATCCGTGCTCTGGGTGGAGCGAAAGTTAAAGTGGTGGGAGAAATTCAACTGGAGTGCCGTTACAAAGGAAGAAGTTTAAGCATTCAATATGCTGTCGTGGAGACCCCGTGTGACACCATCCTAGGGCTTCAGACCACCCAGGATCTGAACCTAGTTACCGTCAAGACGGTGAACTGCCAAGAAACTACTACAAAGTGGGTGAGTACGTTAATGGAGCAATATGATGATGTATTTACAGGTCTAGGCAAATTGCCGGGGACGGTGGCACTTACAATTGATAATACGGTTCAACCGCAAATATGTGGACAGAGAAAGATTCCCTTACGTTTGTTGGACAAAGTCAAGGTTGAAATACAAAGAATGTTAAAAGAGGGTGTTATTATTCCCCAGGACCAACCTACGGATTGGGTTAGTCCAATGAGTATTGTAGAAAAGGCCAATGGTACCCTAAGAATTTGCTTAGACCCAGGGCCATTAAATAAAGCCATATTAAGGCCACATTGCCTATACCCTGATTGGGAAAGTATCAAAGCCCAACTCAATGGATCGACAATGTTTTCGGTGTTGGATGCAAGATCAGGGTTTTGGCAGCTAGAATTAGATGCAGCAAGTCAAAGGCTGTGCACATTTCATACCCGATGGGGTCGATACAGTTTCACGCGTTTACCGTTTGGCATCAGGAGTGCCCCAGAAATATTCATGCAAGTCATGCATAAATATTTCAGTAATATACCGAATATAGTGTATTATATGGATGATTTTCTTGTGTATGGATCGGAGAAAACACACAAGGAGACACTCGAAAAAGTTTTAGAAAACGCACGAGTAATTAATTTAAAATTTTCAAAAGATAAATCTCGCATAGGTCTCAGTGAAGTTAAATACCTGGGCCATACATTTTCAAAACAGGGGACCGCTGTTGACCCGAGCAAAATAGAAGCTATTGAAGGGTTAGAAATCCCAACCAATGTGCAAGAACTGCAACGTGTCATAGGGCTATTCAATTATCTGAGAGAATTCATACCTAATTTTTCAGCGCTAACGGCTAATATGAGACAACTGCTCAAGCAAGGGGTTCCATGGAATTTTTCAGAAACAATGAAAAAGGATTTTAATGAACTTAAGAGCCGGGTGACCAAGGCACCCGTGTTGGCCTTCTTTGACCCCAAGAAAAATGTGACACTGTCAGTCGATAGCAGTTCGTTCGCATTGGGTTGTTGCGTTTTGCAAGACAGAAGACCTGTAGCTTATGCTTCAGCAGCCCTGTCTCCGGCGCAAACGCGATACTCGCAAATAGAAAAAGAGATGCTAGCCATCGTATTTGGGTGTATCAAATTCCATACGTTCATTTATGGACAAGTTGTAGACGTACAGACAGACCATAAGCCACTAGAGGCAATTTTTAAAAAACCTTTGGCGAAGGCGCCACCACGGCTCCAGAGGATGTTGCTCCGTTTACAGGGCTATGACCTGAAAGTTAGATTTGTACCTGGCCGCGAATTGTACATCGCTGACACGTTGTCAAGGTCAAATGCAAAGCCCGAACCTTTACTGGAACAGGTTGAGGCAGACATACAGGTCCATGTAAATCTCTTGACCAATAATTTAGCTGTTAGTCCGGAGCGCTTAGAAGAAATTAAAAAGGCAACGACTAACGATAAAACCCTACAACTTCTGGTAAAGTATTGTAATAATGGTTGGCCAAAATCCAAAGATAAAGTAATACCTCAAGCAAAAAATTATTACAATATTCAGGAAGAAATATCTACTACGCCAGAAGGGTTAGTCTTAAAAGGATCGGCCCTGATTATTCCGGAAGAATTACGCCAACTGATCTTAAGGAAAATGCATGCTAGCCATCTAGGCTACGCACGAACTATAAAATTGGCTAGAGAGTTGGTATTTTGGCCAAATATGACTGTTCAAATAAAAAATCTAATTGATAATTGTAAACAATGTCAGACCCATCATGCGAGCCAGTGCAAAGAACCACTTAACCCACACTCAGTGGGTAGTTTCCCGTTTGAAAAAGTTGGAGTTGATTTTTTACAATTTCAGAGCCAACAATATCTGGTGCTGGTTGATTATTACTCAGGTTGGCCTGAACTGGCCATTGTCAATAGAAATAGTGCATCTAATACAATTATGCACCTCAAATCAATTTTTGCGAGGCATGGCATACCTAGGGTCCTGGTATCGGATGGTGGGCCGCCATTTGCTTCTAGTGAATTCGGAAATTTTGTAAAAGAATGGGATATAAACCACATTAGGACTAGCCCATATTTTCCGTCTTCGAATGGTATGGTGGAAGCAACCGTCAGGAATATAAAAAATTTATTAAGGAAGTGTGAGGATCCCTATATGGGTCTGTTACAGTTTAGAAACACTCCAAAAGAAAACACCAGATCTCCGGCGGAGTTATTAATGTCCCGACGATTGCGCACACCTATACCGGTAGTGGAGGAAAGACTCCGACCCTCGAGTATCCCAGTAGCCGAACACCTCTGGCAAATTGACTTAAAAAATAAGCAAATTCAAAAGTGGTATGACCGGGGTACTCGAGTATTAGATGATATTCCCATAGGATCAGAGGTGTGGATACAGTTACAACCCAAGGGAGAATTCTTACCAGGTACAATAAAGGGAAAGTGTCCGGAACCTCGATCTTATTGGGTGTACTGTAAAGGTAAGGAATATCGTAGAAACCGAAAGTTTATAATGTATAGGACCAAAAACAGTGAGAGTGATAGTGCTAATAATTTACAGGATTTTGCACAACCAGTGGAGGAAGAGGCGAGTGCAAATACGCCTACGCCTTTACACTTTGAAGGAGAAACCGACCCTGATGCACTGTCGAGCATAGACATGCCCCGTCCGGTAAGACTGAGGAAACCTGTTCAACGCTTCTCGCACAGCAACTATAACTGAGAAAAGAAGGATGTTGTGAGTGAAATTAGGCGGGCTCGTGGCAGTAGAAGAAGGGCCGTGGCAGGAGTGGAGTACGCAGGCGGGCAACAAGGACAAGAGTGAAAGATGAGAACCTGGTAGGGTTATGTTGTAGTGTAATTAATAAAAGACTATGTTCTAAATTGGTGTGCTTTCTTCAAAACAGACAGCTTTTTATTATTCCCTCTATGCGTTTCATAGCGCTATCTAGGTCATTTGTTTCTATGTAGTTCTCTATTTCTCGTTTCCCATCCCGGACTGCTGCAGCTATTCGGTCCACGTGAATTTTCCTAGATATGCGGGGAGACGATACCGTCTGTTTGTTAATCATGTTCATGATTTCAAAATCCATTATGATCGGTTGGTGCTTCTTGATGAGAGCAGCTTCATTTTGAACGTATTGTTTGATTAGCGTTATGCGTCCTCCATAGAATACTAAGTCGATGGTGCTCGAGCCGTTGTGGCAAATATAAGTCTTTGTGTTGGCCTCGTTCGCCAGGGCCAAGCCCTCTTCTTCCATGTAGGAGAGAAGTTGCTCCGTCCTCCTTGACTTGCAGTCGATGCGGCAGTTAAAGTCTCCCGCGAGAATTATTGGTTCGTTTCCATCTGCTGTAGACATGACTTGACTTATACTGTCTATGATATCTACTACTGCCATGTGTGGCGGGTAGTATCCTGCTATTATGAGCGCAGCTTTTGTTTTTATGGCCATTGCTGTGCTCGTATCCTTGTACTCACACCTAAAAGGGAGGAGCCACGGTTTGAGGAGACACGTGATACCTCCAATTGGCCTCCCTCGCTCCCTCTTTTCGGCGAAGATATGTAATTGATAAAATTTTTCCCTCAGCTTTATTGAGTCTAGCAGGAAAGTCTCTGTTAGAACTACAATGTCACACATGTTGAATGCTTTGCTGGGCAATAGAGCCAACGCTCCATTTGCCCCTTCTATATTCCAGTTCATGATTGTTAAAGAGGTTTTATTTATATTTGCATTGTCGCCGTCTTTGAGTCAGGCTTCTCTGGTTTGCCCATAATATTTGGGTATTGAGCCATCCATACTGGTGCTTGGGATCCAGGGAATAGGGGAGGGGTTGAATTGGGGTGTAAGGTGTGCTGGGTGGGTTAAAGGAATGTGAGGTGGTGAGGGGGATGGGTGGAAGTGTGCATTTGATGTATAGAAGTGAGGAGGTGGTGAGGGGTGGTGAGGGGGTGGCGGGAAGAAATGTCTGGGGGGTTGGGAAAATTGTGTAGAGAGCAGCGGAGGTATGTGAGTAGGAAGAACCAAGAACTTTTTAATAATATCGTATGCTAAAAATAAGCGGAATCAGTTTCAAGATCAAAATCATTCTGCTGGTCGCCGCCATTAAAGCATGGTTGCCTATTAGAATTTAGCAAATTTTAAATAATATTTTATATAGAAAAAAATGGTTTATTGTGCAGGAATTTTATGCGAAACCCGTCCCTCATCTATTTCGAAAATACCTTTACACAGGTAAGTCAGCGTTTGTCTCGGAAACCTAAAATTTAAGATGTTTTTGTGGAAGCCTCAAACATTGCATGTTTTTGTTTTACATGGCCTTATTTTCATTTTAAACTAATTTATGTAGGTTAAGATTACCTGTTGCGCATTTCTTAGTAAGATGCGACTGAATGGTATGTAATGCAATAAATATTTGTAATCTTGGTCTTGAAATATTTACTCATTGTGCGCCAATAATGACACAATGTTGTTGAGTGTGGGTTGCTATTTCAGTATCACTTCGAAAGTGTACTTGCCTTTACATGATGATAGGCCTCAGTCCAACTTTAAGTTAATTACAGAATAATGTTGTTTATGTAAGAAAAAGAAGTTGAAGAATTTGTTGGCAATTTCTTTAATTTTATCATAATGCTTCCTGCTTTGCATCCTATTATTTTATGCATTTTTTTTTCCAGATTTCCTTTAAACAATGAACTGTTAAAGAAATGCTTATTGTCATGCGAAGAGATTTGTACATGCCCACTAAATGGTCTCGAATCTGTGGCCAGCATTTTGAAGGATATTCCTATTTGGTGCGACCAAATAGTATCAGAAAGCCATTATTATTAATGTCGGACGCCGTGCCTTTATTATTTGACTTCCCCAAGTAGCTGCAGCGGAAAGAGTCTAATCTTCGCGAAATTGTTCGACAGGGGATATATTTACAAGAACTTGAACCTGATCATCCAACTCCAAAGGTATGTAGCATTATTATTTTCAAATGCTTTGATATCTTTGTCCAAAATTAGTCTATCGTTACTCTTGACTTCGTGATATTTCATATTAAGTAAGAAACAATTTTATTTTCTGACACCTGCTTTCAGCATTTCAGCTTTAAGCAACCCTGTTAGCCTGGTGAGGGGAATGAGTCGATTTATTATCTCGATGCACCCTAAGGGGAGACTCCTTCACCTCGGGGAGAAGGGGAGTCGACTGACAAGATTGACCTCCTGATTATAGTGGATTCCAAGCCATTTGGAGAAAATATTATAGTAAAGTAAAGTCACACGATGAAAACGGAAGTGACTAGGACACGCGCAATTAGACTGCAGGGTACAGTCTAAGCGCGTTATCATGTCCCACCATGTTCCCCTGCCGTCGCTGTGGACACTACCAAGTTTGCCGCAGTTTGAAACACGCTCTGCCCTCGTGGTTTCAACTGGGTTAGCCCCTAAGGGTTATGAAATTGGAAAGATTGTAGTGTCAGCCGCATGGAGAAGCGGGTTCGGTTTCCGTTCACACCCCATTTCTTCCTCTTTTATATTTCCTGATGGGCCTGGTTCTGTCGTTTACCTTCTATAATGTTAATTCATCTTTCCTATAGGGTTTTGGTATATTCTTTCAGTTAATGGATGACGCGAGAAACGACGCCAAACCATGCAAAGGTGCCTCGACCCAGGCGAGCGTGTTGAAAGAGACGTCGTCTTTAAAAGAAAGCGGAAGATCAACTGCTGCAGGTCAAGTTGGAGGCGTATGCTGAACCAGGGATTATGTTGCCTTTTTTACTTATTTGTCTGATAATAACATTCTCGTCCCTATTTACAAGATCATGGTAGCCTATTGAGATCGATTCTATGAGCATTCGTTCCCAAATATTGTATGACAAGGGCAGAAAGAAAATGGGAGGCTATGTTGATTTGGGAAATTTCGCTGCTTCAGAAATTGGTAAACCCGCAAAAGGGGCCCTTGTTTTGCAGTTGCCTCTCTGTCAAGGTCTTTCAAATGCCCGTAAGCGTATTTTCTTATTGAAAAATTAGACACCTCTATTCTCAGTAGAATATTGATGACAGCTTCATCATATTGGGATTAAAGTCCGCTCATGTGATGGTGTTCACGTAAATATAGCAGCATTACTAGTTTTAGGTTGTGACCTTGTCGCAGGCGAGCATACATTATTTCCACACCCAGCAGACAGGTATCCTATATTTGTTTAAGTTGACTCGAAATTCATATGCTGAAACTGGACGCTAACTAACACGCTCAGCGTGGAATTATGAACACCCCTACTGCATTCATTGCTGGTTTATTATTGATACATGGAAAAATATATATTATAAAAAAATTCAATTTCATAAGTTAATTTGTTGTAAATTATGCCCCTTATTTTCGTATTTAGCGTTAAGGACATTAGGTACCGCACGGTAGGTTACAAATGGTACTTAGGTGTACGTAGGTGCAGAACTGGATAATTAGGCCTAACTACGAGCATTGAATATATAACACTATAGAATGGTCACGACGGTCAAATATTGCAAACAGGCTTTTCTGGTGAAAAACCAACAAACTAGAAAAAAGGTCGGACGTCCCGCTGGTATCAGCCCATTGTGCAATTCATCAGGGTCCAACTCGTCACATCTTTACCAGGGACGGTCTAAATACCCTCACTATGCAATACTCTCAATTTCTTCCTGCCCCTTCAATTGGCTGCCTACTTTAATAATGGCCAGTGGTATATACTGTATATATATTATTGCTTTCCAATTTATACGTAATAAAAGGAAAGCTTTGTGATGGTCGAAATTTTCGATTCCGAGATTTCAACGGATTTACACGTTGTCAGGTCCCAGCAGCCTGATCGGGGCGTTTATAAGACCGGTATTTATTTAATCCACTGGTAAACAAGATAACTTTATAATGGAAAGTGCTATTCAAAATTTGTTTGTTTACAGTTATAATCCTAGGGTATTTATTTAACCCCGGTATTATAAACGCCTCGATCAGACTGCAGGAACCCAAAAAAGTGGTTTTTACGAAATGTCTGTCTGTGCATCGATTTCCGGGCAAACTAAGCGGTCGATTTTGATGAAATTTAGCATGTAGGTTACAAAAATCATACCTCGGGATCTTTTTTTTTATTTTGGGCCAATTCAATTTGGGGGGTTTTATTCACAAAAAACGTCTAAAAAAATTATTTCACAAAAACGGCTCCAACGATTTCTTTTAAATTCTCATATATTATAGTTGTTGTTAATGCTGACAAATTGCGGGGGGTCGCTTGCCCCTTGATAGTTTGCTTCTGGGGGTAAAAAAATAAAAATAACTAAATTTTAATGAGAAATGACTAAAAAATAATTTTTCTGCGAAACCTTTCTATCGATGATTTCTACCTTCAGGCATGTTTTAGGTGTTAAATTGAGTAACTACACCGGATAGGTTGCTCTCGCAAAAAAAAATTTGCGCTCAAATGCCTTGCGTGTCCTGCCATTATTGCTGTGTGGTAATTAATGTGTTGGTCTGACCTATCTAGAATTTACTTCACCTCCAGTGACGTCAGGTGGACAACCCCCCCCCCCCCCCCCCCCGAGATATCGGAAATTTAACAACTGGAAAATCATTTACCATGCAATTACTCATTTTCCCTATCTACTAATGTTGATAAATTGGAAAGCATGTTCGAGTAAACTCGGACCGGTTCTTTTATTTGACCTAGCATTGTACTTCTGCTCAGCATAAGCTTTCCAAAAATAGCTTATTTTAGAATTGCAGATGATTTAATTAGACTTAATGGATCTACTGTAAAATACTAAATCTACCTATTATTATTTTGAAGCCGTATATGAGAGCTTCTTCAAATTCAAATTGGAATAATGCTAAGGCGGCTATTCCAGTGGTCAATTGTACTTCAAATTTGATTTTGTCATTGACGGAAAATCTTCAATGATGCTTTATTTATTTTTACACCACATTCCACTGGTTTTCAACAATTGATCATTTTTGTTTTCAATTTTTTCTAAATTTGTAAGTTTGTAAGTCTTTCTCAAAAAACAAAAAAAAACGTTTAAGAAAATTATTTCTCAAAAGCGGCTCCAACAATTTCTTTTAAATTCATATACATTGTAGTCAATATTAATGTTAATAAAATGCGGGAGGTCGCTTGCCGCAAGATAGTTTGCTTCTGGGGGTAAAAAATAAAGAAAAAAAATTACGGAAAAATGACTATAGCCTAACAAATAATTTTCGATGATTTCTACTTTCAGACATGTTTAAGGTGTTTAATTGAGTAACGAAACCGGACCGGTTGCTTTCCCAAAAAAATATTTATTTTTGTGCAAAAAATTATTTTTTTAAAAGATGATAGAAAAAAACGGTCACGAGGTATGATGTTTGTGAACCTACATGCTAAATTTCTTTTAAATTAACCGAGTAGTTTGCCCAGAAATCGATGAACAGACAGAGTGGCAGACAGGCGGACAGCGCGATAGACAGACATTTTGTAAAAACAACTTTTTTGGGTTCCTGGGACCTCAAAACGTGTAAATCTGTTGAAATCTTGGAATCGAAAATTTCGACCATGACAAAGCTTTCCTTATATAGGTAATACGTATAAATTGGAGAGCAATAATAATAAAGACTTTTGTTGCTGTTTCTATGACTAAACCAACCTAGCGCAGTTAGGGCTATAAAGCCCTCTCTTACACTCAACTAGGAAGGACCGGGACCGCCTGCTTCACATGCCCTCCGAAGCATGGCCATCCACTCATTACATCACCTTTCAATTACCAACAGATTTTTAGCAATTATGAGTTAAACCAAAAAATATATATATACAAATATACAACCAAATAATTCTATTGTAAGTGATGACAATTCAAAAAGAACCGGTCCGAGATTACTCGAACATGCTTTCCCATTTATCAACTACTTAGTAGATAGAGAAAATATGTAATTTCATGGTAAATAATTTTCTTTTGGTTTAATTTCGCATATCTCGGGGGGGGGGGGGGGGGGGGGGGGTTCACCTGACGTCACTGGAGGTGAGGTAACCTCAATAAATTTAGAAATCTATAAAACTCCATTCTATCTAGTGTACGCTGTAACCATTTGGGAAGGGGGGGGGGGGGTCCGGAACCCAAGGACCCCCCTCTGGCAATCGCCTAGGATATCACCTATCCCAAAGCACTGAATTAATCGATGGCATTGCATATTCTAGACCGGTCAGACAACACATTACCCCACAGGAATAATGGCAGGGAACGCAATGCATTTGACCGTGAATTTACTATCATTTTTAAAAAAATCATTTTTTTGCCCAAAAAAAAAATACTTTTTGGGAAAGCAGCCTTTCCGGTTTTCTTTACTCTTTTTAACACCTAAAACATGCCTGAAGGTAGAAATCATCGATAGATAGGTTTAGCAGAAATTTTTTATTTTTTTTAGTCATTTTTCATTAAAATTTAGATATTTTTATTTTTTTACCCCCCGAAGCAAACAATCAAGGGGCAAGCAACCCCCCACATTGTATTAACATTAATAAGGGCTACAATATATGTGAACTTAAAAGAAATCGTTGGAGCCGTTTTTGAGAAATAATTTTTTTAGACTTTTTTTTTGGAGTTTTTTGAGAATAAAACCCCCCCAAATTGAGTTAGCCCAAAATAAAAAAAAATCGTCCCGAGGTGTGATATTTATACGTAGTCTAAGGAAAGCTTTGTGATGGTTGAAATTTTCGATTCCGAGATTTCAACGGATTTACACGTTTTGAGGTCGCAGGAACCCAAATAAGTTGTTTTTACGAAATGTCTGTCTGTCGCTCTGTCTGTCTGTCTGTATGTCTGTCTGTCTTTTTCCTATTGCCATTTCAAGCAAAATACTAGTCTTAGAAGATTTATATTTGATGCACGACAAACAAAATTTATAATATTTTTGATAGCTTGCACCAAATAAGCGTCAAACTAATTATTTTCAATATAATATCGGCAAAAAAGTATAGGACCTCACATAATAAATTTGAATTTAGGCCACCAATGCAATGGCGGACTGAATTCGCGCCATTTTCATGAAAATGGCGGAGTTGTCATCCCCTGGGCCGGCCTTAATTTAGACCACAGACAAAAGAAAAATACAAATTTATTTATTTTAGTTTTAAATGTTTATTTATTGAATAAACATTACATTTGTAATATAATATCACTTAATTATATTATAATGATACGATAAAACTACACGTAACATTTTTGTTCACCATCTCAATAAATAATAAATTTTGTGTAGGTTTCATTGGCGCATAACGTGGGGAGAGACATTATTCTATGGGGAGAGACTAGTTTTGTGTCAGCCTTCCAGTAATGCTTTTATTATTAATTGAATAATTAATAAGTATTAGGCGGCTATTCAATCTGTTAATAATCCGTCATTTGTGTATTAAAAATTGATGAGATGTTTGTTTTAAGGAGACTATTATGTAGATACTTAACTTATCAATTATATATTAAGTTAAAATATGGTGGAGACTTTATTGATATCTCTACATATTATAACTTAATTTATAATAGATAAGTTAAGTGTCTACATAATAATCTCCTTAAAACAAATATCTTACCAATTTTTTAATGCACAAACGACGGATTATTGACCGTTGGAATGTAATGTACATGATTTAGGTCTTTAACTATTCATTTTCAGTCTGCGTAGAGATGGTTTAGGCTTCGACAGCTTGTAGCCTAAGGGCTAAGTAATGTAGATTTGGTATAGTCTACAGGCTTATGTTGTTAATTAATAAAAACTAAGATGAAAGATGAAAAAAAAACTATATTGACAGTCAGAATCAACAGGCACGAAGTGTTCTGCAGTATATAAAAAGATAATAAGTTAAAATGTTATTGATAATAGATCGCGCCTCACCGTTGAGTCACCATCACAAGCTATAAGTTGTGATTCCACGACTTATCTCCCCGCAGTCGACGCCAATGATAATGACGTCATAATGCCCCGGCCTGGCCTGGCCTGAATGGGCCTGAGATTAGTGCTACTCCTACTGCGGAAATATTCGCGAAAATTGAAATGGCGGAGTTTTACGCATTTAAAAATAGAGTTCTTGCGTAGTGACGTCACAGTAAGAGGGCGGAGCTAACAGCGCATGCGTGATTGCGAAAATAATGTAAACAAAATCAGCTGTTCGGCCATTAGAGGATATAAAGTGCATTGAGCGCCATTGATTTTTAAAGTTTTTAGCTGTTATTATTCATATTTCTAGCGTTATATAGTAGGCAATGCTGCTATGACTTGTGTAATAGTGATAGCCGATACCAGGACAGACCACATACGAGAGAGGTCTGAATTATATCGTTCCCCAAGCCACTGGAAAAACTTTAGAAATGCAAGTGGTGGTTGCATCTTTGTGGTCCACAATATTTAAAGTTACAAAATACACATATATATGCATGGCCGTGCCCAGGGGGTAGTCCATGGGGTCCGCACCCCCTCCCCCCATCCCCCGAAATAAATTTCTGCAGGTAAACCTGTATAGTTTGAAGAATTTACTCATTAATTCGTTAATAAATAACGTAAAGAAATGTTTGGACCCCCCCCCCGAAATCATAACCTGGGAACAGCCTTGTATATATGTTCAAAACATTTAGTGGATCCTAGTGGGCCAACAAAAGATTTTCCAGATCCAATCGGACAGTCGATTGAGATCATGGCCGTAGCCAAGGGGGAGTTCAACCTCCCCCCCCCCCCCTCCCGTGATGAAACGGCTTGATACTAGATAGAATCGGATTTCGAGAGGAAAAATATAAACTACTATGTAATATCCAATTACATTTCTGAACCCCCCCCCCCCCCCCCCCGAAAAATCCTGGCAACGGCCTTGATTGGGATCAATAATGTATATTAATATATATCGTCGTTACTTTCCAGTGGCCATGGCCGTGCCCAGGTGGGTGGTCCATGGGGTCCAGACCCCCCCCCCCCCCGAAATAATTTTTTTTATGTAAACCTGTATTGCTCGATGACCATTAATTAATAATAATAATAATAAACGTCTTATATTTACGGGGCGAGACTTAAGACTAGAAAGTTTTTTTTGCCTAGCCCACATCCAAAAACAATACAATTTACAAAATACATACGCTTAACGTAAACAATCTTATTCTAACAATGCATAAAAAGAACTTATTCTAAAGTGACGTGACGTAACACATACAGTAAATATCTAGACAGTATTCTTATTCTAAACCTATTCTGTTCCTAGTAATTTTTTCAGCAACTGGCTTTTGAACCCACGAATCTTTGGCTGCGATCTAATTTCCTTATCTAGGGAGTTTCACTGGCGGCAGACATTTACAAAAAAAGAACTACCATATAAAGCTGTGTTATGTCGGGGTATTCGCAATACAAGTCCATTTCTATGGGAATTCAATGCCTTTAGGCGGTCATATAGATATGGAGGAGCTGCACTGTTCAAAACCTTATATACTAATAATAGTGAGTGGAAAGTTCTTCTTTCACCTAATTTCAGCCACTGAACCCTGCGGTAGAATGGGGTTATGTGATCCCGCCGTTTCACATTGTAAATGAACCGCATGCATGAGTTCTGCGCATATTGGAGGCGCCTAGCATCGACTTCATTACAACTACTGTAAATCAAATCAACATAGTCAAATATAGGAAATATTAATGATTGGATCAGATTTCGCTTTATAGCAACAGGAAGTAAAAATTTCAGGCGCTGCAGGGCGTGTAAGGAGTAAAAAACCTTTTTACACACTCTTTTGGTATGATCATGCCAAGTAAGACCCGGGTCAACGTAGAGGCCAAGATTTGTAATGGCTTGCTCTTCGTAGGGGATATTTCTACAACCTATTATAATCGGAGGTGGGGCACTTTTCATAATTCTGGACACAAGCTTTCTGGAGCCAAGGATTATTGACTGGCACTTATTTGGGTTTATCATTAGAAAGTTACTGCCACACCAACCCTCCACATTCTTTAGATCGTTATTGACTTTATCCACTGTAGCAACAAAGTTGAACTGATTCGTATGCGCGTAGAGCTGCAGATCATCTGCATAAAAATGGTATCTACAGTATTTCAGACTCGATGCTAAATCTGACACATAAATTGAAAAGAGGAGAGGACCAAGGACAGAGCCTTGAGGCACTCCCGAGCGAATAGGGGAGGCTGCCGATAGTTTTTCGCCAATTTTTACAATCTGTACTCTACCACTGAGATATGATTTTGCCCATGCAATAGCGTCCGACGAAAAATTCAAGGCTGATAGACGAGCCAGTAGAACATCATGGTTAACGCTGTCAAAGGCTTTACTTTTATCCAGTAATGTCATAATGGTGACCATCCCGCCATCGGCTGCAATAGTTATATCATCCATCACATTTAATAACGCTGTTGTGGTACTGCAACCTGCACGAAAACTAGATTGGAAGTTGTCAGTCAAGCTGTTGAATTTTAGGTACTCACTCATTTGCGAATGAACTATTTTTTCTAGAGCTTTTGACAAGATAGGAAGAAGACTGATCGGTCGTAAGTCGTTGAAAGATTCTGGTTTCTCACACTTCGGCAATGGTTGAACAATAGAGGTTTTCCAAGTTATGGGAAAGATGCTTGATGCCAGAGATTAGTTAAAAATGGTTACAATAGACGGTAAAATGTGATCTATTAGGCGGCTAATCATGTTTGCGTTTATGGTGTCAAATCCAGCGGCATTAGATTTAATTGAAGAAATAGCCTTCCGAACCTCATGAGGGGATACTGTCTTAAAACAGAAAGGTGGGCAAGTCGGCTTGGGCTGAGACATAATATTTTCAACCGTACTGTGTACTTCATTTATAAGAGGTATAGGCACAACGGATGCATAGTGATTATTTGATTTGTCTGGATCAAAATGTGAAATGGAATTCGTTGTTTTCTTACCAACTCCAAACTTTTTAAGACCTGACCAAAGTTTCTTCCCAGACAGTTCGCAAAGAGAGTGAGCTTGTTTTAATTTGGCATTCCTGATGGCCTGTGACACCCTGTTTCTGAGTTTTTTGTACCTGGCGCGCGCTTCCAATGTAGGGTGGCGTTTGCAAAGAGAGAATGCTCGATCCCTATCCTTCATTAGAGTTTTGATGACTGGCGTAAGCCAAGGCGCGGGGGGGTGTGTCACCCTACGTGTGACTACTGGTGCAAATCTGTCATACAATGAGATTATCATTGAATTCAGCCTGTCTATTTTGTCGTTAACACTGGATAGTACCTGAATTTCGTGCCATGGTAGGAGTGCCACGCATCTCATAAAATCCTCTTCACTGAAATCTTTAAAACTTCTGTAGGTGATAAACATTGGTGGTACTTACTCTTACTCATCCAACGCCCGTCCTTGACATTTCTGCCATCAGACGCCGTGTCGCCCAGTAGAGTTTTGACCGTTGCTGCAAGGAGGAGTCTTCATCGTCGTCGTCATCAATGTCCAGAGCACTGCAGTTGGGCAGGTGGTCGGCCGTACCCTCGGCCTCGTTACAGAGGGGGCAGATTGGAGATTCTGCGAGGCCCATTCTGTGCAGGTGGCCCTGGAGGTAGTCATGGCCGGTCGCCATCCTGAAGGTAGCGACCGCGACGTCCCTTGGCAGTCCACTGGGGATGGAGTTTGACCCGATGGTCATTTCCCGTCTTTTACCACCAGCAGCAGCTGCTTGCCAGGATGTTCTCACGGCTCTATTGATGGCTTGGGTGATTAGGTTGCACGAGGCATGGTAGCTGGTGGGTGAGATTTCTTGCGGTAGCTCGCAGCCAGCTTTCGCGAGTCTGTCAGCGCGCTCATTGCCGTACAGGTCGCAGTGTCCTGGTACCCACTGCAAGCATAGCTCTGTGTTGGCCTGGAGCAAGTGTAGCGCCTCCCTGCATTTCGCCACAAGGTCGCTTTCCTGCGCGGCAGCAGATGATATTGCTTGGATTGCCGAGGTGGAGTCTGATAGGAATACGACTTTCTTGGTGGCTGCGTAATCCCGGATTTTCTCCGCCGCGTGGTATATTGCAGCAACCTCCCCATCAAAGTTCGTTCTGCGTAGGCCGACTGAGAATGAGCCTTGAGCGGATGAGGTGTAAAAGCCGGCACCGCTGTTTTCTCCCATTGCTGATCCGTCAGTGTACACGTGGGTCCACTCGGTGGATGGGTAAGTAGTCGCTAGCATACCCAGCGCTGCTGATTTGAGGAGGGCTTGTGGGACGTCCGCTTTACGATCTGAGACACCAGGAAGAGTCAGATTAACAGGTATTTCTGGTGTAACTTTTGGTATTTGGGGTCTTAGAAAAGGCTGACGTTCGCCGTGGTCAATTTGGTACTTTTGCTGAAGTTCTAACGCTTGCTGCAGTGGCGTAGTTTGGGTTTTCAGCCTGGCATTTGCGGTGCGGTACATTTCCCAAAAATTCCCGACTCTTCGTGCACGCTCGAAGAATTTTAGGGTGGCTTTGTCGCGGCGGGCCTGTAGTGGTTCGGTGAGGGTATGTGTTTCTAGCGCCGTGATAGGTGTTGAGAACGCTGCTCCGCACACAATACGCAACGCGTTGTTTTGAACTGAATCCAATTTCTTTTTTGAGACTTCACTGGCCGTTGAGTAGGCTTCACTGCCATATTCTATTAGGGGTCTGATGTACGTCTTGTAGGTGGCCGCCAAAACGTCTTGGGAAGCTCCCCAGGTCGTACCGGTAAGCCTTCGGAGTATGCATAACCTCTTCGTGGCCTTCTCTGCAACGCTTTCGATATGACTGGACCAGCTTAACTTTTTGTCTAGGGTTACACCTAGGTACTTAGTCATTTGGACAACTTCAAGCGGTTCTGCGTCAAAAGAAAGTTCGACGTTATGGTCTTTGGTGGACATAGTGAAGATCTGGGCCGTTGTTTTGTCTTTGTTGACTATCATGTCATTTTCAGAGCACCACGAGTGGAGTCGCCGGAGTGCTTCGTTCATGGCGTTCTCTAGGGCTTGTACGTCACTGCTAGTTGCCCATATTGTGAGGTCGTCGGCGTAGCACAGGGCTTGGATGCCAGGTATCTTCTTCAGCTCGGTGATGAGATCATTGATCATCACATTAAAAAGCGCACAGCTGAGTACGGCGCCTTGGGAAGGGCCTCTTTTCTGTTGGCGGTAGCGAGAGGACTTGCTGCCGTATCGGACCTTCACTAGCCTTTGCGATAAAAAGCTAGAGAGCCATCGTAGCATGTTGCCACGCACGCCGTATTTAGCAACTTTGTTCATGAGGATTTTTCTGCTGACAGTGTCGTACGCCCCTTGAAAATCAACGAAACAGGCGAGTGTGGTCATTTTTCTGTGGAATCCATCTTTAACGTACTGGGTCAGTTTGACGATCTGGTCTGTAGTGGACATGTGTTTGCGGAAGCCTGCTTGCTCCGGCTCGATCACTTGATGGCGGTCAAGGTATTCCAACAGTCGGTTGTTGACCATTCTTTCCGTCACCTTGCATAGTACGGATGTGAGACTAATTGGTCGATAGCTTTTCACGGAGCTGGGGTCTTTTCCTTTCTTGGCGATCGGTATAATTTCTGCCTTCCTCCATATATCGGGGATACCAGCTTGCCAGGTTTGGTTTATTGCTGAAAGAAGAACCTTCATTGCGTTGTTTCCAAGGTGCGTTATGAGTTCAGGGAAAATGTCGTCTGGGCCGCTGCTTTTGCCGGTTTTGAGTGCAGAAATAGCTTGTTTTAGTTCGGAGATGTTGTATGCATCATTGAAAACTGCGCTGTCTTGTTTAGTAGGTGGACCGTAAGCCACGGGTTCATTCCTTCGGTGTGGGAAGTTTGCGTTGCATGTAGAAAAGTGTTTGCAGAAGCATTCTGCCATTTCTCTCTGGCAGGTGATGGTTTCAGCGCCGAATATGTCAGTGGTGTTGCTTTTGGTCGTCGGTTCTGGTTATCCAGCTTCGAGATGAAGCGGTGAGCTTTTCCTCCGTCTTTCCGGTAGTCTAGATTGGCCACAAAGTTACGAAAGGTTCTTCTCTTGCTCAGGGTAATCTCTCTCTGTAGGCAAGCCTGGGCCTTCCTCAGCTTGACGCAGTCATTCAGGTCATGACTACGTTCTGCGATTGTCCTAGCCTGGTTCCGGGACCTTTTCAGTTCAGTTAGCTTTTTGGTCCAAAAGGGGGCGTACTTCTTGACTTGCCCTCTGGGTATGTGCTTTTTTGCTGACGCTAGTATGGCCTTCGTGATTTCTATAAAGGTGCGGTCCGGGTTGGTAGCGATGATATCTGGGGTAATCGTCAGATTTTGTCACTATAATACGGTGGCCACAACCGGAAGGGTCTGTTATGGTTCTACTTCACCATATAGGAGGCTTATATTAACTAGACTTAAATGAATAAATAATTAATATATATTATAAGACACTTACCCTAATATCATTATAGCAGCTGCTCTCTCTTCGTACTTTCAGCTACTGTCTTCGAACTGTCTGCCAATTGTCTGCGCATTGTCCTCTCAATCGCCGTTACATGTCTTTTATCAATTTAGGGAGCCTACCCATCAGTAGTCTAAAAGACATGTAACAAGCGTTCTGATTGGCTAATAATGACGCACATTGATGACAGCAGGCCATAGGTACACATGGTACACACGTGTACTACCTCTGGACCTAGCTGTTCAAAGTGAATCATTATTATGCCATATAGGACAATTGTCAGCACAACATCTAACCATTTTTAAAAGGGGTTGGTTAGGCTGGAAGCCTAAACAACCCACAACATCTACCATTTCGTAGAAAAATAAAACAATAAACCCAATCTACCAGAGAGAGCAACTACAACTACCACCCTAAGGCAATAACTCAAAAAAACCTTATGAACAAGAAAAACAACAACAAAAAACAACAACAATACGGCAACTACACCACCGGTGTGCAAAAATAAAGTCCTGCGATTTTCACGGGTCACTGGGAAGACGACACAGCACGAAGGGGACATTGTCTTCGAAGGGAAAGGGAAACATTGTCTTTGAAGGGAAAGGAAAATATTGTCTTTGTAGGGAAGGGTGATATCAGCTTCAAATCTGGACTCGTCTAGGCTCGTCTAGGCGTCTACAGCCCAGAGTGAAGATGCAGTCTCGTCAGAAATGCGTCCACGTCGCCATGCATGTCACTGTTCAACTTCTCCAGAAACATGACGCCTTGACACGAAAGCGGCGCTGTGATGATACACTACTCCCAATAACTTCACAGCTTCTGGTAACACCTGAGCTCTCTGAATCTGCTTGGAGAGTGATGACTCTGCGGAGTCCTACGGAGATATCCAGCGGCACCAATGCAGTATCTCAAAAGACCTCTATTATAACGCATGAGTTTCTGAACTGAGACTGAGACGACCCCTTCAAACGACTAAGTCGGTGTCCCTTCTCATCCTCTGGAAGAAAGTGACCCTGGCCTCGCTGTTGCACACCATGGGATCTACACAGAGAAAAGATTCCTATTAATTACTTGTACAAAAAAAAAAAATGTTTATAAACATTTTAAACAATAAACAAACATGAACAATAAACCTTGTATAACAATAAACAATGTACTGTATTACTGCTTAACCATTTTCAAAATTATGACAAATCACCACATTCAAACAAAACCAAAGGGAGCCACATATAAAAAATTAAAACGATACGTCATAAAAAAAATACATCCAGCTCACTGACCGACTTGGCCCGGGGCCGTTTCAGCAAGCGCGGTGACTCAGAATGATGCCTTATTGGCGGAGGTGAGAGTGGCAGTGGTGGTGGGACCAAAAGTCCCTTGGGAGCGTAGGATTGGCATCATTGGCATGAATAACTGGAGAGCAAACCTTCAGCATTGGCAGAGCCTCCGGATCTTGAGCAACTTCCCTTCTAAGGGCGACTGCCCCCTTCTTTGACTCCCTGCGTCGAGTTACTAACCTATAGGAAACGAATAATACCAACATAATTATAAAACCACTTGAAATAAGCCCCATACTCGACCAATGTGACCAAGAAAGCCATGTCAGGTGCCTAGCTACCCTCTCTTGTTCAAGTTGTGACCCTATTTGTTTCCGTAATAGTTGAACATCTTGAGAAAAGGGATCGGAGACATTGAGAGCGTTTCTAAATTAATTAGCAACTCTTCGTGACGTTGCTGAATGTGCCTAAAGTCGTGAGTATACACCAATACCCACGACTGTGTGAAGTCGATGATTTCTCCCTTCCGAAGAAACAGAACTCCATCCGCCGGCCTCGCTAGATCCTCGGGCAATCCTGACTTCACATAGGCAATAAACAGCAAAATACAGGATCTAAAAAAAAAAACATATTAATATAAAAGATCTCCAAGGAAAGAAGAAAAGAAAAAAAAATTTTACCAGTCGTTGGTATACCGGGATATGTGCCCTCCACAATATTTAACCATCTTTAAAAAAAACACAAATACTGTAACACAACAACAAAAAAAACATTATAAATACAAGTATATAAATTCACTAAATATATACTATATCCTATACATCCATGCATGTGCGGAGAGAAAAAAAAAAATGAAAAACCAGGAAACCCACTATCCTAAACACCGAAAGGCCCAAAACCACTGTGGGAACATCACAACAGCCGAAAATAAAAAAATTAAGTGCATGAAGGAACAGGGAGAAATTAACTACGTCGTCTCAAATTGTACTCATGTCCCGACTCGGATGCCGACCACTTCAGACGTGACACATGAGTTTTCTGTATTTTGCCCGTCTCCTGGCACCTAATTTTTATATTGGCCCCTGTAATTTCTTCACATGTGTATGGCCCCATAAACCGAGGTTTATTTAACTTTTCCATATTTGAGACCAAGGTCTCGTCTTTTAAAAAAACCTTTTGTCCGACCTTAAGGGGAGGCATATGTACTTTCCTGTCAAATGCCTGTTTCACCTTCAAAGAGTGGTTGGCTAAATTTTGCCCCACTGTTCTCCATACCTCTGCAAATACATTCAAATCGTGTTGAGCCGGACTAGGGTCATCTGCATATCTTTTTGACAGTTTTAATACCTGTTCTCCCGACAACAGAGCATCTCTGCCAAACATGACCTCGAACGGTGTCTTGTCCGTACTCACAGAATGCGAGGAGTTTATCGCCAGTTCGACAAAATGGGACAGGTCATACCATGGTATACCGGGATAGGCAGCTACATAGGTTTTCATTACTTCCCGGGTAATTTTCACAAAAGATTCTGCCTGGCCATTACTTTGCTTATGGTAGGCAGTGATGTGTCGCTTATCTATGCCCAGTTTGTCACAAACCTCCCCCATTAATGTCGCAGTGAAAGCAGTGCCGTTATCTGCTACCAGGCTGCTAGGGCAGCCCAGCTTAGGAATAACTTCCTTCAGCAAGGCCTGCACAACTTCACTGGCCTCCAATGATTTGCAGGGAATAATTCGTGTGAACTTTGAGAATGCACACACAAGAATTAACGCGTATTTGAAAAGCAAAGGACTACCCGGTCTCCCATCAACCGTTAAGTGGTCAATGTGGACCCGTTCCATGGGTTTCGAGGGAATGTCATATAAGGTCATTGGCGCTTTCACCGGCTTATTCTGGATCTTACTTCTCTGACATATATCACAACTCCGGATAATTTTTGCTACCCCATGATAAAAATTGCTGAACCAAACTATTTTCCGCAACGCGCGAAGGGTCTTATAATAACCCATATGCCCCCTTAATACCGAATTATGAAACTGTTTGACAAAACCAGGAACTAAGCTACTCGGCACCCAGGGCAGTAGCTCGTCTTTGCTTGAAATCACACATAAAATGCCATTATCATTTAAGGAATATTTTGCCAACTTTCCTTCTCTGAAACCGACACTTTTCAAAATCTGCCCACACTTAAAATCTTTCTGTTGCTCCTGTCGGAGAGTCTCTATATTGAAATAGGTTTCAATAAGGAAAGCGTTGACAACTTTTTGTAAATGGAGAACCTGTGAAACGTTGCCTTCCCGTAATGCCGTAGGGGTTGAGGCCTTGACCCTTTTTTCCTTATCGGGAAACAGTCTGACCTGAATGTCCGAAGAAAATTTCACTGCTTTACACTTCTTCGCTGCCTTGACAACCCCATGTTCAGGCATAAGGCATGACTTATTAGTCTGTCTCGAAACGCCTACTCTGATGGCTACAGGTGGCCCAACATCTGGAAGCCCTACCCTCTGGCGCCACTCCTTAAAATTTTCTTCTTTTGAGCTTTTCAACTCATGTTCATAAAGAGGTGGCTCACTTTCAAAATCAATACGTGATAAAAAATCACACATCCTATTCGAAGTTCCCTTCAGGTGAGAAATTTCAAAGTCATACTCATCCAGTAAAATTGCATACCGCTGCAAAACCGGGGACAACTTTCTCGCAGACTTTAGGTAAGTCAGAGCTATGGCATCAGTTCGAATAAGAAAAGGCCGCAAAAGCAATGTGTTACGAAACGTATTCACAGCAAAAATCAGGCCCTGCAACTCAAGCCTATGGCTAGGCAAAGCACGATGTGCTTCGGTAAATTTCTTTGATGCGAACGAAATTGGCACCTCTACGCCATCTTGGATTTGCGACAGAACTACTGAGCAGCCGACCTTAGAACTGTCAATCGTCAAAATAGGCTTACTGTCCTCACGCAAATAGGACAAAAGCGTCCTTTCCGCAAGCAAAGCTTTCGCCTTATCAAAAGCCTCTTGACACTGTTGAGACCATAAAAAAGAAACGTTCTTTTTACTTAAATTAAATAACGGTAACAGAATAAGGGAAAGGTTCGGCAAATGAGCCTTGTAATACATCAAGGCCCCACAGAAAGCCTTGACGTCCTTCAACTTTTTCAGGACAGGAATTTTCAAAACTTTTTCCACTTTAGATTTTGACGGACGAACGCCGTCTTCTGACACTTCGAACGAGAGATAATTCACTGATTTCCGAGCCAACCAAACTTTCTCACTCTTTAATTTCAAATTTGCGTCGCGTAAACATTCAAACAAAACGCGCAGCCTGGTGAGATGCTGCTCATGCGTAACCCCGTGGCAAATTATGTCATCCAAATATGGTATTGAGTAATGCCCCCCTTTACTCAGCAGAACTTTATCTATCACCCTTTGGAATAAAATAGGCGCAATTTTTGAACCGAAGCTAAGTCTTTTCCATCTATATTGCCCCCGGTGGGTTGAAAATGCTAGAACGTCCCTACTTTTTTCATCTAGATCTAGCTGATTGAAGGCCCGAGATAAATCGCATACACTGAATACCTTGCTGCCTGCCATGTCTCCCAAAATTTGAGAAACCAACGGTATTCTATGGCTTATGTCGCAAATCTTTTCATTTAGGCGCCTGTAATCACATACGACGCGTGTAGAAACCTTGCCGTCCTTCTTTTTAACCAAAAGAAAACTCGGACTGCAATAAGGCGAATCCGCCTCTTCCACAATTCCTTCCTTTTTTAAATCATCCAGTTCTTTATCAAATAACGACCTTAACTTATCAGGTACCGGGTGTGGCCGTAAACGCACCGGAATATTGTCTTTCAAAGGGACGTGAATTTTCTCCTTATTGTAACAGGACAGTGGTTCCCCCTCCAAAATAAAGATATCCGAAAACTCCTTGACTAACTCCCGAATAGGTCCCACTGCCTGTTTGTCAACTCCACTCAAATCCAGTCCATTTAAAACCCGTTGGTCCCTCGGTAAATGCGTATCTTTTGGCTGAGATTTTCTAAAGTCATATTCCCCCTCTAACTGTAACTCTTCGTCAAAATCCGTACTCATTATTTCTTTTATTAATTGTTGGCCCTCCGTGTTACAAAACCGGTCACCCTCTAATACTTCGGTTACTAAATTTAAATCAAACGGTACAAACGAGCCTAACACTGTATGCCGATCTAAACTCACCTCTACAGTATTCGTATTAAGAACCGCCACTTTGGCCCTATTTCCCCCAACCTTGTACACCGCCTCAATCGGTATTATATTATTCTTCAGACCATTCATAGATAATAAAACGTGATCCCCACTCAAAGGCTTACTCAATTTCACGTCAACGAACGATAAGGCTTGACCAGGAAGGGTCCAACTACCCACAGGACTGGCATCAATAAAATTGACTTGCTTCGAAACTTGAACAGTTCTGCCGTCAATTAAGTGTAAGGGGAAAGTTTGGCCCTTACACACTACCTTGTCATTTCTTCCCGTGAGATATACCTCGTTAATTGCCATGAATTGACGCGACAAAATTGCATCACATGGTAAAAACAAATCCTTATCCTCAACAACATAAGCTGTATCAGTGCATAGAAGCCCCCCGAGCTTAAACTGCAATTCCGCACTCCCTACAATTTGTAGTGGCCTAGCCATAATACCAGTTATAACTACATTGGTAGCTCTAAGCCTACTTAATACACGTTCCGAACACTTCGATTTCTTAATCAAGGTCGCCCTACTGCCGAAATCGTATAAACAATTAATCAGCATTCCGTCAAGAGACAACTTCAAAACACATGGTACATCATGATCTAGATTATATACACTTAATTGATAGGCCGCCTGTGCTGAGTCAGTAAAAACCTTCGCGTTGCGAGCCCGCGCTGAGTCACAAGACGCGACCCGATTTATATTTAACATAGGCTCAGGATCACTATACTCTTGAGCCACTGATTTAGAATGCCGTGTTCCACTGACCTTCGCCTGTCGCCTCATGCCGACACCATGAGACGACCTCAATAGTTTAAATTTTCCTCGTCCCTTCTCTTAGGGGAGGGTTTCCTGGGACTTTTATCCCTATGTTCATTGCGGGTATTTCCGTAAGGCCGTGACCTATTCGAAATCAGATCTTCCGTACTGTCCCTGCTATAACGCGGACGTCCACCCGATTTGCGATCGTAACTATTGTCACGTCTGTTATCTCGCCTAGTGGGTGAGGAAACCACCCTTCTATGCTGATCTGGCTTATCCAATCGCACGTGACAAAATCGAGCGATATGGCCCATACGGTTACAACGAAAACAACGAACATCCCGTCCCCGTTCCTGTCCTCTAAGTTCACTGGAGGCCCTGCGAGTTTCGACCACCCTTTCTGTTAAAAGCACCTCCTTAAATTGTTTCATTACCTCCGCAACAATATCGGCTGTATTAACGGTCTTGGCCTCCACGGACTCTGAGGGGTTAAGGGTGCTCGTACGAGCCCGCGACAAGGCCTGTGTCTCCTTAGCGATGGCCTTATTCACTGCCGTGTCGTAATCAGACACGTCAGTCAACTCCAAATAATCCCGGAGTACCGGTCGTAACCCTCTAATAAACGTAAGCAGCCGTTGTGTTTCTACTTCCTTGGGCAAACTTCCTTTAGTGAGCCCCATTGAAGCATAGTATCGGTCCGAAATGTTTGACACTCGCTCTGCGTAATTTACTACTGCCTCCGTGTCAGTCTGGGCCACATTCATGTATGAGGATAGTAAATCTACAGATGTCACCCTTTCCCCAAAATGCCTCTTTAATTGTTCTTTTACCTGCCCAATATTCAAGTTGTCCCATTTTCCTCGATGCGCCAAGTCTGCGGCCTTCCCTGCTAGCCGCATCAACGCCACCAACTTTGTCTGATCATCATCCCACCCCGCGAATCTCTTTATCCTGTTGAGATCACCGAAATACGCGTCCACAGTATGTGCACTATCCGTGCCTGTGAACTGTCTCAATGACAAAATTAAACTATTATCTCCCATGGTGGTATTAACGAAACCTTTGGTGCTCGTACCTTGCGTACACAATTTGACCACTGATCTTTTCTGTGCCTGTAATTCTTGTTTTAACCGCTCGACTTGACTCTCAAGCTCGCTACACTTAAACTGGTCAAAAGGCAAGGGACTGCCTGGCGCTGTATCCTCTAACTCGAGCAGGTGTTCGTTTAACTGTTTATTTCTTTCTTTCTCAAATTCATAACACTTTTTATACTCGATTGTCTGTTCACTCAGTTCATTAAGCTCCAACTGTAATTGTTCGGCCAACTTGATATTATCTGTCGTAATTGAAAAAAACTCATTCGTAAGAGGAACCAAGTTATCCAAAAAATCTCCCCCGTGCTTCTGTGATAACTTTTTCAAAGATTCCTTATAAGATACTGCCAATTCCTCAACCTTGGCCTTTGTATTATTGTATTTCCTAATTATCTCTAGTTTCTTTACTCTCGACGACTGCATGTAGACCCTAACAAACACACTAAACCCAAAAGCATTCAACCCAAGACAACATAACATGAAAAATATAAACATCAACGCCATTCAGAATAAAAGACATTATTACCTAATACTACGGCCGCAATAAAAAAAAAAAAACAATCAGCAACTGCTGACTTCATCAAAATACGTGCAATAATTACACCTGACCCACTGACTGACTGAACGCGCTACCAGATCCCAAGTGCATGGCCTAAACGCAAACCAAACACACAATTATGCACAACGTGATGCTTCCACTACCTGATAAAAATATCCCAAAACATCACACCCCAAAATGGAACTATGCCCCCTTTAACTCCACCTACATGTTAAAATACCCCAAAACATTATTATAACCAACAGCCAACGACAGCTAATGTGCCGCTTTCCGTTGCCACCAAATGTTATGGTTCTACTTCACCATATAGGAGGCTTATATTAACTAGACTTAAATGAATAAATAATTAATATATATTATAAGACACTTACCCTAATATCATTATAGCAGCTGCTCTCTCTTCGTACTTTCAGCTACTGTCTTCGAACTGTCTGCCAATTGTCTGCGCATTGTCCTCTCAATCGCCGTTACATGTCTTTTATCAATTTAGGGAGCCTACCCATCAGTAGTCTAAAAGACATGTAACAAGCGTTCTGATTGGCTAATAATGACGCACATTGATGACAGCAGGCCATAGGTACACATGGTACACACGTGTACTACCTCTGGACCTAGCTGTTCAAAGTGAATCATTATTATGCCATATAGGACAATTGTCAGCACAACAGGTCATCAAAGAGTTTATATTCACATCTGGGCGCCAGGTTAGCGTGAGGCAGTATTAGATCTGGGCGGCCTAGTTGTCCAGCGAAAGATAGGAAGGTTGGCTCCGTGTTGATTGGCTGCAGTGACGCGTTGTCAATCAGAACCTCCATTATGCTTCCAACTGCTGATGTGCGGGGGTATCCCCACCGGACGGACGGGGCGTTGAAATCGCCAATGACGATGGTAGATTTGGTGATGACTTGCTCAAGGATCAGGTTGTCAAAACTTGTTTAGTGGGGGGTTGTAGGCCGTCACTATTCGAAAGTGGTTGTTGCCCAACCATGCGTCTATTTGGGCAACTTCTATTTTATCCTGTTCCTCCATTTCATGGAGGCACTTGAAGCTCGTTGTTATATCGTTTTTGGTGCCGACAATTATTCCACTGGCTACTTGGCGGGCTCGGCGGATTATGTGTGTTGTGTAGTCGCTTAGTTGGTAAAATTCCATCTTGTCGGTTGCGGCACCAGCTTCAGTGATGATAAAAACGTCAATGTCATGTAGATAAATAAAATGCTTCAGCTCACTGAACTTTACATGGTTCAGCCCGCCTGCGTTCCAGAATAACACTTTCAGAACGTCATGTTTCCGCCGTAGATCGGCGTCGTCGCCGCCCTGAAAAGGGCCATTGGTCAAACGTCTTGCATTATTGGCCATATACTCTGCTGTTGAACGGTTAAGGCGCAGAGGTGTAACTCATTCAGCGTTATCCGGGATGCACCACGAGGAGGCGAGTTACGTTACATCCTTTGGTGGTGGTTTAGGGGGCTTAATAGAGTAACTTAGATAAGTCAAGTCATGGCGAGAAAAACCTGGAGCGACTAACTGCCCATGATTCAGTGCGCGCCTACTATCACTAACAACCATTATGTCCAATAGAGCATTGTTGTGGGTGGGAGATAGCGAAAGAGGTTGTATGCCACATGACTCGAATATGCTCAACAAGCTCCTCGTATCAGGTTTCTCCTTTTTTAGCAAGTCTGCGTTGTAGTCACCAGTTACAATAATATGATCATACGCAGTTGAAAGCTCCAGAAGAGCTGATTCATACTCTGAGAATGCACTATCAACGCAAGGAGGCCTATAGCAAACACCAAATAAAAGCTTTTGTTTTCTCAAAATTATTTCCATGAATATAAATTCACCCTTTTCGTTATACTGCCCGTTTGACAATTCGAGGACTTTGGCTTTAATGCTATCGTGTACGAATATCCCAACGCCACCACCACCCTTCCCAATGCGATCATTCCGAAAGAAGGAGTATTCGGGGAGAGCAACCAGGCTAGAGTCCAAAGAGGGCTTCAACCATGTTTCACTGACCGCTATAATATGAAATTTACAGGAGAGAAAGGAGGTTTGTAGGTAATCAACATGAGCTAAGAGGGATTGTGAATTAATGTCAGCAATATGAAGTGCAGTAGGGTGAAGTTGAGCAACTGATAGTAATGAGTCCTCTAACGAGGATCCATTATCAATATTAATAGTATTCTCCGCTGAATCAGCGTCGATTAATGAATAATTATTCAGGAGAAATAATAGCTCATTAGAGAATAATTCAGGATCATCAGCCATGGTTTAGTGACTCAACTCCGGCAATGAACGATGACACTGTTCGATAATCCTGCATCAGCCTCTTGTTGTCCCTTAAAACTGCAACTGCTTTGCGAATATCAGCTACTGCTTCTCTGGTGTGTGTTAAAATGAGATCCTTATTAGGATGATGTTGCTGTATTATAAAATGGGATTTCTCTGACCCTGGGCAACCCTCAACCAATGTGATTTTTGGCATCTGACAATTTTGAAGGGGAATTTTGGACAGCACTTGTGTTAACTCGGCATTGAGCATTAATTCCGTTTTCTCTGTTACTAGGACGTATTTTGCTGAGGTAACGAATTTCTATGTTTGAGTGTTGAAATGAACATAATCTTCATTTAATGTGTACCCCATTCTGTACACAGTATTAGTTTTAATCAGGTACTTTTGAGTCTCATTATTGAATAAATTTATTTTCCTTGACCTAATTAGGCTAATAGCACTAGCCGATGAATTGTTTACGGGTGAAAACGCTGATGCTAATAACTGACCGTATTGAACGGCGTTTGCACAGTCACCATTTAGAAGTAGGTTGCGCAGTTCTATCATACTGTTGACATAAAACTCGGAGTGGGATTTTGGCACCATGTACCCTGTAGGGTTTGGCACTGGTAATTTCTTCGGGGCTGGGATTTGTAGAAAATCCAGGTTTCTGTAGCCTTTATTAAAGAAGACAAAGTAAAGGCTTTCGTGTTTTAAAACTGTGTTTAATACGTCTAAAGCTGGAAAATCTAGGTACCCAGTCATGGTGTATATATCAATTCCAATGACCAATGGATAGTTTTGGGATGCCCAGTGATCCAGAGAGCTAATTAGACAAGCCCAATCTGCCGTGCCGCATATTGAGTCGCTTGTTTCGAGCAGTAAAAAAATATTTTTCAGAGATGAGCAACACTGCCTCAGGGGCAGTTTCGACTTGTGGCAAATTTGGGTGAAGTTGGCTAGTTTCTCCTTGTTTATTGTGCGATTTTTTAAAAGTTTGGACATCCCTTGAGAAAGCCTGTATTTTTTATTTGTACAATCATAGTGGGCAAAGCCTATTGTGATATCGACACTGTCTCCATAGTTATACACTAAGTTAACCTTACTCTTTGGGGTGGAGGCGTTGGAAGAGAATTTAGATATTGAGTTTAACAAACTTTCAAAAGCTATAGGTTCATTTTGCTTGAGCCCCTGTTTTTTATTTGGTAAGAAGAAAAGCACATTATTCTTGAGAATGTCAGTTATAGGGCCATAGTTAGTTTTATCAATAAGTTGCCTCAGAGCTTTTAAATAGCTTGGGCATTCAGGAGAGCTGACCTTGTGCTTAAAGTCCGTATAATTATTCCTTTTACAATTTATACAGGTTGGGTTTTTATCATTACTTTCTTTAGAAGACTTTATGTCATGGCCCACTGTACCACAATGACCGCATGTTGATTTTTCCTGCTTACAGAATTTGGCTGAGTGAGCGAAAGCCTGACATTTATAACATCTCGAAATCGCTACATAATCTTTAACTCTACAGGCTGACCAATCTATATACACTCGATTTTTCTCCACTAAACATTTTCTAGCTCTTGGTGAGCACTCGACAATCCAATGAACGGTATTTTTACCTTATAGGGCCTGTTTTGAATAGGGGGATGATCTCCGGCTTATCGCAGTTTCCCTGCATGTTCCTGTTTAAAATTTCGTCCAACATGACTTCTTTTGAGATGTAGCTGGGCACATTGTAGATAATTATCCTTGGCTTTCTTTCCGATGGCTCCGAGACGTCTAGCTCGGGATCTTGCTGGGCGATCTTTTGCAGGACTAACTTTTTATCCTCTGAGGGATCTAGCACTAAAAGGACTCCACCTCCAGAAATGTTGACCGCCCTCTTTATTTTAAGGTTTTGATGAGCCGGTATGGCCTTACGCAGGGACTCACGTAACTTCTTGTTTGCCTCTTGGTCATTTCCGCCATTTCTTTGTTTCTGCTTTACTATTATGACGCTGTCCTTTGGCTGCTGTAATTTATGCTCTTGGATGACCCTCCCCTTGCTTTGGGGCTGTTTCAGGGCATCTGCAAATGTAATTTTCCCTGCAGGAGGTTTATTTACCTGATCGGCCATGTTTTTCTGGCATGATGTAAGGCCATCCAGGTGCTCATACGTAGGCCCAATCATTTGGCACATTGTTTTTGCCCTCGTTTCAATTTTGGCTAAGTGCACGGTCATTTCTTGTATAACTCCGCATAAGATGTCGAAGTCAGCTCTCAGGATTTTTCTCTTTTCGAATTTGGCGCTGGCCCAAGCCTTTGCCGATTCCACAGCACCCGCCATGACTGAGATGTCCTCTTCAAAGTCCTGGGCAATACTGCTCATGTCTCTGATTAAAACCTCACTTGGAGGACCCATTTCCTCAAATTCGGCCACAAGGCCCTTTGGCAAAGTGTCGAAAACTTCGCTTGTCATTAACCGAGGAAACACTGATGACAGAACAATACCACACACATTCACAGCAGTCTAATCTAAAAAATAAATGCGCGATTTGCGGACTAACTAAACTAGGTACGGTAACGTAAACACGTCTTTACTGCACCGCGGTTACTCAACCATTCCCATTAATTCATTAATAAATTACGTTAAAAAAATTTGGACACCCCCCCCCCCCCCGAAAACGAAAGCTGGGCACGGCCTGTGGCCCTACGAAAATTAACTGCTTTGGTGCTCAGATACTAAATTGAATTCTAGTGATAGTATTATGGAGAGACAATAACCCTTTTTACGCTACTAATATTTACAAACAACATGATAGGCTAGCGTGTCGGCAGCCCAGCCGACTAGGCTATATTTCATGGTAGTTGTGCAGTAAAGTTGTATGGTTATGGTAATAAATCATTACTAATACATTAATTGTAATATGTATAAGCAAGCTTAGGCTCACATACCCATTTAAAAATCTCGCGGAAGTATCAGAACCAATGAAATAATATTAGATACACTAGTAAATAATATTTTTCGACAATTATTTGCAGCTACTTTGCCGCAATTTTTTGTCAGTACCCGCGCAAGTATTGAAGGAACATATAAATAGCACTAATTTGCCGTTTAAAAGCGAAAATTTCTTAAAATAAAATAATTTTCATTGGAAAGCCTATACTCTCCGTGTTACAACGAGGGGGTGATGTCCGAGAATCAGGGGTAACCCCTCCCTTTCCGACAGCCCGCCATCTTTGTTTTACCTGCGCAAGAACTCCATTAAAAAATATTTAATAAACAGAATTAATCTTTACAAATTCAGTTTTAACGATACAAAACAGAAAATTTGAATTATAATTAAATAATTAGTTGTATTAAAAAGACCTTTAGCAATAATAAAACTTAATTTGCAATAATAGACAAGTAGAGTACCGCATTTTTAACGTCGCCCATCCGCATTTTGGTTTCTTGGGAGTTGGGACTGGCAAGTGGCAACGGCGGAACGGCGCAACACTGGAAGTGAGGAAGTCTGGATCTCTGGAACTAGTGGAACTTGAACTTAGTCAATAGTGATTATTACTTAGAACTTAGAAGACTAGAAGTTCTTTGCCCTGCTACAACTACGTTGGTTCTGCAATCTGCACTTCAGTCTTCAGCCACTGGCCCACTTCTGCAACCATCCAGAGCTAGCCCAAACACGATATTTGATGTAAAAAGATTTCCATTGAGAGACATTATGGATAAATTGGACCCTAATACAGCGTCGGCGGGTGATAAACTGGCTCAATGGGCAATTGAAATGGGCTTCGCAATGCCGGATGGGTCTATCCCCGACAATTCCTACTTTTACAGGTTTGTGGAGGTTAATAAATACCTTAAAGGATATCAGGTAACAATCTAACACTTAATAATATTGACCTTTTGGCTTTTTATGAACCTAGACCTACTCACTTACCCACTTGTGCACTGCCAACCACACCATGGACTGTAGTAATAGTAGTAGTAGTAGTAGTACTGTTTGGAGAAATAGCACGAATGTTAATAAAAAACAACCACTTTCACTATTAAGTCATCCACTTATCGAGTAAACCACTTCGCACATCCTCTTGTACATATTTTTTTAAATTTCAACAAGGATGAAGCCAATTTGATATCCCTTCGAAGAGAATTATATTTGGATAGACCGTCTTGGAATATGCTCTTCCTTAAAAATTCCGACGTCTGCAACACCAACACACCGTCGCCAAAATTTCTAGTAGAATAAGTGTGAATTTCACCAAATGTAGTTATTCTTGAGCGTAGGTACTCGGGTAGTAACTGGTTCATAATTTTAAAAATGAAAACCATCGTATCAATAAAAACTTGTTCACGTACGGTAAACATTGCAAGTTCTCGAAGCATCCAATCAACAGACGTCCGATACAATGGAACATTTAATATATTTCTAAGCCCCACATTAATTGCCACTTGAATATTTCTTATAGACTCAGAGGAGGCATAATTAAACAAAGTACTGCAACAGTTTACATGGGGTTTCACCAAGGCATCAAACACCATTTTTTTACTATTCCTATTCAACACGAAACGTAGTCGCTTAAGTAGAGACATCTTTTTCGTAATCATGAGTAAGACATTGTCAAAATGATCTTTAAAATTCAGACGACAGTCAAGGGTTTTACCCAGGTATTTGAATTTCTTTACTAACTCAATCCTCTCACCTTCAACAATAACACTAGAGTTTAGCATCACATCATCCTTTGCCAGAAGCATAGCTTTGGTCTTCTTCACATTAAGACATAATTTGTTCGCTTTCATCCAATTGACAACATTCATGAGGTCATTATTCATATCAACCACCATGGCATCAAGATCATTACCAACTACATAGTACATAGTATCATCCGCAAACTTATGGAACTTGACGGTTCATGCAAGGCATACCGAAAATTGCCGTATTTTTTGATTACTTCTTGCTTGGCGCGGCGACCAGAGAGGAACTCAAAGAAAAGCTGCTGTTGGTACTAAAACGTCTACTAGACAATGGTCTACGTTTGAACGTAGGTAAATGTTCATGGTTTGTGAAATCAGTCGAATACTTGGGACACATTGTTACAGAACATGGCATTCAAAAATCGCCAGAAAGAGTAGCTGCAATAGCTTCTATGCCTACTCCTACTACGATAACAGAATTAAAATAATTAATAAACATTTTACGGCAGGTTTTTCCCGGACATGGGGACAATGGCCGCTCCTCTATACGATGCAATAAGAGGAAAGAAACTACATTGGACACGAAAATGCGACAAGGCATTCCAACAATTAAAGAAAGAGTTAGTATCTGATAGAGTACTGACTACTTACAACCCAGAGCTGCCAGTGACGCTCTGTTGTGACGCTTCACCTACGGTAATAGGCGCTGTGTTTCAACATTCATTTCCCGATGGTTCTGAAAGACCAATTATGTACATTCATAAGAAATTGTCAACAACACAGCAAGCCTATTCACAAATAGATAAGGAAGCCTACAGTATCAAATATGCAGTCGAGAAATTACATCATTTCTTGATTTGACGAGAATTTACATTTTATACGGACCACAATCCGTTGGTGCACATATTTGGTAAACAACATGCGAAACTGCCGCCGTTATGTGCTACACGTTTACTGCATTACGCGTTATTTCTGCAAAATTTCAGTTTTAACATTAAATACAGGAAGTCAGCAGAACACGGCAGCGCAGATTGCTTATCTCGGTTACCTTCACATTCATCGGAGTTGAGCGGACCAGACGTACTGGACAACTTCTCGAGGGCTGAGAGTATACGTCCCAAAGAAATTTAGGCAAGCAATTTTTGAAGAATTACATGCGGGACATCTTGGAATTGTAAAAAATTAAATCCCTTGCCAGAGGACTTGTGTATTGGACCAACATTGATCGGGACATCGAGCATATGTGCAGAAATTGCAAGGTGTGCACAAGTTTCAAAACAAAAAGCCGCAGTTCTAATGTGCATTATTGGGAATACCTTGCACGACCGTGGGAACGCCTACACATGGATTTCGCATTTTTTGGTGGAAAAACTTACCTATTGATTATTGACGCCCACTCCAAGTGGCCCGAAATATTCATAACTCCAGATCAGACTTCAAACACATCTGTTCATCAAAAACATATCTGTTCTAGAAACGTTATTTGCACGTTACGGACTTGCTGCTGCACTCTTCTTGAAAAGAGAACTCCGATCAACTTTAGATTTAGGACGACCCGACATTGTGAATGATCACAATATGAAAAGAAGAAGAGGGACGGAACTCCTGAAGACCTACAGGTTTTACGAAGGTCAACGTGTGACGGCACGTACCTATACAAATCCTTTACGAAAGTGTGAATTTGGTTCTATAGTGGCACAGGACGGAGATTTACAGTACACCGTTCTTATCAACGGAGAACTACATCGTCGCCATGCAAACCAGTTACGTCCCGCGGGAGAAGAGATTGAACAGACTATCCATATCCCAGTACCCTACATTCCTAGAAGCGAAAATCCTGTTGGTGAACATATACAAAAGCCACCAAGCGAAAAGGAACCCATTTCAGAGGCAAGCTCTACGCATGAGCCTACTGAAGAGTTGCCTTCGGAAAGGATTTCACTTCAACAAGACAACACGAGTAACACGACGGTTCAAGACACCCAGCAGAGACGAGCAGAAAAGTTTCGCAGTCCTTAGCTGAGCGTCGTACAAGACGGGTGGTGAGAAAACCCCCGAAACTCGACTTATAATTGACATTATCTGGTGCGCGCATTGAACACTCATTTAGGCGCCCATTCCACCGACCGGCTAGGGCTATTTACAAAAACGGTGACGTGGTAGCAGACATTTAAGACTTAGGTGGCGTTTCCAACGACCTCGCATTGCAGAATGCAAATGACATTGACGGAAATTAGAATTTTTCTTTTTATAGAAATCTATTAAAATGTTTGTACTTAACATATCCCATGACACCATTTTTTAATTTTAGTTTGTTTGTTTGTGATTTTACTGTATGATCATTGATCAATTTTAACTATGGCATAGTGGAAAATAAACATTTCCGTCAATTCTGCAATGCTAGGTCGGTGGAAACCCCGCCTAAGTCTTGAATGTCTGCTACCACGTCACTTTTTTTGTAAATAGCCCTAGCCGGTCGGTGGAATGGGCGTCTAAGTGTAGTGCGCGAGTTTTAGTTGTGTCGGAGAAGACATAAAAAAACTTTTCTTTTCATATGCAACGTCGTCAACAGTACGGAGGGAGGAATGTGATGTATACGATCAAGTCTCTGCTTGCATGCGACAGGACTTGGTCAGTCAGTTGTTGGCGAGCGGTTATAGTAAGTAGCTGGTTCTTTCTCTTCCTCTTATATGAACCTAGAAGTACAGTACAGATTGATTGATTGACACCGGCTAACATGGACAAGCCTACCATTGTAATAGGTGGAAGCATGACTTAATTATCCAAATACAGATATGACTTACTCGAACACTAAGGTTCGTTGAGGAATTTTCCCTTAAAATGAAATAAACAAGACGTACAAGCTGAAAGACCCTCGAGTCAAAAGTCTGCCTGTGTTAGCTAATAACCTATCAAGCCCGAATTTTCAGCTAATCCACTATTATCACCACAACAAAGTTAAGTACAGTAACTCTCACTTTAATAATATTACCCAGCCTTTTTTTTTGACGCTGTTTTGGTTGAGCCTAGACTTCTTGCACCACATATCTCCAGTCATCACGGTCCCCTGACCCCTGACATCCTTAGATTGGCTTCTTCTTCGCCTTTTCAGTGGTCCCGTGGTCTGCATAGTAGGTGCTGTTGTACATGCCGGGCTTGGAGCCCTTCTTCTTGTTCCCTCTTAGGCTCTTAGTACCGCGTGGCATTTTATAATTTTATATGCTCCATGCAGTCGTTTGCCATTGCCTTGAGCTCAGCCATTGTTTTCTCCCTGTCCTCTATTCTATTGTTTCTTCGAGTACTGAACTCAGATGGGTCTCCGTCGTTGTTGCCTCGCGTAGGTCTGCCTCAGGGAGATCCTTCTCCCGTTCTTTCAAAGTGGTCGCGAACTATTTTAGCGGCTTGGTGTCCATGCTTTGAGCTTCATTTCAATTACCTCAAGGACTATGTAAATGCTGAAGTTGTCTTATATTCGGTATTATTTTTTTTATTTTTAGTGCCACTAATACACCAAACCGAAGGCAATTTTGGACTGCGTTTATGGAGAAAGTCAGGGACCGCCGGGAAGTTAAAAAGGTTGGTGCGGTGCCGGTATATATCTTTTTTATTCAAGAATTTTTATTAAAAAATAATAATTTATTTTATTTTTATAAATAAAATACAAATAAACAAAAAATGTTTATTTTATAAAAATTGATTGTGAAATACGTACTTCACATTACAAAAACTATGCTATAGCGCTAGGATCTTGAATTGTAGTAGAGATCAATGTAACTTACTAACCCACTAACTTGCCAACTAATTGTGTTTTATTTTTTGTTTTTTCTTGTTTGCATGTTTGTTTTTGTTAGGTGCATCCTACGTGACCACGCCTAAAACTGGGATTATATCTACTGTTCGCCCAGAAAAGTTTGCAAATGTCCATGAAAATATCCCTTAATTCTTTACCAAGTCGGGGTCAAGCCCCGCCTCTCCATGTAAATTCCCTATGCTGCATTTTCAAATCAGATAGAACTACTTTGCATGTGTTTGTATACACAAAACTTACGGGGGTTCCATTCCAAATTCAATGCATTAAGGTCACAAGTGGACATTGCTTATTTTTTTAGCTAAAATTGTCGATCTGTTGCACTTTTTACGAATTCACGACTCCAATGTCAGAATAAAAATTAAAATTTTCTGAATGTTAGTTAATTGTCTTCAACTACTGTAGCAACGTTAGTGGAACGGTTTTATGATCATTATAGAACAAATGCAAAGCAATATTTATTGTTATAAATATTATTAGTGATGCGTTTCTTGAATTTGAGAAATTTATAAAATTTTCATCTTACCATACTGTGTGATAAAATGGATCAACTTGGAAGTAGAAAGTTAACTTAAGGCCACAGGCCACAGAATAGAGTTTCTGTGTATCACACCAATAAGGGGCTCGTCAAGGTATACAATGCGATTTCCTTCAGACCTGGCGTTTCGGATTCCTTGTACATACATATAACGCCAAGAAAGCGTGCGTGGCGACTCGACCGAGACGTTGTATTTTGTCAAACATCTTAAATCTGCACAGCATTTAAATTGTGACTTCTTTGTTTCTGCTGGACTTCTGATGCGTGTATTTATAATAGTCTCCTCAACCGACTGTTTTTTTTTTATTTTACCTGAAATGAAGACGCCTAGTGATAAATACGCGGAGGCTCTCCTTGGGCATTTGGTAACGACCATCAAGCTCTAATATTTCTTGTCGCAGGGTGTCCAAGCTTAACAGTCAGCAATCATCCTTGGATGAATATACATAATTATGGGTTCCTTATCATACATTCATCACATTCGTCGAGATTATTGTAGTATTTTTGACGTCTTCTTTCCTTTATATTTTTGATGATTTATACCTCGGCGGACTCCTAGACTCTGTATATATATATGTAACTTTCAACTTCCTTAAATAGTTCGCAAAGGTTTAAGATCATCATTCATGCCTCCTAGTGAATTTGCTTGCCTTACCAAACGGTTCATGCGGAAATGTTGCTTCAGTTGCTTCCTCTTACTAGGCCTGCTTCCTTTGGTAAGACTTAACACTCTTTTCCGTGGTCTGAATGCCCTTAACTTCGATATTAACTGTCTACTTTCAAGTTGATCCATTTTATAACACAGTATGGTAAGATGAAAATTTTATAAATTTCTCAAATTCAAGAAACGCATCACTAATAATATTTATAACAATAAATATTGCTTTGATTTTGTTCTATGATGATCATAAAACCGTTCCACTAACGTTGCTACAGTAGTTGAAGACAATTAACTAACATTCAGAAAATTTTAATTTTAATTTTGACATTGGAGTCGTGAATTCGTAAAAAGTGCAACAGATCGACAATTTTAGCTAAAAAAATAAGCAATGTCCACTTGTGACCTTAATGCATTGAATTTGGAATGGAACCCCCGTAAGTTTTGTGTATACAAACACATGCAAAGTAGTTCTATCTGATTTGAAAATGCAGCATAGGGAATTTACATGGAGAGGCGGGGCTTGTCCCCGACTTGGTAAAGCATTAAGGGATAATTTCATGGACATTTGCAAACTTTTCTGGGCGAACAGTATTTATGTATACTGTATATCTCAGTTAACAATGACTAACCTGTTCTGAACTTGAACTTGATGACTACGTCAGTGGCAAACCATAAGAAGCCCACTGGCGACAATTTACAATCCAAATTATATATCATAAATTGTGGCCGCTTCATTCAGGGTTGCTTAAATGGAAATGCTGAAAGCAGGCGTTGGAAAACCAACCGACCATAAGTAGAGAGTTCGTTGCTGGGGAACCATGGTGAAGAGAATAGCGAGAAGGAGAGTGCAATCGTTCGGAAACGTAATGGCAGCATGTAGCTAATAATAATAATAATAATAATAGTTTTACTATGTCTATGAAAGGCAGTGGTGCGCAGGCAGTGGTGCGCAGGTGCGCGAAGAAATGTCTGGAAGGAGAAACAGGAAACTAGACTAGGGAAATTGACTTCGAAGGCTAGGTGGTATCGTGCTTGCACTTGTCCGAGTCGTTACGCGCCATGCGATCGGAGACGTGTCGTAACTCAACACCGGTACTAACCTACAGAGGCGACTGAAGAGGTCAATCGGATACATTTATTTAATTGTTTGTATGAGATCAATCTTTTTTAGTAAAAAAAAATAAAATAAAAAAAAAGATCAAAGAAGAGATACAGAAACCAAACTAAGGACGATCACAGAAAAGTGCTACTGATATCAGAGGAAGTGTTGATTAATCAGACGTCGAGACACAGCTGGAAGTATATATATCTGATTATTGATGATGATGATGCAATAAATAAATAAGGACTTTTTGTTCTATTACTGAGCCAATCTAGCGGAGTTAGGGCTATAAAGCCCTCGCTTATACTAAACTAGGAAGGCCCGGGACCGCCTGGTTTACATGCCCTCGAAGCATGGCCAGAAAATGTAGGAAGTGTAGGACTCAACCAATAACGTTTTGTTTGAAAGTCAGAGTCCGTACCACTACTCTACATGTCTTGTTGCAATGCAATGCATTATTGTTTTCAGATCCGACATAAATTATCGATTGCCGGCAGTGAGAACTTTTTGCCAGAGTCTGTGCGGAATGAAAGGCGGCAGCAGGACAAGATAATCAAAACTCGCCGTGAGATAGACCGAGTGGAACAGGAGCTCGCGCAAGGCATTCAGAAACTGGAAAAACAAGGTACACGTAAACGGACTTCGATGGCATAGTGGTAACTTGTTCGTACTTGTACAAGTCTCTACACATCGTGCGATCGGTGACCTGTAGTAACTCTACACAGGTATTACCCTTAGAGGCGACTGAAGAGGTTATCGGATACATCATTGAATTGCTTGTGTGCGAATAATCTTTTATAAAAAGAGAAAAAAGGTTCTATAGATCGACTCTCATAGCTTGTAAAAGACCAGTTCTTGTTGGAAATATTGGCTTGCAATAACTTCAAGGCCGAGCAATTAGTCATGACATGTAGAGTAGTGGCACGGACTCTGACTTTCACCTGAAAGGTTGTTGGTTCGAGTCCCACACTACCTACATTTTCTGGCCATGCTTCGGAGGGCATGTATTGTATTGTATGTAAAGCAGGCGGTCCCGGGTCTTCCTAGTTGAGTGTAAGAGAGGGCTTTATAGCCCTAACTCCGCTAGGTTGGCTTAGTAATATAACAAAAAATCCCTTATTTATTATTTATTAATCTATTTCAACACTGCTTCATATTTCAGCTATATCCATTGGTCTCAATGATCGGGCCTACAATGTCTGTAGAAATTAAAAACAATACACGAATTATTGTTATTATTGCATATTTGAGCTTGCCTAAACCTGACAGAAAGCAAATACTTGATTGGTTGATAGGATTTGGCAATTGTGTGAGACTGTTGTTGAGTGACTTCGTTGTACTATACGTTATACTAAGGCATACCTGGGCCATAGCAAAGCTAATTAGGATTTGTTTTTCAAAAAAAGGTTAACCGCATGCAAGTAATTTATAGAATTGACATCTTCAGTCGCCTCACCAAGCAGCCTAATCGGTATAATTAATTACAAAGGCTTTCTTGGGCGGAGCTAGGTGATTTCCTACACCCTTAATTATTTACTTGTTTAATTTATTATTTTATTTGTCTCAAAAAGAATATTTATACAGGTTAAATTGGTTTTTTTCCATAGCGTGCGTGGTTTTTCACAGAGTCGATACAATACATGATGTCATTCTGTATGATATTCAGTATAAAATTTTTTGTTTTTGTCCATTTTTATTAGTAGGACTAGTTTATGATTATTAATTAATGCAGTTACTAGTTAGTAGTTATTAGTTATTAGTTAATAGGATCAAATTGGTTGGTAAGGGCGTTTTATGGTTTTCTATGTAGTAGGGTATAGTTTCTTTTCTGCAGCCTGATCGAGGCGATTACAATACCGGGTTTAAATAAATACCCTAGGATTATAACTGTAAACATACAAATTTTGAGTAGCACTTTCCATTATAAAATCTTCTTGTTTACATTTTTATTACCAGGGGATTAAATAAATACCGGTATTATAATCGCCTCGATCAGGCTGCTGAAGGTTCTATTGATTATTTTATTTGCCTTTTAAGATGTTCTGCAGCCTGATCGAGGCGATTATAATACCGGGATTAAATAAATACCCTAGGATTATAACTGTAAACAAACAAATTTTGAATAGCACTTTCCATTATAAAATTATCTTGTTTACATTTTTAATACCAGGATTAAATAAATACCGGTATTATAATCCCCTCGATCAGGCTGCTGTAGCTCTTTTAACGAGCAACCTCATATTTGAAATTTCTTTTATTTGTTTTTGTAGACTGTTGTAGAGTGGGAGTGGAAAGTATTGTGCAGTGTTTTGAATTTTTTTAGTTCTTTCTCTGCATCGTGTACTGTGGCTATGGGACACTTCAGAATGTAGATGTCTGTGTTTGAACAGTTGTGTTATGGCTTCTCTAATGAACGTATTTCTAGTGTTTTGGCTATTTTTGTGCCAGGTGAGAGAATAGCTGGGATAAACAAATGCACAGACGAGTTGAAGCGGAAGTTGATATTAGTACGGGCGTTGCGGTACCAGCAGAAACAGGACTTGGACTGGTCTATACAAGTCAATGACTCCTTGCTGCAACTATTGGGTTCTCCTCAATTGGAAGACACCAAGGTATGCTTGATTGGGGAGGTGCACATGATTCTTGCCAAGCAGCAAAATAGATTGTAAAGCGTGGAGCAGCCCTATTATGGTGATTTGGGATTAACATAATACCGGGGGTTTTTAAATTATTTTAACCGAATGAGTGCAAAATGCGCGGGAAATTCAAATTCTTAAATTAATCCTTTTTGGTGAGTTTTCAATTTTTTCTCCCTTAGATGTAGACAAATTAATTAAAATTCTTGTTATATTTCAAAATTCTACCTATAAATTTAAGGCCAAACCGGAGGGGGTCACGTGACTGGCCTGGAAGTGTCTTTGCAGAGGGTTCGTAATATATGTTTTAAACCGCAGTGGCATAGTAAAAATCGATAGAAGGGTATAGTATACGCGTAGACATGCTTACACTATTGACTAAACCAAAAATTACAATTACATTAGGTCTAAAATTTGTGCATGAAGCAATTAAAAACATACCTTTTAGAACATTTTTGCGTGCCCCACAGGGAGGAAAAACCTCCAACTTTTGTAATGAAATGCACTTTAGTCAGAAGCTCAACACTTAATTTGACAGTAAAGCGCCAGAAATAGGTAAAACTGCAATTATTTGAAATAATACAAGTCAAATACGGAACAGGTATGAGACGCGGGGCTTTGTTTATAAAATGGATATTCAACGATCACGTGGCTGGAGACCGTTATCAATATGGCTGCTAGTGTACCCTGCACAAGATGAGTACGCAATTCGGCGGTGAAATAGCCTGCACAAGCTAACTACTGAACTACAGAGTTTTTGACCGGGTCCAGCAGGTATCCGCTTTGCTATGGTGCAATGTGTAAGACTTTGATATTTTTTGCGTTGGTACTTATCTGTGATAGTTGGCTTATGGTTAACGGGTGCCTCGTAAGGCATATTATGACTCCCGCCACTCCAGTTCTATTATATTTCTATGTATTCAACGCTCAACGGTCAAGGCCACAACCCTCCGGTTTGGCCTTAAATGTTTGTTAGTATTTCCTTCAATTGTAAAACAATGCAACCATTCTCTTGTATATCAATAAATTATTCATTAGAATTTTCCGCGCATATTTTAACACCTTACTACTGCAGTATTGAAAAATAAACCCGGTATTATAATAATCACAAATCGCCATGATCTGGCTGGTGATGGTGCGTGACTGATCGGGGAATTCGGTATTTCAAATCTCCATGGCAACATAAAAGTAAATCATAGTATATATCTGCATGCGCTTTTATTCAGAGTGAGGCAGTGAGCCAGCCATTTGAAGGTCAATCGTCAGGACACGTAGATTAGTGGCATGGATTCTGACTTACACCCGAAAGAGTGTTGGTTGGAACCTGACACTGAGGATTGATCGTATATGATTTTGATTTGTTAAACCATAGGTATTTCTAATGGAAGGAGATTTGCTACCACCTTTTCTCAAAAAAATTGTTGGCTTCCTCTTAGCCTAGTATGACTTGTTTGTTGCAGTTGCGTTTTTTTGAAGTACATAGTGAAGTGACGGAAAGCGCATCCCGTTGTTTTAGACTGGAGAATTCAGTAGGCATTAGCACCATCTATACTAGCTTTACTAAATACAAATTCCCTTTTTGTTTCAGTTGCCTTTGCTGGATATAGTTACCGAAGTGGCCGCAGGATGGCGTGACCCTACACTTCCTGATGCCATAGACAAGAGAATACAGGAAGCAGGAGCCGCCATTAGCTGCCATATACTCGAGACTGCGCAGCAGACTTGTCAAGAGTTTAAACAGGCCTGTGAGACGGTTGATACTGAGGCGCAAGCGCGTGCTGTGACGTTCAGGTAAGCAGTTTTTATGGGTTATCCCCTATCGACTTCGATGGTAAGGTGGTAGCGTGCTTGTACTTGTATGAGTCTCTACAAGCCATGCGAATGGAGACGTGTCGTAGCTCTCAACAGGGTACTCACCTACAGAGGCGACTGAAGAGGTCAATCGGATACATTCATTAAATTGTTTGTGTGCGATTAACCTTTAAAAAAAGAAAAACATACTGTAGAACCGTAGTTTTTTCCCTCTTAGGCCCGGTACTTACCGACAATTCAACATTGCAGACGTTTTTGCTTCCCTATTTATACGTTAGTATAGGGAAAGTTTGGTGATTTTCGAAATTTTCGATTTCGACATTTCAATGGATTTAATTGTTTTGTGGTCCCAAGAACCAAAAAATTTGGTTTTAAGGTGGCTATTCCACCGACTAATTTGCTTCACTAATCGTGGTGCCGACGTGATAGCAGACATCATTAATAAGTCTCTACCATATTATAACTTAATTTATAACAGATAAGTTAAGTATCTACATAATAGTCTTCTTAAAATATGGCAGAGACTTATTAATGATGTCTGCTACCACGTCGGCACCACGATTAGTGAAGCAAATTAGTCGGTGGAATGGCCGTCTGTCATTCTGTCTGTTGGTTGACGACATTTGAACTAATTTCATGGTTCACAAAAATCACAGAGTCATCTTCAGAAGAGTTGTTGACGCGTGTTAGGGGGAAAACCGTGCGCTGGTGTTCGGTCGGCTTCACGCCAGACTCAGAAATCGTATGAAATTGACTCTGAGGTCCGCAACTCGAGCGAGCAGGATCGTCCGTCTATACCAGGCCTCAACAAAGTGGGAATCCGAATAATTCGTTTTATCCAACGAATTTACTTATTTATTCTTTATAAAATCTTATAGGTTACTTTTTTTAAATGTATCATTATAAAACTGTTTTAAATTAATAGGGTCAATCCTATGGGGTCCCCCTACCACCTATTAATGTAACATGCTATGATATAGTGTTGTAAAATTGTTTATATTATATTATATTGACTATGTATAAAAAAAAACACAACAACATTATAAACCTGCTATCTCAGCGATGTTCTTAAACTCAACTGGGACGATTTTCACGGGAAATATATCGATTGTAGTGATATAAAAAAATGTCACATTCCTTTGAAATAATAGTCCTCTACAGTTTGGTATGTGATATGTGGACCACTAACCTAGTTGTGGGCAAACTATGTTAGAAACAGGCAAATGCCACATATCTAAATGCTAAATAGCATTTCTTCTAAGGGTAGTGCTATTTTTTACGACTCTGATCGATATTTAGCGACTTCGGTGGCAAGGTGGTAGCGTGCTTGTACTTGTGCGAGTTTCTACACACCTTGCGGTCGAAGACGTGTCGCAACTCGGCGCAAGTACTCATTAGGTGATTTAGTGAGGCGACTGAAGGGGTTAATCGGATACATTCATTAAATTGTTTGCATGCGATTTAACCTTTTAAGATAAAATAAATAAATAAAATAAATTTCGAGTGATTGCGATCTGCGATTTTTTCATAATATTTATAGTGATTTTGTTGTTGTTGACAGTGAGACGGCTCCAGCCTTGCCTGAGCACCCGGCCCATTTCTACTGTAACCTGGTCACTGCCACTATCGTTAATGATGGTCTACTACACTGGTTTGCTGGAAAAGATCTGGAGGACAGAGCGAAGATATTTTGTCCAGGATTGCCTGAGAATGAAGACGAGGACCTTGCTTTGGAAATAGCCTCAAGAATTGTTGGTACAGACTACAAATAACTTATAATGAACGTACAGTCATGGAAAAAATAATAAGAACGCGGAGGTTTTTCCTATTTTTTCCGGAACTATTTGAGATAATGGCACCAAACTTGAACATGAACACCACTACCTAGAGGGACATCATTACTGTTACCGTCAGTTATAAGCAATGCTAACTTCTTTAAAAAATTGAAGATAGTTGAAAATGGATGGCAAAAATAATAAGAACGCGAGATTTATTTATTTTTAGATGGGCCATGATACGATAAATTTTTCCCTATTCTGCTGTTAATAAGTTAATACAGTGTACTTCTGAAGATATGGAGCGATCACAGTATTGCTAAGTCGAGGAGAGACGTGCCATCTTACTTCTTTGGAAAGAAGTGAGAAATGGCGGGAATAGGTAACCTCTTGCAAAGATATAGGGAGAAATAATTTTTTAAGCTTTGAAACAAGACCCCAGGAGTGAAACGAGGGGCTGAAAGTGGAAGGCAACACAGTACTTTGACCAATAGCTCTTAAGGATTTCGAAGGCGACACCGTTTGTAAGTTCTCGAGACCTGAAAAAAAGCCTAAACGCTCCCATCAGCGAACGAAGTACTAGCGGACGGTTTTTTTTGTTTTTTTTTATATAAATTGGGGTACAGGTGTTACCTGTGTGCACTTAAGCCTATTGGCCTATTGTGCCCCCTACAACAAAGTATCTACATCACTTCTACATCACTTTCTCGAGGCCTATCTCCCCCACGAGAGCCAGGATCTTGAGGGGATTCAGAAGTGGTAGGTCTTTTACATGTAACTGCAAGCTTTCCGAGCATGCTGCTCTTCTTCGTGCGATTGCATCGCATCGCATCGCAGGTCCTCCGCACCTTCATTGCAGAATCTGCAAGACTATAATTGTCTCCCTAAGAGACTCCAGATATTTAACCCCAGGACCAAAGACGCCAAGGCCTGTTCTTGGTTTGGTACTTCCTAGCCTAGAGCCATCAGTATACCACTTGATTGTGTGACTATTGAGAATTCCTGCTGATTCGCAGCATTCTTTCATTGTCCCTAATATAGTTTCGAATTCCCTCCTAAAACACTATTTAGGATGGATTCTATCGCTTGGCATATGCAGGCAGTGGTCAGACGTAGTCAGAGAGGCTGAGTCTCTCTTAATTGCCCTTCCACTCCTAGTAATGCCATTTCTGCTGAAGTTTCCACTGCAACATGGAGGGGTGGGAAGTCCAGTACTATCTCCATTGCTGCAGTGGGACAGGATTACATAGCCCCTGTAAAGCATCATGTTAGAGAATACGGGCTTCTGAATGTAGCCATAATTTGGATTATTCAGAGAAAAATTCTCATGTGGTTTGATTTTGCCATGTCCATGAAGCCATGACCAATGGTATGGTTACAGCAGGAAAAGACAGGCAGGTAGCGGACGGTTGCTTTAAGCCTTCCTACCCAGTCGAACTCCAAGAAATGTTCCACTTCCACCTAAAAAGAAAATACAGTCCATCTTGCCTTCGTGTCTAAGAATTGTGATAGGGGGACATGGCGCAACTTCTTGTTGGGCGATGAAACTGAAGTTATCTCTGCAGTGCTTATAGAAAACCGATTTCAGAAGATCGCCCAATGCTGATTTAAATCCCGATATACCCAAAAAAGACCGTACAGTTCGGTGGTAATAACATCTTGGAGTGGGGCTGTTTCCCTTACTACTGAGTTGGCCCAAAACATCGTATAGAAGATATCTTGACGAAGGAAAGTTACAGAGACATATTCCAAGACATAATGCTGACGAGAAAATGCCAGCAGAATGGGTTTTTCAGCAGGACTATAACCTCAAGAACTCCTTGAAACTAGTGAAGTAGTGGTTTGTGGACAGCCGAGTCGACGTTTTACCGCGGTCAGCGCAGTCACCCGTATTCAATCCCATCAGAAACTTGTGGAATGACCTGGTGAGCCGTCTACCCAATGAAAAAATTTCGAAGAAGGAACTACTGTGGCTTCAAGTGAAGAAGACACGGGAGATGATACCCATCATTGTATATCAATACCTGGTGCTGTCGATGAAAAACCGCGCAATGCTGTAATGCAGAACAATGGGCAGACCACCAAATGTTAGTTTGTATTGAAGTTCTTGCATACTGAAGCTAAAAATTGAAAATTGGGGGGGGGGGGCTACTTAGTTACTTAGGGGTTGTCCATCAATAATCACGTGATGTTTTTTTAAAGCATTTTTTAACCCCTCCCTCCCCCTTGGTTATACGTGGTGTGGTTTAAGGCTACCCCCCCCCCCAACCAAAAATCACGTGTATTTTTAGTACCTACCTACAAAAAATGTTAAAAATTTTATAAAATATACATAGGCCTAAGAATCATACGAGGTAACGGTTTACGCTTGTTTTTTTATTTTATTTATTTATTTTTATTATACGGCCACTTGGCTAAGCCAATAGCAGGCCGAGGTACAGCACAATCTTAGTTACTCCTAAATCGTGACTACTTCGTCCAACTCCCTTGCAAGGCATTGCAGGACCGATGATACCCTTAGTTCAAGAGCCATCGCCATAATGTCCCTTACTTCCGCAACAGAGAACCCCAAGCCTTGACGAATGGCAACTGTGAGTCTATCCCTCGCGGCTAGATCCATGCGTGGGCAGTCCCATAAAATGTTTTCCACCGTTTCCGGTTGGCCACACTGATCGCAAGAGGCAGAGTCCACAATTGACATTCGCTGCAGGTGATACTTTGTCCTGGTGTGTCTAGATATTAGGCGTGACGAGGTTTGTTCTATATCCTAAATATGGTCTTTTTATTAATTTGAGGCGCCCTAAAGGCAGACTCCTTCCCCTCGGGGAGAAGGGGAGTGGACTGACTTGCTTATTGTCTTCTGCGTATACCTTCCTTGGGCTTCCGCCCTCTATGATGCCTTCTATTATGATGTAAGCTCACATTTCTTAGGGGGGTATTCCATATACTTCAATCGTCAACGAAAAATTGAAAAATGACGTTTTAGCAGACATTAAAGACATACTAAAAATTCTGCTACCACGTCAATTTACGTCATTTTGACGTCATTTTTCAATTTTTCGTTGACGTTGTACGTATGTGGAATGGGCACCTAAGGTGTCCCAATTACTTGGCTCTTCTCACGGATATGGTGGTAATTGGAGATCTCCGTTAATCCTTTGGTGCAACTCTTCACAATTGTTTTTTTTTTGGGGGAATTCTATAAAACCCCATCCAAACTATAAGAGCGATATTTCTTGTAATTATTTATTTTGTTTCCAATTATTTTGCAGAAGAGGATACATCAGTGGAAGCAGTACCGGATTTAGAACAAGAATTGGCTGCATGGAGGGAAAAAGTGGATGACCAGCAAAAAGCTTATGTAAGTACCAATGTTAGAGCCCATTCATGGAACGTTTAAGAGGATATGCTACGTAGAAAAATAGCACCCCAAAATTTGTTGTTTTTATTGACATTTTATTTTTTATTTAATAAACAAATCATGTCATTAAAAATTTGGCTCATGGAAGTTGTAGAAGACTGCTTCATGCATCATGTAATAGGAAATATTAAATTTTTGGTACCTTAGTTCTTTCATAAATACCAGAACGGACTAAAATTATGCGTATTCTGGGATTTTTGGAAGAACTACAAAACCAAAAAATAAAAATACCAGATTATATGATGCACGAAGTAGTCTTCTACAACTTCCATGAGCCAAATCTTTAATGACTTGCTTTGTTATTTAAATAAAAAATAAAAAGTCCATAAAAACAACAAATTTTGGGGGGCTCATTTTCTACGTAGCATGTCCTCTTAAGGCCCGGTAAAGACGGCCGATTCCAGCACCAATTTTGATAAAGTATGTGGCTGTCACTAGCACCAGTTAGCTACAGGTTTGGAATCGAGTTATATAATATATAACTATATTATATATATATTATATTATATATATATTATAGGAGAAACGTCTCCTAGGACCAGCTATTTAAAAAACGTACCCCAGGATTCACAAAATATTTTTGGCGCTCTGGAATGTATAGAACTTTAATTTGGAACTCCTTAGACATCCTCAGTGTCCCTTATTTTTAAAAAATCAACTAGTTCAAAAACTGTGGCCGATCGTTGTTTGTTACGGCCACATACTACATACACATACACATGCAGTACATCATTAGAAGAGGAACATTTTTTTTGCTTTCCAATTCATACATAGTATGAGGAAAGCTTTGTGATGGTTGAAATTTTCGATTCCGAGATTTCAACGGATTTACACGTTTTAGGGTTCCAGGAACCCAAAAAAGTGGTTTTTACGAAATGTCTGTCTGTCTGTCTGCCTGCCTGTCTGTGCATTGATTTCCGGGCAAACTACTCGGTGGATTTTGATGAAATTCGGCATGTAGGTTCACAAAAATCATACCTCGAGACCATTTTTTTTATTTGGGGCTAACTCAATTTCATTTTTTCATTCTCAAAAAACTCCAAAAAAACGTCAAAAAAAATTATTTCTCAAAAACGGCTCCAACGATTTCTTTTAAATTCACATATATTTTAGTCGTTCTTAATGTTGATAAAATGCGGGGGGTCGCTTACCCCTTGATAGTTTGTTTCTGGGGGTAAAAAAATAAAAATAACTTAATTTTAATGGAAAATGACTAAAAAATAATATTTCTGCGAAACTTTTCTATCGATGATTTCTACCTTCAGGCATGTTTTAGGTGTTAAGTTGAGTAACGAAACCGGACAGTTGGCTTTCCCAAAAACCTATTTGCTTTTGCGTAAAATTTTTTTTTGAAAAAATGATACAAACTTCACGCTGAAATGCATTGCCTGCCCTGCCATTATTACTGTGTTGTAATGTGTTTTAGATATATTGAGGCTACGTCACCTCCAGTGACGTCAGGTGGACACCCCCCCCCCCCCCCCCCCGAGATATTCGAAATTTAACCGTAGGAAAATTATTTACCATGAAATTATTCATTTTCTCTCCTTACTAATTGATAAATTGGAAAGCATGTTCGAGTAAACTCGGACAGGTTCTTTTAAATGGTGGTGACCGACCCGGTTAAGAACCAGCGGTTTCGAGTACCAGTGCCACCTCCCGAAAATGCGTAAGGGAAGGGTTAAGGACTAACATTTAAATTTACAACACGGGTTAACAAGTCGCATTACTTCTCCTTTAAGACATTTCATTTGTGGTTCAACGATCGTCGGCGTAAGTTTACTGTTATTGTCTTATTTTGCCATGTAGGAGGCTGTACACATAACAGAACTTAATGATTAAAAATACAATATATTATAATACACTTACCCTAATCTCATTCTTGTAGCTGCTCTCCTACTATCTTCTCTACTGGAGTTGTTTCGTCTTTGTCTGAGAACTGCGAATTGTCCTCTAATTCTTTTATCACTTCAGGGAGCCCACTCATCAGTCATCTAAAAGACATGTAACTAGCGCTCTGATTGGCTAATAATGACGCACAATTGATGACAACAGGCTATAGGTACACTGGTGCGCACGTGTATTACCTCCAGACCTAGCTGCCCAGAGTGAATCTTTATTATGTCATTTAGGACTATTGTCAGCACAACATTACCATGTATCATTAGGTAGGTACGTAGAACTCGCCCAAACTCCTAAAAATTCCTCCAATGGCTGCAGGAGTCATTACGTCATGAGGTGATGGAGCTACAGAAATGTGTGGTGGCTGCGCAGAACTGCTCTGCTGACCGGCATCGTCGGCTAGTCGACGCGGAAGCGGCGTATTCGCCCTCTAGCGGAGATATCGCCAGTTGGACGAAGCTACTGCAGAGTCGCGCGACTCTTGCTAGGGCGCAGTGTCAACACCTGTGGCATGGACCTCTCAAGTAAGTTAAGTAAGTAAAAGTAAGTAAAGTAAGTAAATAGTATATTACAGTTTTTCTTGTGCAGTTTACAAAGTTTACCCCAGTACTAAGTACTCAAAGAGACTTGTATCACTGGGGTAATTTCAAGAATACATTAAATTTTAAAGGCTTATTAGAGAACAATTACAATTACAATTACTTACGGTCAAAATAAAAATATAAAAAACGATCAATATTATAATTAAGGCTCTGATTGACTGATGTAAATGTACATTTTAGAATATAAAATTAAATATTTACAGATGCTGGTCCAGTATAAAATATTTAAGAAATGTTAGTTTAAAAATACAAAATGGAGTTGAACAATTTAAGAATACTATATAAATTAACAAATTAAAATAACAGCAACAATAAGTACATATAGGTTAAAATACTATTTAAACATCTTAGCAGTGCAAATATAGCCTAATATAATTATGGCCCTGCGTACAAAGGCAATTTCTGCGCGACAGACACGCTGGGAGACCCGGCATTGGAGCAATCGGAACGCTGAGCTCACGCTGGTGCGCTGTTTTCCTAAACCCGCGCTCCAGTGTAAGCTCAATATATAGTATATGTATATACTGTATATCCCTTGATGTAAGGCTAAATTTATTTTAATTTTTGCCTAACAAGTGTTCCTGATCCTCATTAAGCGATTGTGATGGACTAGACAAGTTCCCAAAGTTTAGGGAAAGCTGTTGTATGCTTTCATTTCTTTTACTATTGAACCAGATGAAGTAACTAACGCCCTGCAATAGCCACTTTGCATGCTTGTGAGTTTAGTTTTAGTGACGAGCATAGCCAAGTTCTCCAATCCGATGACCTTGATTTGCAGGAGATTCATCAAGGCAGCCCTTGGCACTCATGTCTCTCCCTCCAGAGAGCACTACACTTGCAGAGAAGGTGTTCTGCTGTTTTCTTCTAAGGTCAATCCTATCCAGGTGGACTCGAAATGACCCTTGCCTGGTCAAGAGCGTCGTCAGAGTTCTGATGGTCTTCCAACCCTTATCCAAGGAAGTGGAGGCCATACTTATCGCCCATACGAATCAAAATTAATTTAAAGAATATTTCTGGGTGATTCAGGGGCCTTGGAACGAGAAAATCAATGGATTAATTAGCTCTCACGCCATGTTGTTTTTCAACTGTTTCGGGAGATTCCCCTTAACATGTTACTGTTGAATTTCAGGGACGAGAACGCAGTGACCAGTAACGAACAGATTTTGAATGATTATTCTTCGTTTTGGAATGAACTGAGCGACCAATTAAATGAAAGACTGAACTGCGTCCTACCTGTTGAGAGCAAACGGTCATTAGGTAATCAAGGTTAGTATTTTTGCTTTACAATTTATACGTAGTATAAGGAAAGCTTTGTGACGGTCGAAATTTTCGATTCCGAGATTTCAACGGATTTACACGTTTTGGGGTCCCAGGATCCCAAAAAAGGGTTTTTTACGAAATGTCTGTCTGTCGGTCGGTCTGTCTCTTCGTCGATTTCCGGGCAAACTACTCGGTGGATTTGAGTGAAATTTGGCATGTAGGTTCACAAAAATCATACTTCGGGACCATTTTTTTTATTTTGGGCTAACTCAATTTGGGGGGGTTTTATTCTCGAAAAACTCCAAAAAAAACGTCTAAAAAAATTATTTCTCAAAAACGGCTCCAACGATTTCTTTTAAATTCACATATATTCTAGTCGTTCTTAATGTTGATAAAATGCGGGGGGTCGCTTACCCCTTGATAGTTTGCTTCTGGGGGTAAAAAAATAAAAATAACTTAATTTTAATGAAAAATGACTAAAAAATAATATTTCTGCGAAACTTTTCTATCGATGATTTCTACCTTCAGGCATGTTTTAGGTGTTAAGTTGAGTAACGAAACCGGACAGTTTGCTTTCCCAAAAACCTATTTGCTTTTGCGCAAAAAAATTTTTTTTTGAAAAAATGATAGAAACTTCACGCTGAAATGCATTGCCTGCCCTGCCATTATTACTGTGTTGTAATGTGTTTTAGATATATTGAGGCTACGTCACCTCCAGTGACGTCAGGTGGACACCCCCCCCCCCCCCCCCCCGAGATATCCGAAATTTAACCATAGGAAAATTATTTACCATGAAATGATTCATTTTCTCTCCCTACTAATTGATAAATTGGAAAGCATGTTCGAGTAAACTCGGACCGGTTCTTTTTTCTAATAATGATTCACTTAGTAATTTTCTGAAGGACTTTTTATGGACCTAGACCTACTTATAGTGTTAGCCTATAGGTTGCTTGTCCAATGCCAGCGACCCCATGGATTTTGGATATTATTTGTATGTTGCCGTATGAATTTTTGGCCATTAGCAAACTGGTATACGTTCTCGATGTCAACATACACCGGCCACAAGCTATAATGGACAACCTGAGACAAGCTTACGATCAAGAGGATCGGACTCAATCAGTAATTCAGAGAAGAATACAAGAGCAATTATTCAATCGTCCAGAAGCCTCAGTTCTTATCAGGACTAAGCCACTCCCACTCCCGAAGCGTCGCTCCCCTTCCCCTCACATTGTTCGGTGACTCTAATGACTACTAACACAACAGACAATGTAAGACCAACTAACATTTTGTTAAGTTAATGCCCTTTATCGTGTCTCTCTGGAGCAAAGTATTTCGTGTGCAAAAATGCACATTTAACACCTTAATAATAATTTAGAAAAATAGTAAGCTTTACTAAAAAGTGGCGAGTTCCAATGCCTTCGTTGCTTTCGTGCATAATTTTCGCTGTTTCTAATTTCTTCTAATATTATTATTTTCTTTATAGAATTTACAGAACCCATCACGGGCCACATGGCCTATAGGGTTCATTTTCTAATATGTATATTTTGTATTGTATTCTTAATTTTGAATATATTGATTGATTGATTGATTCTTTATAGAAGGAGTGGGGGCAGAGGAGCCTGAGAATGGGGACTGGACCAAAGAAGTGGGACGATCGTTAAAACGCAGCATTAACACGGCCGCGGCTCTTGTCCCAAAAATACAGGCCCAACAGCGCTCCTTTCAGCTCATGTAATTATATATAATATATACCAAAACAAAGCCTGTTCCAAACTGCAGCAAACTTGTTAGTGTGCACAGCGCTGAGACCACCTGTCAGTCTCAGTATGTGTCAAGTCCTGGTCATCTTCGAATTAATTGTGTGACCTTCCTATGTTCCCCAAGTGGTTCGGAATCCACTATAATCAGGATGTCTGCCCTGTCAGTCAACTCCCCTTCTCCCTGAGGGGAAGAATTTTGCGCTTTTCCCCCCGTTAGGGCTGCTTAATGCAGAAACACACTATTTTTCATTTGAATGCATTACGAGCATTTTCATAGCGCGGAGAAATCACCGCACAAACTGACAGGTCACGCAGTATTCAGATTGTTCCGACTTCTGGTTGCTACCAGTCACTATTTCCAACCAGAAGCTGTGCCAATGGCTTTTCCGACATCTTATGTCTGTTGTCTGTTTTTAGGATTGACCAAAAGTTCGGGGACATGATACCAGGGTGTGTCCAGTTGCAGGGACTGACATTCAATGCAATAGAGACGCAACACAAACTTAACGTCAAACTTGCGGGCCATGTGTCAAATCAGTCGCGCCGGGAATAAAACAACGCATTGATATTAATACGTAAGTTATCCCTTTCAGCACTGACTTATATTCATTTTTTGGTTGGTGACAAGATCGTGCGCGTGTAAAATTTGGTGCTGCTTTTGGAGGGAGTCCAGAACCTATGAACAGGCGGCTATTCCACCGACGTCATTTTTCACTGTGAATGTGCATGACGTGGTAGCAGACATCATTAATAAGTCTCTGCCATATTTTTATGGAGACTATAATGTAGATACTTAACTTATCTATTATAAATTAAGTTATAATATGGTACAGACTTATGATGTCTGCTACCACGTCATGCACATGCAGAATGAAAAACGACGTCGGTGGAATAGCCGCCTAACCGATTTCTGTAGCTCAGTACTGCGCTCATCGATAGTGAGCGTGTCACGTCCACCCGTTCGCAGTTAGTTCCCATCTTTCCCGCCACCGCGCGACAATAGTGGGGCTTGCAAAATGGCGGAGCGACGACCGAAACGGCTATTCGTGTGAAATGGCTACCTGAGTTAAAGCGCAAGATCGTATAGGGCCGTACTGAAAGGGATATATGGATTTAGAAAATGGAGAATCTAGATAGTACCGGGCGAGGACTTGAGCCCATGATCTATGCCTTTCCTTCATGCTACACCATACACTGGCTTGACTAAATCCTCTAAAATGCTAATCGGCAAAATTTATATGATTTTTTATAATTCCATATTTTCGGATGTAATGTCCTTAGCCAATTTAATGTTAAAAATGTATATAGATTTCGTTAGACTATATAAACACAAATATTATTTTATTTCATTATATTATTTTTATTTTTATTGTATTAATTTATTTATTAATATTATAATTATTATTATTACTTATTATTATTTATTTATTTTCAATCATTGTTACACAATTGTCATCATTCAATAGCTTTTGACTCCTCCATGTCTACGAGGAGTAGCGCAGAGGGGCTTTCTGGCAGCAGACCCGGTCTGAACAGAATGTCGGCGATTTCCTCTTCACCGTACGAGCAGTCGCGGACGTTTATCGCAACTTTAGCGCTGCCGAGCATGCTGTGGATACGTTGACTCATGTTGATGAATAGAATCTTGCGGCCGCGTGTTGCGAATTCTTTTAGAATTTCATTTATGCCCTAGAAATAATGCTCATTGGATTAGATGGATGAGGATGCTGGCTGTTGGTTCGATTCCCACACTTGGCTACGTTTTTTAGGCATGCTTCGGAGGGCATGTAAAGCAGGTGGTTCCGGGCCCTCCTAGTTGAGTGTAAGTGTAACTGCGCTAGTTTCACTTAGTAATAGAACAAAAAGTCAATATTTAAATTTTAAAGATATGTAATAACCACTATCGCCGTGTGAAGAGTCAAGTGGGGAGTCATGTCTTAGGTTTCAACTGTTCGGCCCCCGGTAGCAAAGCTAATCTCGGGGGCAACTAGCGGCGACCGAAACAGTACCCACATGACGTAAAGTGGGGAGTCACCTCATATGAAGGCCTACTAATTATTCCCATAAAGAAGGCTCCATTGAGTGCCTGACGCCGACTAAGGAAGGGGTACGCAGAGGGCCTCTACCTAGATATCAGATGCGGAACCTTGATAGATCTCAAGAGAAAGGTGAAAAAAACTTGTTGGATTGTGTCATGTACATATTGTAAATTGCAAAAGACTTACACCCATTTTGTCCAGGTCAAGCAGCCATGTTAGAAACAGATGAAAAGTAAACAATGATCACATTTGGTTACCTGAGCGGTTGTATAGTCAATTCCTTTGAAATGCAAGCAGTCTACGACCACTGGTATTTTGAGTTTGCATCTCTTCTGCAGCTCACAACGGAGGAAATCCACCGCAGGAAAAAATAGACCGATATCAGGTCGGACTAGATAGTACATCCCCGAACAGGTGTCCTGTAACAGTGCCATTATTAGCAAATCGGAATACCCCCTCTACGTACAGAGTCGATTTTCACAGGAAATATCGATCGTAGAGCCGTCAAAAATAGCTGAAAATTAACAGAAATGCTCCTCTACATTGCAATATATGACGGTGTGGCCTTCACTAACACCAATTGGTCTCAGTTCTTGAATTTCTTCCTCGGGACTATCACATCAATTGTTTTTTGAACAAGTTAGATTTAATAATTAAAATTGTGGCTACTTCGTGTACTTCGAGGTACATATATCATATATAAAATGCTCATTTCATGAGATACGGTATAAGGCTTTACTGGTGACGGTCATGCCGGTGGTGACTGCAGCATACCAAATAGAATGTAATAGTATAGTTATAGTTCGTGTGCGACTCCTTTACACCAGAGAAGGCCTGTGACATTTCCATCCTACCTGAACGGTGATAGAAATGGTAGGTCTCGCCCAAAGATGGAGCAGCTGCCCAATGTTCATGACAACGCCGACAATCAACCCGATCTCGACACTGAATAGCAGGCAGGACAGGAAGGTTATCATGCAGATCACAAAATCACGTTCTGAAAGTAGGAAACCGTTAGTGAGCAAAATATTCACAGACTATGGCACTTTTCTTCTATACTCCTCGCCTCTTCTATAATTGTAGACTTCCTCCTCATGCCTTATCCTGGACCATTTTTTCAACACCTTTTTGCCATTCTCTTGACATGACCCAACCATCTGCATCTCCCTATTATTTTTTAAAGGTACTGACGGGTGTCTCGAAAGAGCAATAAAGACCATTTTTTTCCTTTTTACAGTTACTGCAGCCGTTGCGTTGCCGTATTGTAACGCGAGGTCTCACATTGTGTTCCTCGGGGTTCACCTTCCCTTTGCCTATTAGGCTGTTGTCATTTATAATGGACAGTTTTCCTTATCAGGACATGTAGAGTAGTAAAAGACCCCGACTTTCACCCGAAAGGTTGTTGGTTCGAGTCTCACACTTGCTACATTTGCTCACCGTGCTTCGGAGAGTATGTAGAGCAAGTGGTCTAGGGCCTTCCTAGTTGAGTGTGAGGGCTGTATAGGTTCGAAGGGGTTGGCTTCGTAATAGAACAACAAAAATCAATATTTATTTGTGCTTCTATGGATTTTACCAGTGCTTAGAAGTAGAGTACTTACTGTTGGCTCTCCACAGGAGAAGCATTGTCTTGTAGTCGACCATGAAGATGACGGCGCAAATGAGAACTGCGGCCAGGGAGGCGCGGGGGATGTAGTAGAAGTACGGCGTCAGGCAGGACACCACAATTAAAATTAGAGAACCTGCAACCAATAATAGAGATAACTATAAAGCTTGTTGAAACACAGTGCTTGAAGGAAATGTGACCTTGTAGTAACCTGCAGTCCGAAAAATTGGAAGGCTGTGCCCCCTTCTCTCCTTCAAGTTGCTGCCGGTTAGCTGGTTGGCAGCAACATATGGAATCGATGCCTCCACTTCCCTCGATCCTGGCACGTCCTCTTCAGATCCACGTATGTATATCTAGCGAAGGCAATTTGTACCTTGGCGACTGCTGCTCTGAAAAGAGAAGTAGTGCTCTTGACAAACCATGATGTTCTTCTCCAGCCGAGTCTCCTGCTCAGTCTTTCTATCTTCCCTTGTATTATAACATGCAGTAGGCTGTAATATAACTTTGATGAACATACCAAACTGGTGCGTCACTATCCTCTCCCGGCGATGGGTTCTCCTTCTGATTCTTCTTTCTTACAAGCTAATTCTTACATTGGTGGGCCACTAGGCCAATGGAGGTTTGGGTTCCTGGGTTCCTCTTTTTTCTTGTCCGTTTCTTCCCTCCCCTCTCGCCGCAGACAGGAGACTCCCATCAGCGAGGGGGGAGGAGCCCTCCTGTCGGCCTCCCGTTCACTCCCTCATTTCGGGTAAAATGCGATGACAAATTAAAATAATAATAATAATTTCCTTTCACAATGATCACTCCTTTTTGTCAAAATTGCCGATGTGTCGATTCAAAACTCAACAAGAACAAACGTCGTGTCACCAGAGAAATATTTAAAAATAACGTTTTGGCGGAAAGTTATGGGGTTTTATTTTACTTTCATTTACCAAGAGGGAAATCACTGTAAAGTATCTATTTGATTTTAGAAATCATATAAATACCACAAAACTACTTTACGTCGTTACAAGGCGATATTTTCCGCTCCTCATTACATGGTAGAAATATGTTAGTTTCGGTTTCTTAATCATCAGCAGAAACTCGGCTTCTGTATCTATTCACCTCAGGATCTAGGGACACCCCTCCAAGTTATGCGCAACATTTTTCTGTATATGCACTGACTCTGTTCTCCTTAGTTTGGGCCAACGTTCATCCCTCGGTACCATATAATTATAACGATTGGAAACACATATTTTCTTTGCCGTTCTCAATTTTAGGTCCAACCGCAGACTCTGGCATCGAAGTACTTTCTGCATTTTGATGAAGACTTTTGAGCTTGTTCAATGTACGAGTATAACTAGCATGGTACAATGCTCAACTTGGGTTCTATAAATATAAGAGATATATCTGAAATGAATAGATAAGTACCTGAAAAAAGGCCCGCAAGTGGTGTTCGAACCCCGCTGCTGCTACTGACAGCACTTCTCGTGAAGGCCCCGCACGTTGGCATCGCACTGACTAGGGCTCCCGCCATATTGCAAACGCCCAACGTCAACATCTCCTGTGTCGCGTCCACTGGGGCCCCGTTGCCTGCGACATAAATAAAAGAAATGTCCAATAAATCAATAAACAATTAGATGTCAGACTGATCAGAATAGATATCGTACCGCACATAGGACTTAACTTTTCCTCGCTTTTATCCGTAGGTGCGGTCAGCGATACGGCAAGTTCTCTTCCACTCCCTGCGATTCTGTGCTTCGGCTGCAATTACAATTACCGTACATAGAACTGTTTTATGTTTTGGAACGGAACGTTTTAATTCAATAAAGATAGGTTGAGAAGGAACCCAATTGCAAAGGAAGGAACATCTTAACATTTTGTTTATTTATTATTTCATTACATATTAATTTCAATTAAAAGGAGAATGATTAATTTGTTTAATTACAGAATTAGTATTATTTTATCACATGGTTTTATTTTCTTACATTACTTAGAATGATCCCTGTTCGGTAGCCATCCAAGTAATGCAAGACTTAACCTACACTTGCACGTTGGAACAGCAACAAAAGTAATTTAGTAGCAAATATGCACTATGGACGTTTGCAACAGCGGATTCTAGAGCTATGGTCAGGGTACAGTTCACTCGAAACTCAAGGAAGCGCTAAATAAATGAACAGTAAATTAGGGGAACAAAACAATGAGAAGTATATTTTCGAATAAAGACATAAACAACATGGGGGCAATACCTCGAGGTAGCTGACAATAAAAAGCTTACATACTAAGATATCGTTTATACGAAGTGGCGGGTAGACCTCAGGATATCAATTACAATTGGGACGTCGCATTAATCCCGCAAAAGGGTAAATAGTAACACAGCTAAGGTGAGTTACCGATAAAAAAATGGTTTTGAACCATTACACTGGTATATGCGAATTTCTCGCATAACATACATTCATGTTCTTTGTATTCACGCTCCAGCTGGAGCGAAGTGAGGGATATAATTACAAAGGTTTTACACGGTCGGATGATTGGCAGAGGTCTTTCTGAAAGTGTACTTCCATTTGTTGCTTTCCTATTTAAACGTAGTATAAGGAAAGCTTTGTGACGGTCGAAATTTTCGATTCCGAGATTTCAACGGGTTTACACGTTTTCAGGTCCCAGGAACCCAAAAAAGTGTTTTTTACGAAATGTCTGTCTGTCGCTCTATCTGTCTGTATGTCTGTCTGTGCGTCGATTTCCGGGCAAACTACTCGGTCGATTTTGATGAAATTTTGCATGTAGGTTTACGAAAATCATACCTCGGGAGCATTTTTTTTATTTGGGGTTAACTTAATTTCGGGGGGTTTTATTCTCAAAAACTCAAAAAAAAACGTAAAAAAAAATTATTTCTCAAAAACGGCTCCAATGATTTCTTTTAAATTCACATATATTGTAATCGTTATTAATGTTAACAAAATGCGGGGGGTCGCTTGCCCCTTGATAGTTTGCTTCTGGGGGTAAAAAAATAAAAATAACTAAATTTTAATGAAAAATGACTAAAAAATAATTTTTCTGCGAAACCTTTCTATCGATGGTTTCTACCTTCAGGCATGTTTTAGGTGTTAAATTGAGTAACGAAACCGGACAGGGTGCTTTCCCAGAAAAGCATTTGGTTTTGTAAAAAAAAAAATGTTTTTTTGAAAAAATGATAGAAAATTCACGCTCAAATGCATTGCGTGCCCTGCCAGTATTGCCGTGTGGTAATGTGTTGGTCTGACCTATCTAGAATTTACCTCACCTCACCTCACCACCTGGAAAGCATGTTCGAGTAAACTCGGACCGGTTGTTTCAAACTTCATCATCCGGAAATGAGGTTGAGATGTCTGACATACTTACTAAAGGCTTTGGCTATGGTGACGTTGGCTAGAACCTGGACGAGGGATATGAACACGATCCCCACCTTGATCTGGTTCAGCATTTCCAACAAGGTGTAAGGTTTGCCGTCCACTGTTGTACTCCACTCGGGCAGTTTGAATGGTGGTAGTCCAGATGTCATATTACCTGTGTGCGAGAAATATACATTGAATGGGTCATGGAGTCATTAGTAGAAAGTGTTTCTCTACATTTTCAAACATAGTATCTGCAAGTCCTTTCAATTATTTTTACGTATCTCTCATTAATTAAAGTCCATTTTATCCAGTGTTCATATTCAAATTCAAATAAATTTATTCCAATTCTTCTAACAATACAGGTTTACATAAAATGATAAATTGTATCACTAAAATATAAAATTAAATTTAAATTATCTTTACTACTTATTATGCCATTACTCAGAAGCTCAGCTTATCACGCTTAGTAATAATAATGTCCTGAAGGACTTTTTATGGACCTAGGCCTACGTATAGTGGCCCATAGGTCCCTTACACACTTAACCAGGGGTGGCTTTTTAACAGCAGCATTATGAATACCATTAATATATTGTATACTTGTACTAAAAGAGAGGGCCTTAGGCCCTCATCTCGCTGTATCTATATATATTTTTTTAATAAAGACTTTATTATTATTATTATAAATTGTACCCTCTTGAACCCCATTATTACCGATACCGATAACGTAATCAGCTTGAGCCGCTCAGGTGTAATCTAAGAGCTTACGAGACATGAAAGCTGTTTCCTGGGCGCCCATTCCATCGACCGGCTAGGGCTATTTACAAAACCGGTGACGTGGTAGCAGACATTCAAGACTTAGGTGGCGTTTCCACCGACTTCGCATTGCAGAATGCAAATGACATTGACGGAAATTCGAATTTTTCTTTTTATAGAAATCTATTAAAATGTTTTTACTTAACATATCCCATGACGCCATTTTTTAATTTTAGTTTGTTTGTTTGTGATTTTACTGTATGATCATTGATCAATTTTAACTATAGCATAGAGGAAAATAAACATTTCCGTCAAGTCTGCAATGCGAGGTCTGTGGAAACGCCACCTAAGTCTTGACTCTTGAATGTCTGCTACCACGTCACCGTTTTTGGAAATAGCCCTAGCCGGTCAATGGAATGGGCACCTTAACCTGATAGGAGGAAAGGTTGCATGCCGCCATTTTGAAATGCAAAGGCAACCACACTGGATGCAACGACAACAAATGAGTTTCTACTGATCGAAGAGAACCAGAGAGCCCTTTTCAGTCCCAAATTCTTGCCGCACCTTAAGTCCTTAATTTGCTGAAACCGAAATAAATCATTCCTTTGTTACCCCCGCAAATCTCAGCTATAACAATTTAACAAAAGAGGGGGCAAGACAATAAGGTCGGGGCATGTATCGAGTATGGTACTGGCTTGTACCCGGATTCATTGCAGTATTACAAATATATGGTATTTATATGTAACACTGACGTTAAATTAACTTTGGTTATAACCAAAATGAGAGAATATGGAGAAAATTGGAGAAACCCGCCAAGTTCAGTTTTTTCCATGTCCTCTAATATTGGCAATGCTACTGGGTAACAGTCCCACACTTAAATAAATAAATATTGACTTTATTTTTTTAGAGCTGAGACCACCCTGGCGGAGTTAGGACCATAAGGCCCTCTCTTGCACTCAACTAGGGGTCAGCAACAAAAACAGTATAAAATTTTTAATACAATAGTTGAAAGTCGTTAGAAAACTTCCCTAAGACTATAGAACACTCACTCACAAACATGAGCATGGGGTGGTTCAAATAAATCCTAGCCTATATATAATATTTGCAGTCCCCAATCGAGTTACCGCCAGCATACTGCATAGAAATACATTAACTGGAAACATAATATGCATTACAAGGCACCTGTTAACCATAAGCCAACTATCAGAGATAAGTACCAACGCAAAAAGTATCCAAATTTTGCACATTGCAGCATAGCAGAACGGATACATGGACCCGGTCAAAAACTCTGTACTTAGCTTGTGCAGGCTACACTTATCACAGGCTTTCCCCGTCAAATTGGGTACTTTTCTTGTGCAGGCTACACTAGCCGCCATATTGATAATGGTCTCCAGCCACGAGATGACCGCCAGACATTTCGTAGAAATCGTCTAAACCCGCTGAAATCTCGAAATGGAAAATAAATGTCGACCATCACAAAGGAAGGTTTTCTCATACTTGGTACATTTAAATAGAAAAGCAAAAAAATAAGCTATTACAATAAGCCAAAAGGTGCTGTCATAAGGGCTACCAAATCCGACAAAAAAGCAGCGCTTACTCTTAGGGCGAGCAATACAAAACAGCAAGTGAGACCCAAGATGGCGTCGCCCCACCGGATCTCCGTCAGTTTTCCCGTCACCATGACCACGTTGTCCAGGAACCTGCCTGGCTTGAATTTCCTTAGCCCGAGCAGACCTTTGATCTGCGAGGCGACTATAATGCACGCCGTCGCTGACTGGAAGCCACACGTCACGGGTGCTGAGATGAAGTCCACCATGAAACCTGAAAACTTTAAAATTACTATACTGTCGTCTTAACGAAATTAATTATCGTATATGTTTCTTTTGTTTAATATCAAAGTCAGTTGAGGGCCACCATATATTCAAGACTTCTTATGTCAGGACAAAGACGCCGACGCAAAATGAGACCAATACGATGTAGTCGTAGGGCAAGTCTCTGGAGAACTCGTATGTCGTGAGAGGTTTAGTCAATCGTATATTAGACAAATTAATAAACTCACCGAGCCGTAGAACACCAACATCAGGACAAAGTAAAATCTGATAAATACCATAAAGTCTTTTATGGCAAGTCCCTAGGGAACTCGCACATCATGAGAGCCTGATAGTTTAATATAGATGAATTCATAATAAACTCACCGAGCCTCATCACACCCATGATCAAGACAAAGACGCCGACGCAGAATGTGAGCAATACGATAAAGTCGTAGGGCAAGTCCCTGGTGAACTCGTACGTCATGAGGGCCATGAGCGATGTCGGCCCGATAGACACTTCCTTGACCGTCCCAAAGAGCACGTACATGAAACTTCCCATGAACGTTGAGTAGAGCCCATACTGCAATACAATTTTACATTATTATTATTTTTTAGGTCCTGCCATAAACTTTACTTTGGTTTGTTGTAGTCTTGTACTTTCTGAATGAATTTTGATCGATTTACTTTTGATACATTTACTTGACGACGCGACGACGTTGTAGCGTATAAATAAATAAAAAGATGTGATATCCATGTTTAAGTATACGCCAATGGCAGTGGTACGCCTCTGGATGGCTTAACCTGGTGAGTTGGACCTGTTGACGACCGCTGACAATGAGAGCCTAGTTGGTAGCATTGTACAGCGATAGTAAGAGGCAAATAGACGAAACCAGGCTCGGAGGGACCATGGCAATCCGGAGGGCGAAGATCTTGGTCTGCGCCTGGCGAGAACCTCCCTCGTACGCTGGGTCACAACTGCGGAATCATTGATTGACGGACCTTTTGTAGAACAAATTGTGCGTCTGACATGCTGACGTACTTCATCCCCTGTTGACTGGACCATTAGGTACCAAATTCAGTGCCTTAGGCCAGAGGGCAAGTGGTGCATACGTATTACTATTACATAATGTATCAGGCCTGCTGTGACACGTCTTACGCTTATTCCCAAGCATTGTGCATACAGTCTACATAGGTATTATGGTTATTATACCTTAGGTCCTACACCAGCTAGAGACGCTTAGGCTATTCTCTGTGGTAAAGCCTGCTATGTCGTCAATCATTATTTGACTTGCTCTTTAGACAAATATTGTGCCTAAATCGAGGCCTAAACGTACAGGCCCACCTGAGGTTCAAGGCCAGCCAGTGAGGCATAGGCTATGCTCTGAGGTATCATGGTGAGACCCAAGGTCAGACCTGCTATGACGTCAGCCAGCAGGTCCATACTGGTGTACGTCAGGATCCAACGTGTTATGGGCAAATGGCGCCGAAGCCTCCTCCTCCACACGGGCATAGGTGCTGTTCCTCCGACTATGTCCTCTGCCATCCCTTAAAACATGAATTTATATGTTAATCAGTGGAAGACCAGTACATTATATACGAGCATGGCAGAGTTTGGGCTGGTGGAAGCAATGCCACAAGATAGAAGACCCATCGGCAGACCGAGGACAACCCTCGAGAACAGAATTGAACGGCTCGCGGGAGCAACAGGAAAAACAATGGCCGAGCTCAAGGCGTTAACGTTCGACCGGGTCGAATACAAGATATGGGTCCGGGCAACCCCCTCACACTGCGCATGCGACACAAAGAGGAAGAAGAAGACAGAGTTTGGCATATTTAACTTGGTGGTCAGGTGCCTACAAATTAGAATTATTTTCTAAGATATGTGATGAGATGGTGGATTCAACTTGATATTGTTCTGACCCTATCCGCAATATGGCAATTTAAAGCAAATTACTGTATTCATTATTTATCAATTGCCATCACCATTTTATTATTATTACATTATTCAATACATTGGGCCTTGTGGTCCAGCGGTTAAGACGACGTCCCGGTTAGGCGTAGATCGTGAGTTCGAATGCCGCCTAGCCCAGTTTTTTCCATATCCTCCAACTTCGGTAAATTATTATTACCATATTTTTTTGGAATTTCTTTTACCCTGGCGTTTGAATGGACCTTGTCTAATGAACGTCATGCATTAAATTGTCTCTTCTAAATTCTGCTGACCTTAAAAAATTTATTTACAGTTTCGTCAGATATCTCGATGATTTATTGTAAGGCATAGAAAAAAGGGTGGCTTAATTTTACTTACTTGGAGCAGCTTTGGTAGTGGGAGACCAAGTGAACCTCTAAATTGTAGGTAGCAGTGCACATTGTAAATACATCACCCACACTCAGCTAATTTACAATGCATTGTATTACCAGTTTACATTGTTACGGTAATATTAATCATAATTCAATCCCTGTGCTGCTATCATAGATGAGACGCCCCATCTATGGTGGGTACACTGAATATGGGTCTATACCTCCGTCATAGAGGCCCTTCGCGCCATTATGGAAATATATCTATTAAAGAAAAAAAAATAAACATTGCACAGGGTGGATGGCCTATCATGCAGTCATGTATAGGGCCTATACTGTATTGTTGTTGTATTGTAAATTGTGTATCAATGAATCCATATTCTAAATATTGTGTAATTTTTTGGCGGAATATAGGCCTATGTTACTTTATACTTTACATAATAATAATGATAATATACCTACAACTACGTTTTATGTGTAAATACATCGGCGGCTGCAGGTCGTTCAATCGGGAAACGTAGCCCCTTTATTCTGGTTTTCATATGGCGTGATCGTGATATAGGCCTATTATCTAGTATAGTACCTATAGGCTACTGTATATTCATTCTTGGTTGCTTACTAACAAAATCTTTGATAGTTTATTAGATACTATAGTATAGTATCTAGATAGTTTGAAGCTCTATATTATGGTGTTCTGTGGTCGTGCTCTTTTAGAGATTTTTTTTATTAATTGATTAATTGTCTACAGTAATGAACCCTTCCTTCTTCATCCCAAATTGTGGGCATAATTTTGCGGTTGAGTACGGAATTTTTAGGTACCGTCGCGGAAAACCCTTGTGCTTCCATTGCATGGATTCTTGCTTGGTGTCCGGATCCCAGTGGCAAATCCATGTTTCAACACCGGCCACTATGTCCGCGATCAAACATTCTGCCTTGTCTTCATTGTAGAGTGTCAGATTTGCAACAGAATCCTGAACCCTCACTTGCTTTATGAAAGGGTGTCAGCATTGTTGGCACAGTTTTGAAACAGGCGTTTCTGTTGTGCCCCAGCTATTTGATTAATTTTTAAGCGGCGGTCTGCCAGCACCAGTTTCTCAATCCTATAGCGACTATCATCTGAGGGGTGGTCGTATGGCCACATGGACGTGAATAGTTCTCAATAGAACTTCGGGTCCATTTAAACTGCTCCGAGCAATATTTTACTATGTAAGGAGAAGGGCAAGAATCGCTGTATACAGTCACCATATACGCCCATGAACAACTTTTGGTCCGTTTCCTTCCAGGTCCAAGGTCCAAAATTTAATGATCGTTATTACATTGAACACTATTAATTAAAATAATTATATAATTAATTATAAATTAAACAAAAAGCTGGACATTTTTTGACATTTGAAAACTCGATTGCAGTAGGCCTACTACCTACAGATTCTTCTCGCTCGGAAAAATTCAAATTTTAAGTAGTAATGTCCACAACTACCAGCTGCGGAATAGGTACCGGTAAATGCGGTAATTCATAACTGCCATCTGCCCTTAGGGCTTAGAGTACCATTTCAAAAATGCATTAGTATTTTTAATAAACTAGGTAGGGAAATTGTGTCACTCCGACATAAGCTGTTTGAAGTCAGACTAAGGGCCATCCTGCTGGAGTCATGCCCCTGTTCCGTGTCTGAGTTCATGGAATTATTAGAGGAGTCTAAGATTTTATATCCTATAGGTTATTTTTAAATGAATAAATGTTTATAAGTTAAATAATAGAATGCTGCAAAATTCTTTGAAAACTCGATTGCGGTGCTACCTACAGATTCTTCTCCGAACTACAGTTGTCGCCATTCCACAAAAGAACGCGACGCCATTTTTATTTACAAACAAAATATGTGATAGATTTAATTATTAATCCAAGATTAATTAATTTCACAACTAATTACCCTAAAATATGATCAACGTATGGCTGTGGTTTCGTCAATAAGATCTGTATACTCTAAATTCCGTAAACACCTGATTTGTCAGTGTAAGAGTCTAGATTTAAAACTTCATCGGCATTCCGATGCTGCGTTGTTCCATCATTTCTCAAAAATAAAAATACCAGGCTCTGATTTTATTCAGTTCTAGTTGCTTTGTGACTGCAAAGGCTTTCACGGCCGGAGTCAAATGAAGAACCAGTAGAATCCGGGCTGATGGGCTGTGGTCGAATTGAAAGTGAACTTCCAAACGTTTCGTCAACATCTGCGGTCGACATCTTCAGTGGCGCTGCGTACACTTCGAAGGTTGTACCTCGGTGGCTCCGTAGCGAGTGACTGGGTAGGGGGCTGCGCACTGACCATTATACCCGACGTTGTTGTTGTTTTTGTGTTGAGAGCGAGGAATTGCAATTCCTTCCACAACCTTCGAAGTCTACGCAGCGCCACTGAAGATGTCGACCGCAGATGTTGACGAAACGTTTGGAAGTTCACTTTCAATTCGACCACGGCCCATCAGCCCGGATTCTACTGGTTCTTCATCTAGTTGCTTTGCATAGGAATATGTCGTTATTTGGACAAATCCGAGACTGACTCCATCCTAACTTACTATAGTAACTTATCGACAATAGAGAAACAGCAGCTAGAACTCAAGGCAGAATAGTACGCACTCCTAAAAAATTTACAACTCCTGTTACTTCAAATAACTTCAAATATAATACACATGAACAATTCAGAATAATAATTATTGGTTTATTAACTTGGGGGGCGTAATATTTCGAAGTGAATTGTCTATCAGTTCTGCGATAGGCTACCCCTCCTTTGTTTTTTTATAACAGCGGCCATTATTTTGGGCAATGAAGAAACAAGATTACTGCACATCGCTGGTGTATTACCACTCCACGTTCTCTAGCACATTTTATTCTGTTTCTATTACTGTATTTCTGTTATAGCTTGGACGCTAACTATCCCGACCGCCATGGGCTAATACCTCAAGTTCATCTTATCTCTCGACACCATGTGTTGCTACTGCTAAATACAGACATGACAACTATTCACAGCTTCCCCGACGAAGTTATTGTAAATATTCTATCCTACCTGCCACTAGTCGACCGCAAAAACACAAGACTCGTCTGCAAACACTGGCACGCGCTCAACTACAGCCTCTCGCTAATAAAAAACGACATCACGTCCACTTGCAACTATCTTCTGCTAGACAAAACCGTGAGCCCCAACACAAGACACGTCAATGTCCGAACCAAAGTTCTTCCCGACAAACCCTTAAAACCGTTACGATTCTGGGCTGAATGCGGCAAAAACATCAAATCAATCGAGATATTTCTCGTGGACGTGTACAGTAAGGTTCTCGTTGACATTTTCGAGCATTGTCCCAACTTGGAGTATCTTTCGCTATCCTATTGGGACGAAAACGACACTGCAAGACCTCCGTTCATTGTTAATTTTTTGACACCTCTAAAGACTCCTTACACTCAAGTAAATCTACCGAAACTGTTAAGCATCGATTTAATGCATATGTGCCACCTAACCGCGGATGCTCTACGAACATTAACAGAAAAAGCTGTGGCTTTGAAACGTATTAGTCTGGAATGGTGGCGCCCTCTTACTCCGAACCCTCTAGTCTTGGAAGTTTTGTGTCAAGTTGTTAAGAGACAGTCGACACTGCTGCGCGAGCTGAATCTTAGCCATTCCACCGTTGACGACACGTTTGTGATAGAGGTAGTGCGTGAAATTGGGCCACAACTGACTGGATTATATTTGCAGTGGTGCGAAAATCTCACCGATAAATGTTTGGCCATTATCGGCCAGCGTTTGGGCAATTTGAAGGAGTTTGATTTAGGACGGTGTCACTTTACGGAACCTGCGCTAATTCAGCTGTTTACCAGTTTAACAAACTTGACGCATGTTTGTTTGAAGAAGACTAAGCTGTTAAGTGACGATGCGGTCGCTTCTCTGAACGATCTGACCCATCTTACCGGTCTGGATCTAACGGAGTGCCCTCTAGTGACAGATCGCGGAATTATAGCGGTTTTCGGCAGTAAGCTACGACCAAAAATGATGGACTTGCGGCTATCCAAAGTTGCTAAAATAACAGACGATTTAATAACAGCTATAGCGCCAAACTTGTCAAATTTAAGATTCCTCTACTTAAATGGCTGCCGTAAGCTGACGAATCGCACGTTAGAGACTATTTTCGAACATAACCAGTTGCTCAGATGTTTGTCTATGCAGGACTGTGTTAAAATTCAGAGTCTCTCCGTTGGGAGATCCGTTAACGCGTTGAAGGGTCTGATTCATCTGGATTTGTTTGGGTGCCGGTTTATGTCACGGCTCTCGGTGCGGGAACTCCAATTGGTTGAGTTACAGACTGCTGACCTGAGTGATGTGGACCTGGAGGGGGAGGACATTAGTTGTGTGCTGTCGGGGTGCCCGTCGCTGCAATATCTATACCTGGGTGAGCAATTGCCGAGATTGAAGGTGCCCGTGGGAAAGACGAGTCATGTGCCTGTGTTTAGGTGTGGTTACTCCCGATTTGAACCTGATTCTTTGTTCGATTAGGACCTGAGTAACGTATAGAAGTGGGAAGTCTGTTGCTGCAGTCCTTGTACCTGGGTGAACATGTTTAGGTGGGGTTACTCTCATTTTGAACCTGATTCTTGGATAGTTTTGGGTTTTAGAGTGACTTGTATCTCTACAGGTGGAGTGTCTGTGCCATTACCTAGGCGAACATTTGCCGAGAGTAGAAGAGCCTGATATGCCTGTCTCGAGGTGTGGCTATTCTCGTTTTGAACCTGATTCTGAGTTGGATTAAGAATTGGGACTGAGCGCTGATTACACTTTCGATAGACCCTCTTTCGTTTTGAAAAATGCTTGCGACGAGCCAATCAAAACTTAGGGTGTTGACGTCATTATTCTAGGGCTAAATGTATAGCCAGCATTTTGGATTTCGCACCCAATTATTGTGGAAGCGCATTGTTACCATCGCTCTTTGGCATTCAGTATTCCTCCGCTGTGATTAATTATATTTTTATACGTACAAGTATAGTCCAACCAGAGGCTATTAGATTCAGCACTCACGTCGGTTGTACACAAATATTGTACATTTGTTCAGTAATATCCCTGCAAAGGTACTTTTACATTGAATGGCTATTATGCTACGTATTTCTTTAAATAATCCGCTCTCTGGATTCTTCTTAAACATGCTAGTAGGCTTAGGCTAATGATGCTGTTTTCGGACGGGATGCACAGACTTATAAGCCCGGTACAGACATGCATCACCGGCGGGATATTTGTCATTGCAACAAATGAGTAGGTAAACAAACAGTCTGAACGCGTAGAAGATTTATGACGCTTGAAGCTGAACGCACGCAGGTGCACGGGTTTCCCCTCGGCACACCCAGGACACGCCTCAGCGTCAAAAATCTTCTGATGTGCGTTAAAAAATAGACTGTTTTTTTGCACCAACCCATTTGCTCCAATGACAAAGTACCCAGCCGTCGCCGGCGTTGCGATCTTCCGCGTGTACCAGGCCGTAGCCTATTGTAATAGTGTAATACTGTATGCAGGTACTCATACTATTGTATATTCATTCCAATGACTGCTGTTATAAATCCGTGGCCTAACGGTGTTGATGACTGCCACAAACTGTGTATCAAAATGTAGAAGATTATTTCTTATAATTTACGCCGTCTTTACAATCAATTTTTAAAATTTTTATTTTGTACATAAGAAAACTGATTTTAAGAAAGTTGTCTTATTTTATCATTTGATGTAACTATGGACGGCTATTCCACTTGTTATTTTTTCATCAATAATTGACGGATGTATTTCAAGTGATTGCGGGAATCACTTAAGTGTGGGGTTACTCACTGAGGTCTTCTCTTCTCGTGGTGCTGCCGCCATCGCCAGGTGAGTGGACGACTGGACGAGTGCTGCCGAAGATAAGCGAAAATAGGGGTGGGGTGTAACACATGAACGATATGTGACAAGTAAGAACGATATCGACACTACACGAAGGTTGTTAGTCAAGTCTGAAATATATGAGCTTGACAGGTTGAGAAAACACGAAACAGAACAAAACTAACCAGTTTTGCCATATTATATCATAAATGTTACATTTTTCTTAATTCCATTCCAATTTTCAATAATTGACCTTTTTTCTTCAAATTTTTATCATTCTTTAACTTCGCTCACCCTCTTTGCTTTATAGTTAAAGTCGGCGAGACATTTTATGAGTTAAGTTATGAAGGTGTTCGTTAGTTCACAAGAAATTAATCATAAAATTGTCACATCTCAAAAGGACGCATATTTAATTTTTAATTTGTTTGCTAATGTTTGGAATGAGTGTTTTTACTCTCCGATCACTGTGATCAATTTTAACGCGCGGGAGTTAAAAGAGACAATGAAAGAGTAAAACAAAAAGTCATCAATTATTGATGGAAAATTGAAAAGCCGCCAAAATGAAAAATCCAATATAATAAACAGTGCATTTATTTATCATACAAAAAGTGAATTAAAAGTCATAAGTGTATAATTATTGTACATTAAAATTGTCAAATGTAAAACTTAACGGCCAATTTTTAGTTTCCAAATCAATTACAGAAATATATCATTTGGAAAAGTCTACAGTACTTTTCAAAAAATAATAGGTAAGGGCAAATTTTTATTTGTACCGTAGGATAGCCATAAAAACCTATCGTACCTTGTTCTCATTTGTATCATTGCCATAACATTCAATTAAAATTGGTTCAAAATCACGATTTAAATCAATTTTCCTTTTCATTAGGTAGGTAGGTACTCTAAGAAGTATAAACGAAGGAAGATCGCTAATAACCACTAAATCCGTGAGAAGTAGGCTACCAACTGAATGGGGCACCTGATCAGGCATGAGGGAGTCCTAAACACCATAATGGAAGGGACATTGACAGCACCAATGCTAGGACCATTAGTACAACACCGAGATGACTGGAGGAGTGTTGTCGAGGAGGCCAAAGCTCATCAAGGGCTGCAGAGCCAGAAGAAGAAGAATGCTAGGGACCCGTCCAAGGAAGGCGCACCTGGAAGACCTCAAGCAAGATACTAGTTGCGGAAGCTACATGGAACGGTTCAGGACAAGAAGACGAATTAGATTTGGGGTTTAATATTGAATGGAGAAGTAGTGGAATTGTATTAATTTTTTATTCAAAGGAAATATATTAATAAATAAGTCGAAATGTAAGGTAAAAATTACTTTTGAATGGAAGAGATAAGGAAAGATTTGCAGCGAACCAATTGATAGATTACGACGAAAGAAGGATGAGGTAGTGGAAGCGAGGGCTTCTGCTAGATAAAGTTAAAATTGTTTCATTAAATACAATTTTGAACCTGAACAAAAACGAAAAGGGGGTAAAAATATGAGGGCAATCCCTTCGGATTTTGCTAAGATCCGATTGCACTTCATAATTTGAATGAACTTAGGAACTTCTTGTCCCGAGATCTGGCAGCAGAACCTCGCGAGGCACTAGGGAGCAGAACAGTAGAATAGGTGGCTTAATAGGTACTTAAGTTTGGACGCTATAGCGGTAATCTGTTCATCAACTCAAGGCGAAGCCCCTCGCGAGGGACACAGGAAGAATAGGTGGCTTAATATTTAACGTAGTTTGGACGCTAGAGCGGTAATCGGTTCGTCAACTCGAGGCAAAGCCCCTGGGAACTTAATCGTGTCCGCTAATGAGCTAAAGAACTTCCTGCCCCGAGATCTGGCACAGCCTCGCGAGGGACTTGACTACGGAACAGCAGAATAGATGGCGTAACATTTAACGCAGTTTGGACACTATAGCTGTAATCTGTTCGTCAACTCGAGGCGAAGCTCCTCGGAACTTGTTGGGATCCGGTCCTATCATTTGAATGAGCTGAGGAACTTCCTGTCCCGAGATCTGGCAGAACCTCGCGAGGGACTTGAGTGTGCGGAACAGCAGCTCCTCGTTGGGGTTGCTGTTGAGGTACTGTAGTAGCGCCATTGTGAGTTCTACTGCCACGTCGTCGAATACCTGGAAACAAGCAAAGAAGTAAGTCTGCTGGTAGACATTGGTATAGCTAAAGCGCACTATTGGCAAATTAGTTCGGGGAAAAGCTGGGCTAGCCTGATCAACAACCCATTGCCAAGGGCCGTAGGTGTCGCTGTATTCAGGACCACCACTGGTCACGACTACCTCGCCAGTCATCTGCACCGCATTAGGGCCTTCTAATTAGAAGCGTGCCCCCTACGTGACGAACCAAAGATGGACGCTACCCACCTACCTAACTGTCTAGCCCTGACCTGAACTCATGACCGTGTGAATGTCAAAAATTGCCTAAGCCTGTCAGATAACAAAGGCTCTCAAGCCAGATGACGATACTGTTAAATTCGGGCTAATCTGAAACAGTACTTCCAAGTGATTCGTCAACATTTACGGTCGACACCTTCAGTGGTAGACTGGTAGTGGCACTTCTAAATTTGTATCTAGGAGGCTCAGTACCGGTAGCTCAGTTGAAGCTGTCGGCCGGAAATGATGACGAAACGTTGTTTGGGAATACTTCAATATATCAGATTTTATGCTACTAGTTTCATAATATTTTGACTTTGTTAATAAATAGATTGAAAGTACACAACGCTATTAGTAACACATACGTATCAACGTTAGGCACATTCATTATACTATGGTACACAGGCAAACTCAGGTAAAATAGAAATTCGAAGCGGAAAGTAAATGATTAAGCTCAAAATTTCCCGTGGTATTTTTATTTTTCTACCAACTGTCACAAATAGTCCCATATTAGTAGAGAACTAGACTATAAATTGGAAGGTCAAGGTTCGAGGCTCGCCCTAAAAGGAATCATTTCCACCTGGCCTGGGTTCATCCAACCTTATGCTCATCAGTAGAGGGAAATGCAGCAGCCGGACATGTTGCTGACCACAACACCCCAAATAGAGCAGTGGTTAAGGGAGGGGATCCTCTACTGGTCCTCAGGCCTAGACCTCATTGGGTTGTCATGCCACGGCGTCTTCTAATTATTATTTTTATATTTAAGAGTAGGAAATTGGCAACCCGAAATTTATTACTTTTTATTTATTATTTAATTAACTATGCATGTTATTAGTAGTAGTAGTGTTCGTCGGGTTAATAACGACTTAGGCCTCATATTTGGGCCCATAGAGCGACCCCGACTTGACTGTCCTATGCCAGCCCATTGGACAGTGGATCTCCTGATTATAGTGGATTCCGAACCACTTGGGAAACACAGTCAAGTCACACGATTAGTTCGGAGGTGACCAGGACAAGTCCTACCATGTTCCCTACCAGCACTGTGCACACGACCAAGTTATCTGCAGCTTGGAACCTGCTCTGGTCCGCTGGATTCAACTTGGTATGGCGGCCGGCTTAGGCATGTTATTAAAGATTTGGCTCATCAAAGTTGTAGAAGACTACTTCATGCATCATGCCTGTTCATGTGACGTAGCCAGGCAAGATTATAAATATGAGGTAGGCATAGAAGGCGAGGAACAGTTGCCGAACAGTGAAAAATCATAACTTTTGTAAAACACTCTAGGCAGGTACCTGATTTCTTCCGAGTCTCCTCGCTTTATGTGCTAAACTAATTTTTATAATCTCGCCTGACCACGTCACATGAATAGGTTTTCCCGGAATGTCCCGAAGGCACGCTTGTTATTCAGCGCTCTTCTGGCACATGTACCGTAAAAAACTATTTGTTGGCAGCTACAGGGTTTTAAAATATATATATATATATATATGACACAGATGTAGAATACGCCAATAATTACGCATTAAAATTCGGTGTCTGCAGGAGTATCTACCTGATAAACCGGAAGCTTCTTATTGGAAGTGGAAATTTCAGTTAGTCCTACATAGCAAGCTAAGAAAATAGGCGATGTTTCGCATAAAATGCATATAAAAGGAAGGCAATTTGGGCTTACAGTAATTTAGTTTCTAAACAAACCATCGTGCAGTTAGGGGTCACAACAGACCATTCGGCAGGTTTCAGGGGAGACAACACTGCAGCTCGTTTAATAAGGGTCCGCAGCCCTAACAACACGCGTAAAGAATAATTTTATTTACCCGGGAATATTATTAAATTATTACAAGTAAATCCCAATGAATGTAAATTTGCTTTTGGTAGTTAAAGTGGAATAAATTAGTTTTTCACAATGTTTTGCCAAGAGATTAATAGTTGCACTTAATTATGCTTTTAAAGCTTATTTAAAAAAAAATAGTTTTGCTCTTAAGGGTAAGTAAGTATATAACCCTACCGACCTGACAAATACAAAATGAATTTCGTCTGCTGGGAAAAGGAATTTTAAAATCCGTATAAAATGGTTTAAATAAATCGCGGGATATGTTATTCGTTAACCGCCATGCTAGGGCTGCAGGTGTTAAAAAATTACTTTCTGGAACAACCTAATCAAAACCATTTCTTGTTATAAGATAATGGTGGAACCACTGGTGGAAAAGATAACTTTCTGTGTAACTCATAGAGCAAAGCCTAGATAGGCAGGCACTATGTTCTGGTAAGACCCAATCTGAGTACCCCCTCTACGCGTTTTTTGTACTAAGTCAATTTTCACATTTATCGATCGTGAAACCGTCAAAATATCTGTTAAATTAGCAGATATGCTCCTCTGTTTTTCGATGCATGCCATCCGGCCCTCACTAACTCCAACTAACCACAGTTCTTCAACTCGTTTCTCGGAACTAACGCACCAATCATTTTTTTGTCAAAATCAAATTCAATAATTGTGGCCAATTTGTGTTGAGGTACCTACATAGCCTGTAATGTATCAAAATACGTTTAAAAAAATATTCTTCTCTTTGTCTTGATATTTTATGTTTACACTTATAAGGCTTTTCCCCCTCCGATGTTCTATTAATAAGTTGAATTAGCAAGAATGTTGTAAACTACATCAAAAAGCTCCAGAGGGGTCAATAAAAATTTGTAACCAACTGTCAGTAAAAAAAAGTAGCAGTGCTGTCCCCTGGTGGACAGGCATGGTACCTTGGACAGGGCTCCCTTGGGCAACAACACGCGCAGCTTTTTATGTTTATGCATTTTCTGAAAAACAATTCACACGGGCTCAATACTGTACCGTAGCAGTCACTTAATAAATAAATAATGATTTTTTGTTCTTCTATTACTAGGTCAACCTAGCGGAGTTAGGACTATAAATCCCACTCAAGGCCACCTAAGATTTTGTCCAATTTTCTTTGTTTAAACACTTATCATTTCTAATTTTTATTTTACTCTTAGTTTTTCACACTTTATCACAGTGAGTATCCGTTATGAGCAAAAAAAAGGGGAGTAGTGAGTGCTACGGTGTATAAGACCTATCTAGAGTTTAATATAGGAGAGATAGGACATTCGCACCCAACAAAGATATTTTTTTTCGCATTTTGTGCCACCTGCTACAGCTTCTACATTGGCAATTGGCCTTAGCGTGTGGAAACACAGTGCATCTTAGTCGGTAATCTTGACTTGCGGCAACTCACAGTCCGACCAACGTGAAAGCACTGCTATGTTCGATGGCCTCCACGACCGTGGACATAACAGATATTAAGGTAACTTTCACACTAGCCCGTCTATAGTCTTATATATATTAAGGAAAACAAAGTCGTCTTCTTCGAAAACAAAACAAAAACCAAAAGACCTCTACAATGCGTGCTCTGATTGGTTAAAAGAAAACGTGGCACCAGAAATCCAATAACTATCTTTGTCGGAAGTGAATGTCCAATCTCTCCAAAATAGATCTCTAGTCCTAGAGTTCTATATAGGACAGATGGGACACTCAAGCGCGCCAAAAATACTGTTTTCGAATCCTGGAGTCACCTCTTACGTTTCTTCAATGGCTGGTCACAGAAAACGCGGCGAGTGACCCCAGAATTAAAACATATTTTTGGCGCGAAGCGAATGTCCTAGAGCTATCTCTCCTATATAAAACTCTCTCCAGACTCATCTAGGGGCGAAGTGCACGGCGGGAAGCACTCGGACATGCTATAATTGTTTGTTCGGATACAGACCACAGTCTTTACCTCCTTGCAGGCCATATTATGAATGATGGCAGACCCCCGGTCCTGCAGGACCGCCACGTCCGACAGGAGGGCATTGACAGCGACCCGTGTGGTGACTCTGATATTGCTGATAGTGGAATTACAGTACTGCCACTCGGAGATGTACAGGAGCCATTCGGAGGAGCTCTGGTTCTCAAACAGGTTGGCAAACTGAAACAAACACATAATAGTTATGATGGTCACACATCCTGGGTCTTGCAGCAGCCCGGTCATGGCGATTTGGGATTATTATAACACCAGGGCTTATTTCTTAATACTGTAAGAGTATGGTGTCACTTGACGGTGTTAAAATATGCGCGGGAAATTCAAATTAATGTAATTAATATTAATTAGATTATCGTTAAACCTGGAAAAGACCGTATTTGTTGATTTTTCGTCAAAAAGAGACGCTTGTACCAACAACTTGTCCATAGAAAACAATCCAAACTGAAAACACGAAATAGTTAGGCATCATAATAGATGAACAATTGAAATGGGAACCCCATACTCAATTGGTTGCCAACAAACTAAGAAAAACTATATATAAATGTGTCCAACTTCGTAACGTTGCACAAGAACCTCTAATTAAATCCTTTTATTATGCTATAGCGGAATCCCATCTAACATATGCAATATCAGCCTGGGGAGGTGTCTACCAAAATGTAACGGACAAAGTCAATACCGTACAAAGAACAATCCTAAAAATTATACATAAAAAGGGGACATTATATCCAACAAAAGACCTATACATTTTAGCGGATGTCCTAGACGTTAAACAATTATAATAAAACAAACAAACAAACAAATATAAAAAACTCAATAATATTAGTACGCAATCAAAAACAAAACTTAAAATCTGTACAACACTCACACAACACAAGATGGCTCCACACACATCCTTTCACACAACAAACTGTTCGAACCACAAGATCTCAACACCAATCTGAATATATAGGCATATCCTATTACAATAAACTACCAATCCAAATAAAGTCATTAAAAACTTCAATTGTTTCAAAAGAGCAGTTACACAATGGATAAAGACCGAACTACCACAAACATAAAAGTATACCACCCCGTACACACTCCACCCCCCCCCCCCCTCCATAGCCAGATAGTATAAGTCGCACACGGGCCCTTGCCTTGCGATATGGACTTAATAAAATGCTGTAACATGGCATTATTGTATTGAATTATTACATTATTATTATTATATTATTGTTTATAAAATGGATATTCAACCATCCCGTGGCTAGAGACCGTTATCAATATGGCTGCTAGTGTAGCCTGCACAAGATAAGTACGCAATTCGGCGGGGAAATAGCCTGCACAAGCTAACTACTAAACTACAGAGTTTTTGACCGGGTCCAGGTATCCGCTTTGCTATGCTGCAGTGTGTAAGACTTCGATATTTTTTGCGTTGGTACTTGGTACTGATAGTTGGCTTATGGTTTACGGGTGCCTCGTAAGGCATATTATAGCTCCCGCCGCTCTAGTTCTATTATATTTCTATGTATTCAACGCTCAACGTTCAAGGTCAAAAGTCTCCGGTTTGGCCTTAATACAATTGAATAAACCCCGGTATTATAATAATCCCGAATCTCCATGATCGGGCTGCTGGACCCTAGAGTTATAATGTATTTGTAGCAGCGGAAAAAAGAACTAATTAATATCATAAAGAAGGTGCACCCTTGTTTTAAATATTATTTGGAAATCCCAGCTTTTTAAAACATTACACTTACAAAGAGAGCTAAGCCCTGTTGTTCTTCAGGAGAGAGTCGCTCCACATCGCTCGCGAAGTTCATGAGTACATGTTCCCTTCTGTCCTGATGTAGCAGCAGGATGACGTCATCTTTGAGAGCGGCCAGCGCCAGGTTGTGTAGAGTGCGCACGCGCACTTCAGGTGGAAGGGATCGGTCGTGAAGTAGCCGGCCTAAACATAAAAAATATTTATTTAAATAGGTTTATATAAGTAATTACAAAGGCTGGAGTCTGATGACTAAGCAGTAGAATCCGGGCTGACGGGCCGTCGTCAATATGAAAGCATACTTTAAAACGATTCGTCAATATCTTCAGTAGTACTACGTAGACATCTATGACTTAGTAGCAACTGTTTGGGCAAGGAGACGTGCACTAATATTTATAGCATACGGAAGGCGAAGGCATCCAGGTTCCTGATTGGTGGGCTGTGTTGATTTTCTACGTAGTCCCTGTGCAGATTTCGACCGCAGATGATGGATTACGAAACGCCTAGAAGTAGGCTTTTAGGTCAACCACGGGGCCTATCAGCAGGGATTCTATTGGTTTATAGTGAGGTTAATTTACAGTGTATTAGAAAATGCAAGAATTGTGACGTGAATCACGTGACCTACGTATTTACAGTAAGCGCTTAAGTCCGATATGTAAACTTATATACGGGGGTTGGTCAAGATTCGGCAGACCAGGCTTTTTTTCTTCAGAAACGGTTGAATATACGTCATGTAAAAAGTAAGGTTCCCAACGCTGTACACTCGCCACGCGAGATGCTAGGCGAAATCCGGCTACACCGCCCTGATTGTTGGTCTCACCTGTCCATTGCCACTACCGGGAGCGATCCCTACGAACATCCGTGTGGACCTTACAGCCATCCGCGACTGAACCTGCAATCGCCGTCACCGCAAGGTGTTTAGGGACCGAAAAGGCGTCTTGCTTGCCGAGTTTATGCCTAAAGGGACCAGAATAAATTCGGAAAGGTACTTTGTGATGTTGATGAAACTCAAAAGACCCATCCAAATCCGGAGAGGAAGACTAACCAAGAACGTTAGGCTGCAACGACAACGCGCGCTCGCATGTCCCTCGACAGACCACCGCCCTACTGGACAAATTCGGCTGAAAATCGCTTAATCACCCCCTTATCTTGCTCCCAGCGACTTCCACTAGTTTCCGAAAGTGAAAAGTGAAGCAACACTTGGGTGGACAACGGTTCAGGACAGACTAAAGATGGAGATGTGAAGGAAGCGGTCACCAAGTTCGTCGGCGGCGGTGCTCTTCGAAGCGGGTTTTCAGAAGTGGATAGCTCATCAGAAAAAATGCGTAGAAAAATCTGGTGACTATGTAGAAAATTAATTTAAAGTACAAGCTTTCAGATGGTATACTTATTCATTGCAACAAAAATTGCCTTATACCTGAAAAAAATGTGGGAACCTTACTTTTTACATGACCTCGAACAATAAAAAATAGGTGAAACACATATTTGTACGGTTTAAAAAGCTGCTTCTAACAGTACTATTGGCACACATGATAGGTTTGTACCGGGACCAGAAATGCACAAATAGTCCCCTAGCCCATACTGTTCGTATACGTGAGCTTTTTTTTTTTAAACGAAATCCATAAAATTTAGTATTATATAGGCTATAGTATATTGGTGGGACATGATAACGCTCTGACTCTGCCAGTCAGTCCAAGTACGTGTCGAGTCCTGATCATCTCCGCATTAATTGTCGGACTTTACTACATCCTCCAAGGCGGTGAAGTTGGTTCACCCTGTCAGTCAACTCCCCTTCTCCGTGAACTGAAGGAGTCTGCCCTTATGGTGCCTCAAGTTAATAAGCAGACTGACTCCCCCTACCAGGCTGACAGGGTTGTTTAAAAGCAGAAATGCTGAAAGCAGGCGTTGGCAGGGCTTATCTTCACACCTTTAAACCCCACAAGGGCATCCCAAACTAGCTTCCACTAATTCTAACGAAAAAAATAACTTACCAATGAAGTTTAGGAAGGAATCCCCTAGTGCCCATGACCCTTCACCCTCCAGCAAATACTGATGCAACTCTTCGAGGCTCTGCTGTTCTTCTGGACTAATTTTTCCGTCAATTAGCCCCACCAGCGCGTCAAACTCTATTCTAACATCAAGGGCATCCTTAAACACCACAGGCGGCTCTCTCTGCTTCTTCCTCAATTCCTCCAACTCCCGCTTTTCCTCCTCCTCAATTTCTGCTACCACGTCACGCGCCTTTTTCGTCACTTGCGACACGTCTTCAATTTCTACGATACCATTACCGTTTTCCGTCTCAACTTCCGCCATTTTTGTTTTGAGCGGTTTTTTCGGTGTTGTTCTACTTGGTTCAGTCTCTTCCGGTATTGGCCTGAAAATGAAAAGTTTTTTATTTTAAACAATTCATTGAGGTACTGATTAAGTGTGGCTTTGATCGGAAATCATGACCCATGGCATGTTTTGAGTAGGGTAAAACGTGGAACAGTTGGCCGGAGTTACCATTAGGGTCGCTAGGGCTATGGCAAATTATAGAATGCAAAAAAAAAAAAATGCCGAGACCAAAAGCATATGATGCAGCTCTACAAAAACATTTCATTCAAAATGTATCGGAAAAAATTTGCCGTCAATGGCAGTAGTGACCCAAAAACTCAATATACAAAATAAATGTACCTACCTATGTGAAGTTTATTCAGCGCACAACATAATTATTTAAGGTGAAACGGCAACACACAGACGTAGTTAAATTTAGAATTTTTGATTAGGCATGGATACCAACAACACATGACAGTTGTAATGCCTCGTATTTATGGTTACGGTACTAAACTAAAAATTACACTAGTAAAGCTGAGAGTTCTTATATAGGAGAGATTGGAAATTAGTTCCACCAAAGATATTTTTTTTACTTTCTGGTGCCTCCTGCTACGTCTTTTTCAGATCACGGCTTAGGCGCTTTCAAAAGAACATCAAATCCCGCCACGGTTTCAACATTACGAATCATGACAACTCGAGTATATAAGTAGAACTGTTCAACTGTTTTTGTCGGGGCTTGTGATCCAGCGGTTAAGACGACGCCCCGGTTAGGCGGAGATCGTGGGTTCAAATCACACCAAGCCCAGTTTTTCCGTATCCTCTAATTTGGCATGTAAAACAGGCCTTCCTAGTTGAGTGTAAGAAAGGGCTTTACCGCCCTAACTCCGCTAGGTAGGCTTAAATTAGTAATAGAACAAAGAGTCATTATTTATTTATTTATAGCGCAAATCCTTAGTGCTTGAACTCGCTGTGTTATTAATGAGGGGACATTCTGATTATAGTGGAATTCGAACCACTTGGCTTCAGCCTCTCACATTTACATATTTATTTCTAATTGGACAGATGTGAGTAGGTGGCAGAATGTTCTTTTTTCCAACGCCTGCTTTCAAGCAACCCTGTCAGCCTGGCGGGGGGAGTGAGTCTATTTATTAACGTGAGGTACCCTAAGTGCAAACTCTTTCAACTCGGGGGAAAGGGGAGTTGACTGACAGGGAGGACTACCTGATTATAGTGGATTCCGAACCACTTGGGAAACGTAGTAAAGTCACATGATTAATTCGGAGGCGACCAGGACTCGACACGCACGTAAACTGACTGGTATAGTCTCAGGCTCTCAGCGCGTTATCATGTCCCACCATGTTCCCCAGCCAACACTGTGCGCACTACCAAGTTTGCCGCAGTTTGAAACATGCTGTGCTCTCATGGACTCACCATGGTAAGGCTGTTGGCAGGTGGCGGAATAGAACCCGTGACTTAATTTACGAAAGCCTACTACACAATTAACGGCTTTCACCAGCCGCTTTAAAAAAGAATAACTATTTCAAATTCAATGCACAGTTTTAGTATGGTTTGTTAGTGGCACACAGCAACACATTATTAGGGCAACCAAGTACCTAAAGTTGAGCTGGTTTTTAAGTTTCTCCTTTTTCTCTTTCTTTCGTCGTTTTTTCTCCTTCTTAGCGAGTTTCTCGTTCAGCTCATTTCTCCGCTGGTCGAGTACAACTGAATTTCGCCTGGCCAAATCACACAAATCATTATAAATTAATTATTTCTCCATCCTAAAGACAAGTATCGGTAGTCAAATATTACAAACTTTATACCTTCACTATACATTCGGAGAGTTCTAATCAGATTCATGACAATAGCTGGGGTATTTACATTAAAACAAAAGAAGAAAATTTTTCTCTTAGCGATTTTTGCGGTTCAACTAAATTATTCAACAACTAATTTCTGTATTTCTGTCTGGCCGACCACGCAAACACTGGAAGTTGTTGTTGTTGTTGTTTCTAACGCCGGCTTTCAGCATTTCTGCTTTTGGCGGGGGGAGTGAGTCTGTTTGTTAACTTGAGGCACCCTAAGAGTAAACTCTTTCAACCCGGGGAAAGGGGAGTTGACTGACACTGACACTGGAAGTTACTTGTATAGCCTGCGTAATAATCCATGAATTAAAAGCCATCATCATAGCGGCACTACAATTCACAATTCTTCAATAAGATTTAGGATATATTATATCGTATATTACATCAATCAGAAGTATTGGCGTAATTAGGGGGGACGGGGGGACTCAGCCACTCTTAACTACTTGTCAAGTCCCCCCCCCCCAGGATTTTCGAGGAAATATAACAAATTCATTGAAGAAAAAAAACTTAATAAGTAGACAAATAATTAAAAATACGAAAGTATTTTTTCTCAAAGAATAACCATTTTTTTTTTTTAAATCACTAGAACAAAAATTAAACTATTTTAAATGTACAATAGGCCTATTATACTGGCAATTTCGGAGGTTTCGAGGCTTACACGTTGCATGTTTATGTGTTGCGATGCTGTGGTTTTGAATGGGGTTGGTGTGGTCTGCGCTATTGTCGTTCGGCAAATAGGCGACTGTTCTTTTGTGAATGATTATGTATGAATCTGCACTGCAAATTGCAATCATGGATATTAATATCTTAAAGTATTTGGGGTTGTAAACTTCTACCCACTTCCCCCCCCCCCCGGATTTTGATAACTAGGGGCGCAAAACACAATCAAACATAATGTATTTGCCCATCTTTGTTACATCTTATCATAATAATAATTATAAACATTGAGCACAGGCATCATGAGTCCTATGACCCCCCCCCCCCCAGCAATACATTATTAGAATCATGACCACTACAATACGCTATAAAAAAATTTTATTTTATTAGAAGAATTTTTGTTTATTATAGAAAGTACCTGGCTGTATGGTAAACAGGGAGGCATCTATCTGTTCACTTATTGATCAACGGGAGAAACATAGATTGGCAGTTTCGCCCTGTATTTACACACGTCTAGGTTTTCATATTTTGCTGTAAGAAAGTAGAAATTTACTGTAACTTTAAATTAACAACATGTATTCCAATACAAGTTGGGCTTTGTATTTTTAGTAAATATTATTATTATTATTTTTGTTTCGGCTTATGTTTACACAAAATTTTTAGTGATATTTCACTTAGATCAAATTCCTCCCGACCAGTAACATTACATTTGGCAAATTTCATTAAAGGTGAGTGTTGAACCCAATACTTAGGCCTCCGTAGGCCATTAAATCTAATTTAATCTAATATCGTTGGGCTAGAGCTGAGCCAATCAGAACTACACATAATGACAGTATAAGTCTAGGTTTAGAGTTTTCTGCCCAGTAGGAGAGGTGGGGCACATGGGATAGATTTTGAATTTCTTGTATATCACCTGCCACGTCTTCGAGTAATCTGATCAAGGCGGCTATTCCACCGGCGATTTTACTTCATATTTGATTTTGACATTGACTTTTGTTTTGTTTTAAGGAGACTATTATGTAGATACGTAACTTATCTATTTTAAATTAAGTTATAATATGGTTGAACTTGAACTGGCAGATATCATTAATAAGTCTCTACCTACCATATTATAACTTAATTTAGCCTATACAGAATTAGATAAGTTAAGTATCTACATAATAGTCTCCTTAAAAGAAAACAAACTTCAATGACAAAATAAAATATGAAGTTAAATCGCCGATGGAATAGCCGCGTAGCTACCATTTGACGACTCGTATCGGTACTTGGTTAAGTCATGCTTTCGCCTGTTTCATTGCGTCAGTGGTAAGCTCAGCTTGTCCATTATCGCGTATAGCCGGTGTAGGTTGACTTCAAGAACGTATACCAGTTTGCCAACGGCCAAAACTTCATGCGGAAACAATAAAAATAATGTCCAAAATCCATGCAGTCGTTGGCATTGGACAATTGAACCACACTATAAGTAGGCCTACGTCAATAAAAAGTCTTTCAAAAAATTAATTATACCACCATCTGGAACGTTTAATTTTAAGCAATCTGATTACGCCTTGCAGCCCCGACGGGATTTGTTATTGTTTGGAAGTATCCAAAGCGCACTCTGATTGGTCGAAGAAGACGCGGTAGGAGGCACCAAAAATTAAGAAAATATCCCTGGTGGGGGCGACTGCCCAATTCCTCCTATATTGAATTCTACCTAGGCCTAAGCGAGAACAAAAACGACAACCTAATGAGCGTTTAGGCTGGAGATCTGATAAAGCATCCACGAATTCTGTATATGAGGGATGGGACATTAGCTTCCGCCTGGTGTTTTCAACGACTGGTCAAGTGGTCCCTGAGATTAAAAAATATAATATTTGTGGTGGGAAGCGAATGTCCCAGGTCCCCTATATATAGAAATCCGAAGTATCCCAGGACTTGGATGGCATAGTGGTAGTTTGTTCGTACTTGTGAGAGTCTCTAGACATCATGCGATCGGTGACCTGTCGTAACTCAACGCAGGTATTACCTACAGAGGCGACTGAAGAGGTTATTCGGATACATTCAGCGAATTGTTTTTATACGAATACCGAATACCCTAAAAAAAAGTAAAAAATAAAATAACCTTGACCATGGCGATGTGGTATTATTTATTAATTTTTATTATTTTATTTTATTTATTATTCATTAATTTTTTATTTTTTTTATAAATTTAAATTATTTAATAAGAAGTTACAATAGGCTATAAACAGTAGGAATTTTTTTTTTTTTTTTTTCGCTTTATATTATGTAATATTTATACACATAAGGGCTACGGCTGTGTGATGTAATAAAATTGTTTTCTATTCTATTATAATACCGGGGTTATATAATACCATGTCACGTGATGGTGTTTCAATTGTATAAAATAAATTAACAACAAATTTCAGAATTTTTTAAGTTGTGATGTTGGCAATACTGAGGAACTGAACTGATACGACGCTGCCGTAGCAAATATAAATTAGCAAATATAAGCACATATCGCCCTAGAAATATACAAGTTTTAATTTTGAATTAATATATATTTAATAAATCAGTACGACGTTATACGATTCAATCTATAAAAGATATATTATATTGTTACATAATCACAATTATAATACATTGCAGACAAATAAAAGATAAAAGAAGAAAGATGTTTTACATACCTATAAAAGAATTGAATAACAGTAATTTTCAACACCTCTTTAGGCATAACACCATTTTGTAAATCATAATAATAATAATGGAATAATAGAATAAACTAAGCATAATGAATAATTAGAAATATGATAATAATTTATAATTTACATATATACAGTATGTATATATATATATATATATATACAAGTAATTTGTCTAAATCTAAGGCAGAAAAAATGAAGAAACTCACCAAAAATATAGCTAAAGATCATTCAATTGTATATATAGACACAATTTGAATTTTCCGCGCTTAGCACTCTTGCGACGATTACCAACAACAAAAATTAAAAAATTCTGAAATTTGCTTTTCATTTATTTTAAACAATTGAATTAACACCATCACGTGACATGGCATTATATTACCCCCGGGATTAAAATCGCCATGATCATCATGCAGGAGCAAACTCGAAATACTTATTTATAAATTATTTAGATAATAAATTAAAGAATTTATAAACTATAGATGACATAATAAAAGTAGCCTACAAGATGGGGGAGCAGAGCAATGACGAAGCGGCAGATAAGCTGAAAGTGCTGCTGGGTAAGAGAAAAACAGACCACATGACTAGTGCTGAGGTGCTGACCCAGGAGCAGATAGACCAGATAGATGCCAATGTCAGCAACTTCTCCAACTACAGCGGATATGGCTCCCGAAGACGTTCTGATCAGTGAGAATTATTTTTACAACTATTATCTTGCCTAAATTAGCCTACGGCCACACCATGTTGATTCCATGAGAGCAGAACATGTCTCAAACTGCGGCAAACCTGGTAGTGTGCACAGCGTTGGCAGGGGAACATGGTGGGATATGATAACGCGCTGAGTCTCTACCAGTCTGTCTACGTGCGTGTTGAGTCCTGGTCAACTCCGATTTAATCGTGTGACTTTACCATGTTCCCCAAGTGGTTCAGAATCCACTATAATCAGGAGGTCCACCCTCTCAGTCATCTCCCCTTTCCCCCGAGGTGAAGGAGTCTACCCTTAGGGCGCCTGAAGTTGACAAACAAACTCACTTCCTCTGCCAGGCTGACAGGGTTGCTTAAATGAGAAATGCTAAAAGCAGGTGTTGGAAACAACATCTTGCCTAAATTAAATAAAAATTGGACACCATGGAACTTTCCAATGCCTTGCAAACGTTATTCTGGCTAAATCAAAGTTTCAATATTTCAAACAACCAAAAGCTCACCTAATAATCCCAAACTTTTTATTATAATACTAGGGTTTATTCAATTGTTTTAAACAAATGAGTGCAAAATACATGGGAAATTCAAATAGATAAATTAATGTTTTTGGTGAGTTTTCAATTTTTTCTCCCTTACACATTAAGAGGACATGTTATGTAGAAAATTGGCACCCCAAAATTAAATACTTTACATTTTTGATTTCATTAAGTCAGCCAGTTATTAAAAATTTGGCTCACTAAAGTTGTATAAGACTACTTCGTGCATCACTTAATCAGGTATTTTTTACTTTTTGGTTTTGTAGTTTTTCCAAAAATCCCAGACTACGCGAAATTTTAGTCCCCACTGGTTTTTATGAAAGAACTAAGGTACCAAAAATTAAATATTTCCTATTACATGATGCAATTACAACTTACATGAGCCAAATCTTTAATAACTTGCTGTGCTAATTAATTAAAAAATAAAAAGTCAATGAAAACAACAAATTTTGTGGTGCTAATTTTCTAATTTATTAATTTGAATTTCCCACGCATATTTTAACACCGTCACGTGACACCTTCCTACCGCGGTATTCCAAAATAATTATAATAATCCCAAATCGCCATGATTTGTTCGGCCTATCAACAGCAACGTTACATACGATAAACAATACATAAGCAAAAGACCATGCTGACATGGAGCTTTGAAATTATATTTTAGACTGATTGTACCGCCCATGATACCAAGACAGTTGTCTCTATCCACCGAAGAATTGGACTCGGAAAGCAGGAGGAAAATCGAATTGGACCGGTACCTCAAACAAAGTGAGGAAGACAGCAGGCAAGAGGAGTATCTCAAGAAACATCACGAGTCGAAAAGTAAGTAAAAAGAATATTATCATGTCAGACGGGAAACCCATCACAGCAAAGAAAAGCTAAGCAGTAGAATCCAGGCTGCATCTGAAACAGTACTTAGAAACGTTTCGTCAACATCTGCGGTCGGCATCTGCAGAGGTACTTTAAAAAAAAAACCATTACTTTAATTCATAGACTTCTGCGAATGGCTCACCCCTCGCTGCAACGCCCAAATCAACACAGCCAGGTAATCAGGAGCCTGGATACCTTCCCCACCCCTCCACTTAGTATAAATATAAGTGCAAACCTCTTTGCCCAAACAGTTGCTACTAAGCCTCCGAGATACAATATTAAAAACCTACGTTGTGCACCTCAAGATGTCGACTGCAGATAATGACGAAACGATTGGAAGTGCTCTTTCAAATGAACCACGGCACATCATCCCGGTTTCTGCTACGGCATCATCTGACTTCAGCCGTGAAGCCTTTGTATGTAATTATATTCCTTTGTGTTGTTTGTGGCTCTCAGGGAGGGACAGTGTACACCAGCTTAGATTCTCCGAAGAAGAAGATGACTGCCCTGTATTGTCTTCAGTATCGCGGATGCATCGCAGTCCCCGCAATTCAAAACAGTTGGAAGATAGAGACGAAGAAATGAAAAATAAACTTCTTGAAATATTTCAACAGCACCCTAGACGCAATTCCAGATAGAAGACTGACTGGAAGACTGATAAATGTCTGAAGCTACAAGAGGATAGTTATGAAGGAGAAATCCAGCAGGAAGGTAAAAATATCTGCTTGTAACCGTATGACCAAAAGAATCCTAGATACATAAAAAATTGAACTGCTTCAACAGGCTATCAGACGTATTCCTAGACATACGACTGTCTAATAAAGGCTTACCCTCATTGCTTGAATCTGCAAGAATGACAGATAACAAGGTAGAAGCCGGAAATAATGAAACAACTTCGATGTTTCTTTTCACCTTTTTTTTTAAATTAAAAAAATAATAATAATCGCATACAAAAAATTTAATGAATGTATCCAATTCAGTCGCCTCATTAGGTTAGTACCCGTGTTGAGTTACGACACGTCTCCGATCGCATAGCGTTTAGAGACTCGCACAAGTACAAGCACGCTACCACGTTGCCATCGAAATCAATGAAGACTTTGTTCGGTACTGAAATACTACACAGAAAGTAAACTAAGTAGCCTAAATTACTGTATATATTTTTTTTTAGTTTTTAGAGAGGACAAGAAGACTCGGCTGGTGGGGGCACGTCCAGAGGAGAGATGAAACGTCCTTATTAAATAAAGCTTATCCAAAATATACCACTTTTAGGACATCACCCCCGGGGAAGACAAAATCTGACATACTTCAGAAAAATCTAACACAACCTGAGGACTCTCGCTTTAAACACCGACCCGAAAACAAAGGCGACGTAGAAGTAACAGTACCGTAAGAAAAGTAAGCAAGTTTTTACTCATTACAAAACATAAAACATACTGTCTAAATTGACAATCTATGGAGACATCTCCTATATCCTGCTATATAGCTGGGATGTTTATATTTTATTTACTTTCTGGCAATGTAACAATTATGGGTTAATTGTAAGAGTGGGCCAAAGGCTTAAAATTCGTCCATTTCCAAAATAAAGACAATTTTCTTTCTTTCAATTTCTAACCATTGGCATAGCTTGCGGAAAAACACAAGGTTCACGTTGAAAATAGTAAATGTTGTTAATTTTTTAACGATTATTTGGGTTTTACTAATTCTAGTTGTAGTTATCACAAGTTTTGCTAGAACACTAAGTTTTTGTTTATTAAAAAGAAATACCACGAAGTCACGAGTAATTTAATTTTTTCTACCACGCGCCTAACCAACATTTTTTTTATAGACATCAACCCTGACGATTGTGGTCAATCGGTGCAATGACGGTCACATATCATATATTAAAATGCCTGTCCATTTCTAACTCTACAATAGATATTTACTGTGAAATTTCAAGTAGTAGTAATACTCAACAGGGAGCACAATAGCACGCAACGCCTAACTGCATACGAAAAAAATACTCCAAAATAAGAAAAATAATAATACTATCTACTTCTCCAAATAATGTCAAACACAATTTAATATATTGAAGAGTTAAAATATTATAATTTATTTATATATAAAAACAGCCAGCTTCTTCCATCACATAACACTGTTGGGGCCATCCTTCACTAGAGACTGTCATCAACCCTAGCAATAACAAACAGAAGACAGTGACTGAAATATCAAATATGGAAGTATGATTTGAACTTTCATTAATATTCAGCCGAATGGAAGTTCTAATACATACAATAGTCTCGATATTAAGGCCCGAATTTCACCGACCTCGTTTTGTACCGTGAGCGTGACATTGACGTGGTAGCAGACATTTTTAGACTGTCTTTAATGTCTGCTACGACGTCAATGTCACGCTCACGGTACAAAACGAGGACGGTGGACTTGCCGCCTAACTTCGTAAAACTTAAAGAACAGGTTTTATCTCGCATACGTATGGGAGTATCCACGAGTGTGTATCTACAAAATACTAGGCACAACCATTTCAAAAACACCACATACTGGAATAATCTCGGCTGACATGCATTTACATGCGTCGAAAACGGAATTTCTAAAAACCTTTTATTGTTTAGCTCAATATAGAGCACATTTCTTTGATTTCACTTATTCCATGATTTCTAAAGGGGGCGGTTAACGCCGAACCCATGGGCAATGTTTATGGTTTTGGTATTTTAACAATACAGTCACAGCCCTCTCAAGTACTGTTTTGTCTCAATGCCACCTACATCTCATCACTACTGGCCACACTTAGCTTATGGTTTAGCGCGATCCATTCTATTTTATTATCGTTGGTTGGAAGCAGCGAGAATGTTGTATGTATATGATTTGTATCTTCTAAATTGGAATAAAAGGTCGCTGGTAATTAGGTCGATATTATAGAATAGCTGTGTCTCTTTGTGGAATGACATACCTAGCTTCTTCGATGGCACTATTGAGCTGCAGAAAGTCCGGCGAGTATTCACGATTCCGCTGGAAACTTTGCCCCTGTCCAAGACTTTCTATGAACGGCAGAATCGCCTGCCCTATAGGCCTGAAACAAAGTTACAAAATTAGAGAACAATAGGAGTCCCCAACACATTACTGATAGCTGCAAAAATTGGATAATTTGAAGGGTGCCATATGTTTCCGTGTTAGGTCTTGCGCCCTTGTGAGGTCAAAAGGGGGGGGGGGGGGGGAGGGCAGTTACAGTAGCAAGTTGTAGTCTTTGAGTAAACACAGGGCCTAGAAACTTCTGAAGTACATTCAGAGATTTCAGACTTGTTTTTCGCACCAACCAATCACCAACCCATTTGTTAGTATGACAAGCTTCCCAGCGTCTGACGCCCGGCGTCGGTCCATGTGTACAGGTCTATAAGAACTGTTTCGGGAAGATCAAGTATGAACTTTGGTATGGAAGCAGCGCTGAGAAACTGGGCCACTTCATTAGAGAGTGCGTTGCAGTCTTGGCCTTTGAACGTAGATATACATGGTGATTCAGAAATCAAATAGTCTCTAAGATAAAGTTATGAACCTACGTTAGGCGGGGTTTCCACATACGCCAATGGTCAATGATAAATGTGGTATTGACGTTTTAGCAGACATTAAAGACATACTAAAAATGTCTGCTACCACGTCAAAACCATATCTACCATTGACCATTGACGTATGTGGAAACCCCACCTAATCAGAATTGTTTCTGGAAGATCTTACTTCTTCCTTCTTCTGACTTTAGCCGTCCCGCTGCTCAGCCATTTGACACCCCTGTCTCAAAGAGTTCGCCATTGTCGTTGATTTCTTGTAGAGCAGGGCAGTGGGCCAGGTCATCTGCAGTGCCTTCCTCCAGTGTGCACAGGGGGCGCATTGGGCTGTCGGCCACCCCGATTTTGTGCAGATGGTGTTGCATTAAATCGTGGAAGATGTAATATGTACCTAAGCACAGCAGAGGAACTGAGCCATCTCATTAAAGAATGCGTTGCAGATGTGCCTCAGGCAGTTGTGGTCTTCGCCTCAGAACGTAGATGTAGATAGCGCATGCGGATGGTTTCAGATTAAAATCAGTAACTTACGTGTTTAGAACGGTCTCAGGAAGATCTAGTATGTACTTGGGTATGGAGGCACCGCAGAGAAACTGGGCCACCTCATTGGAGAATATATTGCAGTTGTGTCCGAGCAAGTTGTAGTCTTTGCCTTTGAACGTAGACGTAGATAGAGCGTGCAGATAGTCTTTGAATACAGAGTAAGGTATGAACGTCTCGCCTAGGACGACCTTCTCTCTAGGCTCACCTAAGATCGTACTGCCCTGCAATCACAATGAAATTAATTACAATATTGTGGAACACATTGCGCCGATTTAAAAAGAATAGCGGAGTGGTAGAGGGCAGAACCATAAAAATAAATTAACTGGAATGGCAGGAGTCATAATATCCTTTACGAGGCACCCGTTAACCATAAGTCAACTATCAGAGATAAGTACCAACGTAAAAAATATCCAAGTCTTAAACATTGCAGCATAGCCTGTCAAAACACTGTACTTAGCTTGTGCAGGCCCTTCACCCAGCGAAATTGTGTACTTTTCTTAAATGCAGGCAACTAGCCACCATATGTGAAACAGCCCTACAGCCCCGTGATGGGCAGAACAGATTGGAGAGCCCGGAGCAAGTTTGTCTATGCTAGAGTTCTATATAGGAGACGTGAAACATTCAAACGCGCTAAAAATATTTTTTTTTAACATCGGGCCACCGCTTTTTCAATGAAGTTCATTTGTGAAGTCATTTTGTAGATGACAGCACCAGTTGCTAAGATATCAAAGCGTTGATTTTTCCATAAGCCTCAATAATATTTTAAAATAATTTTATTTATGTACTATTTTATAAGTGATGTTTTTCTATAAAACATGGAGAATATATATATATATATATATATATATATATTAAATTATATTCAGCGCAATAAGGTCCAAGCATAGTAAAAGTTTATAAAAAATATTAAAAGAATTAATTGAATGCTAAGAACTTAGTTTTCACATGCAAACGGCGGCCATTTTGAATAATATGGATATCTTATTGTCGTCAGCGAACCTAGTGACCAAAACTGTCCCTACAGAACATCATAGTCGTAAGAGACGTGACGAGTAGCCCCAAAATGCAAAAATATATTTATATATCTGTATATGTTGAAGCGAATGTCCATCTCACTTATAATATAGAATTATTTAACAAAGGTTAGTTACTAGTAACTATTAAGGCAGCAGGTAATGTAAGTCCAACTAACCCTTTGTCAAATAAAAGAAAACTGGGTTGCCAGCACAAGGAACAGGAACAATTTGCCCCAGACCAAGTCGGAATCGCGCTCGTTCAGGTTAGCCAGAGTTCAACAACAGTTTATTTCGGTGCCATCCTTTTGGCCAGTCCCCAAAATTTCAACGTGCTCCTAAGTCCGATGACCCCTCTTTACTTCCGCAATACAAAAATAATAAATTGACGTTTTTCTTTCTTTTTTTCTTCTTCAATTTTAAATAGAGCTCGTTTAGGCGGCAACACAATGAGCGGAATTTTATAAAAAGAAGCAAAGTCTTTTACTAGTTTTACTACAAATTTAGAGCAAATGAGTCACGAGTCATGAGTCATGAGGTTCTTAGATTTTGGAACAAATTCAATAGGTTGCGAATTTCAATATCTCGTTTTCATCTAGTAATTTCTATGGCAAAAAACATCTCTAATTATCTCAATAACGGATTGTCCCTATTGCTTACAGTCACAAAAAAAGGATGAGCGATGATATTTATTGAATTCCTGGCGCTACCTGCCACGTCTTCAGGGCTTCGGTCAATTGACACGTCTCCTTTTGACCAATCAGAGCATGCCCAGCAGACAAAACGGGATTGATTATTTGTTGTTCGGGCGCGTTCGAGGCGTACTCTCATTGATCAAAGAAGGCGTGTCCGCAGAAATTCAAAACAATATCCTTGGTGGTAGCGAATATCTCATCTCTCCCACATAGAACTCCACTATATAGCCAAAACCGAAAATTCGAAATGGCCCCATGCCAAATGACAACTCGTAAAAACATAACTCAATGCAAATAAAAATTCTGGAGCAACAGCAGCTATTTTTGGACACAACAACAAGTGACAGCAGTCATTGTCAATAAAAAAAGAACAATAATGGGCTATGAAATATTAAGAGTGTGGGCGAGAACCGTAATGATTTTGGGGTAAATTTTGGCACCATTTGCCAAAATTCCAGCCACCTACTCATTTCGGGTGCCAAATGATTACTGTTGCCGCGGAAATAGAAATGAATGTCACCTTGCAATCTTTGCGTAAACAAGGGGCCAGTCTAATAAGTACCTATGTGAAATATTAGTATTGCATAGGTACTCATGGACAGCGGGCCTACTATGACGATTATTTTCAATCTTAACCTGGGATAACAATGTAAACAAAATAATTTTACAATGGGAAGTGCTATTCCAAATTATTTTGTTTACACTTGTAAACCCAAGAATAAGTTAATATTAAACAGCGCAGCAGGCCCGTAGGAGCAGCACGTGATGAGGAACGAAAAGCATCGTCTTCTGCATGTAATAATCCAATGGAAGGTAGAAGGACTGAGGGCTCCCGGCAGAACAAGAACATCCTGGTTGAAAAGCCTGCGGCAGTGGTTTGGCTTGAGCATGACTTCCCTTTTCAGAGCAGCAGTCCCCAAGGTCTAAATTGGCATGATGATCGCCAATCATCGATAGAAGAGTCATTTAAGGAAGAAGTAGAACGCCTCTACAGGCGGTAAATTAGAGAAAGAAATACACGGAAAAATGAATGGATACAGGATTCAAACGCGATTCAGCCATTGAGGGGCAGCATACCACCCCCGCATGGATTGTAATGATGATTATATGAAGGTTTTTCTATCTATATATATCTACATATATATAGTTATTTATAGTTTTGACGGTGCCGAGCACATGCAGTAACTCTTATTTTAACACTGTACTGTATGTGGTTAAAATGGCATAATATAATTTCATTTCATGGTGAAGACTCGGGTTCAAATCCCGTTTCTGTCCATTTTTTTTTTTCATATCTTCCTTTCTCTTATTACCCTTTCAGCTGTCAAGTCTCTCTAGCCCCTCCCCTAATACGTTAAATAGATACTCAGTACATCTCATGGTTTAATTGTATGGGTGGGGCGGCCCGGTGGGCAGAAATGCCCCAAATGGGCTACTATACTATAAGGTTTATAAAAAGTCCAACGCCCTTCGGATCATTATTATTGCACATTAATAATAATAATATTTATATAGGATGTTGGCGACAACTTACTCGTACTACACCGAAACGACTACCCTGTAAATTTATCTCCTGAGAATCGAGATTAAGAAGAAAATAAAATAAATAAGTAAGATAAGATAGGCTGAGACATGTTTGACGCCAGAAGATTAATAATAATAAATAATAATTAATAAAGAGTACAGACCTTTAGTTGATCACTACCGGCAGAACACTACACCGTGCGTCCGACCAAAATAGCCACGGGCCAAATAGTCCCACGCACCCTCTGCCGGGCAAACAACAAACTAATATTCTCTGTCGCGCTGCTGCTAACATCTCCGAGATCCCTCCACAAATTGTGGAACCAGATTATGCGAAATCTGACGTAATTTCAATTTTACCGCTAAGAAGCCTGGTGAGGGAAGTGGGCTTCCACACCACGCTTAGGTATGCCAACGGCCATACCAAGTTGAATCTACGACAACAAAGCCTTTTAAAAAACCGCAGTAAACTAGGTAGTGTGCACAGCGTTGGCTGGGGAACATGGTGAGACATAATAACATGCTGATGCTACCAGTCAGCATGCTTTCAGCATTATTGCTTATAGTCAGCCTAGCGGGGGGTGTGAGTCTGTTTATTACCTTGAGGCACCCTAAGAGCAGACCTCAGGGAGAGGGGGAGTTGACTGACAGGGTGGATTTCCTGATTATAGTGTATTCCGAACAGAGATTCCCAAGAGACATTTAATGCAGAAAACAAATTTTTACTTACCACTTGGCAGGTGATGACTCCCTGAGATCCAAAGTAATGTTCCCGTTCGTAGACGACTATTGAAGTGTGCCAAATACCATATATGTGCCTCCCTAAAAAAAGGAATCATCATCAGTATCGACTTCGATGGCCAGGTGGTAACGTGCTTGCACTTGTGCGAGTTTTTACACGCCTTGCGATCGGAGACGTGTTGCAACTCAACACGGGTACTAACCTACAGAGGCGACTGAAGAGTCCTTCAGTGAAAAGTACACTGAAAAGTACTTCAGGCTAGAAAATGTACAATATCTTCCAAAGCTAGAATTTTTTTAATGGATTTTTCAACTAGCCACGTTCATATTTTTGCATAGAATAATATTTACTATAGAATGCTAGTCGGTATAGGGCCGTCTGTGATTCCAAATAGGAAAATCACATGAGCCGAGTCACAAAATATTTGCGTCCCAGTTTTAACCAATCAAATTAATTTATTAAGAAACAATTGTGAGTGCATTCGAACGTTCTATAAAACTTGGCCTACTATTGGCTGCCTGTTTCGAAGTCAACATTCATTTTCAAAACAATAACAACGCAGCAGAAATGAGTGGGTTTTTGATGAACAAAAATGATAAAAATTATTATTTGATTCAATCTCTACAGCAATACCTACTTTACTAATAAAATAAGTTCGGTTGTTGGATTGAAAACTGCAAACTATGCTACACATTATGCAAAGTACAGTAGGTCTACAATAATACATCTAAAAGGTAAGTGGGAAATTTATATTAAACCCACAATAGCTTTAATTCTTCTTTAAGTGTTGCATTGTTGCCGTCTTGTAGCCAAATTAAGTCACTTAGCACACTCCCCAAACACACCGAGTGCAACAAAATACTGTACAACCTACGAGAAGCATTTTTAAGCCTTTGCATGCATGGGGCTTGCGAAGTAATAATTTGTGACAGTGACTTCTCTCTATGGGTCCACTGCAGCATACATTAACTAAAACAAAATATGTTGTCTTATTTTAATTGGCATGTATCGGTAGACTAATATTATCATAGCCTGCCAATCGAAATAAGCAGACTGGCATTCCTATGCTTATACATAGGATGCAGTATTTCAGGGCTTTGTGATTTTTTTATGAAATCACAGGATTGAAGTTACAAAATATTTGCGTCCCACTTTCGGATTTTGGCCACTTGGTAGCGCTTGGGTGTTTCCCGCACAAATTTAAAAATTGAAATGTGGTAGTCAATGTCAATTTAATGAGTCATTTCATATTAATAAATCTATAATGACCCAAATTTAATGAAACCAACTAGTTTATTGTATCATTCGCACACCTAGGCCTATCTACAGTACAATGGTCAATGAATATAAAAAGAAAAAAAATGTTCGTGTATCCTACGCAGTATGTATTAATGTATGGAAGTATCACATACAATACTTCAAATTATGTTCCAACATGAGTTTAGAAAGAGTACCTACTGTACTTTACGTTACGGCAAGCATTTTAAACCAAAATCCGGTATGGGGAAAGTGGCAAAAAGTCTTTGCGTCGTGTTAGCATACTGTCACAGTAGACCATGTATTGAACATTTTCACAACCCCTTTTATTCAGACAGGTATAGTTCCTCACTAACGCAATAAGGTGACACCCACCATGTTCCCTTCCTTTTGACTCTGTAAGCCATGGGTGACAAGTGAAAACTCAAGGTGAGGCATTTAAAATACAGCATAATGCAATAACATTAATGTAATAACAAATATACAGTAATTTACAGTGAAGAGGAAGGAACACAACTAATATTTTTGACTTTTTTCCTTCTGGTAGAAATTGTCTTGCATTCAAAGTTTCCACTCGAATTTCCTTGCTTCAAATTTTCTGTGGCGGGACGAGACGTCTACTCTGCTCCTGTTCCTCGAAATCTGTTGCCCCAAAAATGTCAATAATATTAGTCTACCGATACATGCCAATTAAAATAAGACAACATATTTTGTTTTAGTTAATGTATGCTGCAGTGGACCCATAGAGAGAAGTCACTGTCACAAATTATTACTTCGCAAGCCCCATGCATGCAAAGGCTTAAAAATGCTTCTCGTAGGTTGTACAGTATTTTGTTGCACTCGGTGTGTTTGGGGAGTGTGCTAAGTGACTTAATTTGGCTACAAAACGGCAACAATGCAACACTTAAAGAAGAATTAAAGCTATTGTGGGGTTTAATATAAATTTCTCACTTACCTTTTAGATGTATTATTGTAGACCTACTGTACTTTGCATAATGTGTAGCATAGTTTGCAGTTTCCAATCCAACAACCGAACTTATTTTATTAGAAAAGTAGGTATTGCTGTAGAGATTGAATCGAATAATAATTTTATCATTTTTGTTTATCAAAAACTCACTCATTTCTGCTGCGTTTTTATTGTTTTGAAAATGAATGTTGACTTCGAAACAGGCAGCCAATAGTAGGCCAAGTTTTATAGAACGTTCGAATACACTCACAATTGTTTCTTAATAAATTAATTTGATTGGTTAAAACTGGGACGCAAATATTTTGTGACTCGGCTCATGTGATTTTCCTATTTGGAATCACAGATGGCCCTATACCGACTAGCATTCTATAGTAAATATTATTCTATGAATATTATTGACATTTTTAGGGCAACAGATTTCGAGGAACAGGAGCAGAGTAGACGTCTCGTCCCGCCACAGAAAATTTGAAGCAAGGAAATTCGAGTGGAAACTGAATGCAAGACAATTTCTACCAGGAGGAAAAAAGTCAAAAATATTAGTTGTGTTCCTTCCTCTTCACTGTAAATTACTGTATATTTGTTATTACATTAATGTTATTGCATTATGCTGTATTTTAAATGCCTCACCTTGAGTTTTCACTTGTCACCCATGGCTTACAGAGTCAAAAGGAAGGGAACATGGTGGGTGTCACCGTATTGCGTTAGTGAGGAACTACCTGTCTGAATAAAAGGGGTTGTGAAAATATTCAATACATGGTCTACTGTGACAGTATGCTAACACAACGCAAAGACTTTTTGCCACTTTCCCCATACCGGGGTTTGGTTTAAAATGCTTGCCGTAACGTAAAGTACAGTAGGTACTCTTTCTAAACTCATGTTGGAACATAATTTGAAGTATTGTATGTGATATTTCCATACATTAATACATACTGTGTAGGATACACGAGCATTTTTTTCTTTTTATATTCATTGACCATTGTACTGTAGATAGGCCTAGGTGTGCGAATGATACAATAAACTAGTTGGTTTCATTAAATTTGGGTCATTATAGATTTATTAATATGAAATGACTCATTAAATTGACATTGACTACCACATTTCAATTTTTAAATTTGTGCGGGAAACACCCAAGCGCTACCAAGTGGCCAAAATCCGAAAGTGGGACGCAAATAGTTTGTAACTTCAATCCTGTGATTTCATAAAAAAAAATCACAAAGCCCTGAAATACTGCATCATATGTATAAGCATAGGAATGCCAGTCTGCTTCGTCTTCCAGTCTTCGATTGGCAGGCTATGTATTTTTGCGGCAGTGGGGCAAGAAATTAATTAAAACTCAAGGCCATTTCTTGTTTACACAATATTTTGAAATCTCTCCCTTAAATAAATAAACATGAATTTCTGTTTCTGACCCATTTCCATTTTTGCTGGATTTTCCTACTTTCCCACAGTTAAATGAGCACCCTTAATGATGAATTTTGTTACCTTATTACCCAATGAACCGGTGCAAGTGAACCCATACAACGCTTTCCTATTTACCTATTCTAAATCACCAGATTGATCGATGAAACAATTGCAAAGTCTAGATTGGGCAGATACAGTATATAATAATAATCACTAAACCTGGCAGGGTAACAGTTTGATTACTCTATTTAGCACCTAAAACCTACCTGAAGCTAGGAATAATCGATAAAAAGTTCCTCAGAAAAAAATATTTTTAATAATATGAAAATTGCGCCATTATTATTATTTCCCCGCCCTGAAGTGAACTATCAAGGGGAAAGCGGTATATTTGGGTCTGGTTTACATTAATATCGATTACAATATACACAATACCTATGTGAATTTAAAGAAAAATCGTTGGAGCCATTTGGACAAATCATTTTTTTATCCATTCTTTTTTTTAGTTTTTGAAGGGTAAACCCCAAAATTAACTTTGCCCAAAATAGAAAAATATAGTCCCGACAGATCAGAACAAATTTCATCAACATTCATCCAGTAGTTTGTCCGCAAATCGACGAACAAACAGACATTTTGTAAAAAAACGCGTAATTCCGTTGAAATCTCAAAATCGCAACATTTGACGATTACAAAACTTTCGTTATACTAACGCATAAAAAGAAGAAAAGAAAGCAATACAAATAGTTTAATTTACCAATTATGGAAGAAGACATGACCCCAGCCAGTCCACCACTGAGATCATACACGTACAGCTTTACTTGAGTACCCATTGCTAATTAATCATAATATCTGCAACAAAAACAAAACAATAAATTAGTAGACGATCGGAGGGCCGAAAAGCCTTACGAGTGTACATAATCAAAAATCTCAAGTAATATCAATCGTAGAGCTGTCAAAAATATCATATAGAAGCAATGCCCCTCTACAATTTGTTATAAGATACGTGCCAATCTATGACACCGAAACATTGAACATGATTTGTGCTAAATTTGGTTGGTGAGGGCGTCCGGAGGAAAGAGTATGAAAGTTAGTGATGGCCAAATATTATAATATCTCAAATGTAGAGAACTACTTCTTCTGAAGGATGCAACATTTCTCGATATCCCTGCAATGGATATTTCCTGTGAAATACTGCTTTGTACACACAGTCAACATCCTAGGCACAGCAGGCGCACAAGGTGGGCACCCAGGAGCCTGATAATGAATGAAACGTGTAAACTATTTTTGGCGTTTACTACTTGTAGAAGCTGCAAAATTTGAGTTAGTTCCCTTTGACTCAGCAAAGGCGAATCACCTATTCCAGCTGCACTGGCATTGAGGTAGAAAACCGAACTACGGCACAGAAGAGATTGGCCCAGCTCTACTATGCGGCACGGAGTCAAATGGCCTACCAGCCAAGGACGGGTGGTGGCTGAAGAAGAAAAGACTATTCGCTCCAGAATTAAACTGCATCTATAGGTTCAGTTTCCCCCTGTGAAATAATATAGGCTATCATGATTATTTTCAGACGTATGAATGAAGACATTGTTGAACGACCTTTACCACAACGGTGGCGGAAAATAGTTTGGCACATGAAAAATTAAATAAAAATTATCAGCCCGAACAACCGAGAGCAGCTGCTCTCCTTCAGTGTCAAAGCAGATTACGTAAGTTACGAGATTACTTAAAGGCTTCCTTTGAACATCAAACAACAAAGTTTCCTTTATTCTTTATGGATTGGTAAAAGTACTGGCGTAGCTAGAGTTCTATATAGGAGAGGGACTTGCCCCCTAACGCATCGGAATTGAGAAACGAAGAAAAATCTAATTAATTTTGAACGAAATGGAAAAATCCCAAATTTCTATTTCAGCAAGTTATTTCTGAGACAGCTACATGTCAACCATGGCGTTTAAAAAATATATTTTCCAGGAATAAAATTAAATTATTCTAAATAAACCCCTAGGGATGTAACTTTACTTAAAGGAATTACTGTCGAATAATTTAATATTACAGATTCAAGATTGTTTTTTCAACAGAGACAAATTCTTGTATACATGCTTAACTTACTTATAACTAAGTAAATTATGATACCTAATAAAGTAAGAAAAAGAAGGAGCAGATGGCATGGTTGGTTAGGTGTGTGGACATAACTGGAGAAGTATCACTAATAAAAAGAACCGGTCTGAGTTTACTCGAACATGCTTTCCAATTTATCAAAATTAGTAGATAGAGAAAATGAGTAATTTCATGGTAAATAATTTTCCTATGGTTAAATTTACGATATCTCGGGGGGGGGGGGGGGGGTTGTCCACCTGACGTCACTCGTCACTGGTGGTGAGGTAAATTCTAGATAGGTCAGACCAACACATTACCACACAGCAATACTGGCAGGGCACGCAATGCATTTGAGCGTGAATTTTCTATCATTTAAAAAACAAAAAAACATTTTTTTGTACAAAACCAAATACTTTTTTGGGAAAGCAACCTGTCCGGTTTCGTTACTCAATTTAACACCTAAAACATACCTGATGGTAGAAATCATCGATGGAAAGGTGTCGCAGAAAAATTATTTTTTAGTCATTTTTCATTAAAATTAAGTTATTTTTATTTTTTTACCCCCAGAAGCAAACTATCAAGGGGTAAGCGACCCCCGCATTTTATCAACATTAAGAACGACTAGAATATATGTGAATTTTAAAAAAATCGTTGGAGCCGTTTTTGAGAAATAATTTTTTTTGGACATTTTTTTGGAGTTTTTTGAGAATGAAACCCCCCCAAATTCAGTTAGCCCCAAATAAAAAAAATGGTCTCGAGGTATGATTTTTGTGAACCTACATACCGAATTTCATCAAAATCGACCGAGTAGTTTGCCCGGAAATCGATGCACAGACAGACAGACAGACAGACAGACAGACAGACAGACAGACAGGCAGACAGACAGACATTTCGTAAAAACCACTTTTTTGGGTTCCTGGGACCTTAAAACGTGTAAATCCGTTGAAATCTCGGAATCGAAAATTTCGACCGTCACAAAGCTTTTTTTATACTTCGTATAAATTGGAAAGCAAAAAACGGGCCAGGGGAGGGGTGTATCATCTAAAACAATTTGGAGCGCAATTTCTTTGGAAATAATTACGGCTGTTAAGGAGTCTAGTTTAAATCTTTTATTCCCGTGCTATGATTTACCAAGATTTAGAAACAAACATGGCAAAAGAGTCTTAAGGTGCGTTGTTCCTGAACTATTTAAAAGTATTCCAAAAAAATTACTCACGCACAAGAAAAGTTTCAGAATGTAAAAAATACTTTTAAAAAAAATTCTGGTCTGAAATGTAGTAGTATGCTTGATTCTTGTTTTTTTTTTTTTCTTTTATAACTCCATAGAAGTATTTGCATGGGGCCCATGAGGTCCAACTGAACTGTACAATTGTTTTTTTTTTTTTTTCAAATGTATGCAACCTGCCTACCGGGTAGGCCGTAGGGAAAAAAACTCAACTACTATGTTGGGCAGTGCTACGGATACATGATAGTGATATTACTAACACAGATTGACCACATTTTTGTAACTCTTCCCCCCAACAACATGTTTTTGTTCAAGTTCAATAATTGTGGCCAATCGGTAAAATAGACGGACATATAGCAAACATATATGCATCAAAATGTTAAGGAGCATTTCTTCTAATGGATGTGACACTTTAAACAGTTCTTCCATCTAAATTTTATAAGATTTAGTGCTACTTTTAACATTTCCCCCTGTGATTATCATCGCACACGAGCTATGCCTAAAGGTAGGGCACCGTACTTTTGAGTAGTATTTTGGTGGTAATAAATACGCCTGGCACACTGACTACCCTTTATACATGCACGTACCTTTATAAATAATGAATTCCAAACAAACCAAAAAAGGTACTTCTGAAAAGTTATAAAATTCTGTAGTAATCACAGCACACATACAGTATACAACTTATAAACACACTTTCGGACCAATAATACAATAAATAAATTAATTAAGTGTACCTATCGGCGGGACTAATAATACACAACTGAGTTGGCCACGGTATCGAGTGCCAAGTGGTCCACAGGAAAAATTGAAATTTGGCGCGCCCTCCAAACTGCACACTGCGTTTCACGGGCTCCATCCGTATCCCTTTCTTCCGTTTACAACGTAATTGCATTCAATAATAAATTATTTTCATATATAATAAAGCAGCTGAACTTCTGAGTAATGCCTTAAGGTCTCAGAGGCAAAGACGCAAAAAACCCTAAATTAGGGACAGATTAGGGACCCTAATCTGTACCTCCTAGTGGTCACCATGGAAACACGTAATGGCGACTGAACAGATAGGGGGGACCGAGTTTGAGCCGGAATGGGCAAAAAAAAGTCTTTTCTGTGCAGGGCATTCTTCTGTCCTGGGGTTGAAAAATTTACCCCGAAAGGTGGAGGAACTCAATGAAGAGTCAACGGTATAAGAATGCAGAAGGCAACGGGAAACCACTGCATTACAATTCCCTAGTACAGTTAGCATGCCTACCATTGGCATGATGATAGCCAATTTTCGATAGAAGAGGCATTAAAGAAATAACTTGACTTAGTGGGATTGGAACCCTCAATCTACGCCTAAATGGGGCGTCGTCCAGCTTTTTCTGTTAAAGAAGAAGAAGGAATAAAAAAGCCATTTGATTAAGAACAAATCGAACGCCACGGGACACCCAAGCTACTCGTTTCTTTTATGCAAAATCGAATTTAACAGAAAATATTCATTTTAGATCAATAAAATATATTATTGGAAGACCCACAGTTTGTCTCCACATTTCGACATAATGTGTATGACGCAATGTAATTAGAAGAATGGATTTTTCTCTATTTTTTTTTCAGACATTGATTTTATAGTAAAACCCCCAAAACATGGCTTAGCAAGCTAGGTATTGTTACGCTATTTAATACCCAAATCTTGCTTAAAGTTATGAAGCATAGGGCGGTTTCTCAGAAAATACTTTTTACTTACTTTTAAATTAAAATTGACCTTTTCTTATTACTTGGTCAACCAGAAACAAACTATTAACGGGAAAGCGACCTAGGGGGGGGGGGGTTGCTGACATCGATACCGACACCGTGTATGTGAATTTAAAAAAACCATATGAACCGCTTTTGAGAAAACCTTTCTTGTACCAGAAACGGAAACATATTTCGGCCATGAGATGAGGAACAAAAAATATCCTACACATCCATGTTATAACCCAAGGGAAGAAAGAAGGAGTGCTGTCCTCCGGCAGAAGAAAAAAAAAAAAGGTTTGGCAAGAGCAAGACTTCCTTTTTCAGAGCAGCAGTCTCCAAGGCCCAAATTAGAGGATATAGAAATACTGGGCTTGGAGGGATTCGAACCCCCAATCTACGCTTAACCCACGCGTCGCCTTAACCGCTGGCCATGATGATCGCCCATCTTCGTTAGAAGACGCATGTAAAGAAAAAGTAGAAGATGAAGAAGAGGTAAAGCCCATCCCAAAATTGAGTTAGCCCCGAGATCGGTTTTCGATCGAATCGATGAACCGCACAAAGTGACAGTTCCTGGCAGACAAACATTTCATAAAAAATATCTTTTGGTTTTATATCTGTATTATTTTCAATTTTAGAGGTGAGACAAAAATTTCTGGGACTATTGATAGTAACTGACAGAAATAATTATTATTTTATACATCTTTTCGTAAAGAACTTCGGTTACTACAGAACTTCAAGCTGGGTCCAACCGATTCTCCTTTAACGGATTGTAGTATGATTTGCGAAAAAAGGGGAAGTCTTTTTCTTCTTCTTCTTTTTCCGCCAACGTCCGTCCTTGGCTGGTAGGCATTTGGTGCCATGGCACATAGTAGAGCTGAGTCATTCCCCCCTGTGTCGTAGCTTGGTTTCCTACCTCATGAGGTTAAACGGACTGTAGTATGATTTGCGAAAAAAGGGGGAAGTCAAACAGAGGAAAGAAAAAGAAAAGAACGGGGGTTTAGTGCACATGCGTCGCAAGAATATGAGAACCAGGTAAATCACATCCCACGCTCATTCCGTTCGCCCAATCAATTTTTATTAATAACTCGAAAACAATGCATTGGCCAAGGACTACCAACCCTAGTGTAGCCATCGGCATAACTTGTGGAAACACAGTGCTCCTTGTCCGAATCTTTGAATTGCAGCAACTTGTTGACAAGATGTACGATACAATCTGACCACTGAACATCTTGCTGGTGCTATGAACGATGCCCTCAATAACCGTGTCCATGACAAGAAATCTGACAGAATGTGAAAACACTAGCAGGTCTGATAGCAGTTTGCAAAAGCCAGTAGCAGTCTTCAGAACAATAACCGGGCACGATCTTTTGGCATCCCACCTCCACCGAATTGGAATATTGAGGACCCCCGACTGCGTCCTGTGCGGGAGTACCCCTATGGCCGCCAGCCACCTCAAGGACTGCCTGATGCTTGATGATGAAAGAAACGATCGACTTACCGGAGATGAACACACGGCACATCTATACTGGTCAGCGCGGCGCCTGATGGCAGAAATGCCAAGGGTGGGTAAGTAGTAGTAAGTAAGTTTGCAAAAGTACAAGACTAGGGTGTACCACAGCACAGCGACGGAAGGGTTCACCAGAGCGACACAATGTGAAATCTCAGTTTACAAAAAAGAAACGAACATGACCCTTACAATAAGCTAAAGGCTGCAATATTCTTCATTAATGGCCTCTTCTATCGAAGATTGGCGATCATCATGGCAATTTAGACCTTTTGCTGCTTGCGGAGATTGCTGCTCGGCAAAGGGAAGTCGTGCTTTTGCCAAACCGCTGCCTCAGCTTTTTCCACCAGGATGTTTTTCTTCTACCGGGAGCCCTCTGCCCTTCTATCTCCCCTTGTATTTTCCATTTAATTTAAAAGATAAGACAAAAGAAACGCAAAGTAAAATACATTGCAAAGAAATATGTAACACATGATAACACATGCAAATCAACACAGCCAGTTATTTACTGGAATGGCCATGAACGTGACTACTTTCTTCGTGTATACATATAGTCCAGTCATTTGGTAGTTTTACCTGGAACGTTTTCTGGGAGTTTTGAAAATTGGTGATTTTATAGATTTCCATGTGCTCTTTACAAATTTCAACTTTGCCCTCACGTATCTTTGCCACTCGCGCCGCCACATTGGAAAAATGGCGCCTGAAAACAGTTTTTTGATAATAACTCCTTTCCGACTCATTTTAAGATAAAAATAATTATATAGCAAATTAAACTAGAGAAAATTTCCTATAATTTATGCATTAACTTTTTTTGGTAACATCAATAGTTTTAGCGTACGAGCGCCGCAAACTCTACTTTAACATTCGTTCTGGCCAAAAACTAATTTCCACATCACTATGAGGTAGAGTAAGAGGTGCGTACTAAATAGTTGAATCGCTTCCACCTGCCACATGGGCATTTTTCCTATCCTTTCCGCAAATTAGCCAATGCGACGGTGATCTCACAAGGACAAGTGTTAATCAACGCGTTAGCGCGACCTTTACCCAGTTTCACGTCCATTGCCCATTAACTATAAATACAAATACAGCTGCCTGCAAAATTAGACTGCAAGGTCGTACCGCTCCACTTACGCCATTTAGCTTAATAAAATAAATAGGAATCTGTATAAAAAATATCTTATAATAATAATAATAATAATAATAATCACTTCACTTCTCTTTTTTCTTTGACCAGTAACCCCGGACAAGGTGCATATATTGAAAAAAAACAACAATTTTTCATTAAGTATAATTATCACACTCAAGCATCCGCTTATCGAGCGATCTTAGTGCAGTGGCACTGCAAGATATAAATAATATTAATAATAATAATAATAATGGTTTCTTCTTTGTACTAGGCTCCCCTAGCGGAGTTCGGGCTTTCGGGCCCTTTCTTACACTCAACTTCTTCACACACATCTTCTTCTTCTTCTTCTTCAGCCAACGCCCGTCCTTGGCTGATAGGCCATTTAGTAGTTCGGTTTTCTACAGTTGAAAGCTGAAAGTGATCGGCACTTCCTTCCCCTTGGAAGCAGAGGGGGCAGAGATAAAAAATACATAAATTGTACATCTGCCATATAATTACAAGGGCTATCACAGCCGAAGTCAGAAACAGTTGAATGCTTGGAAGTATCAGCCCGAATTCAACTCCTTTAGGATACTGCAGCATTTCGCCATGCATTTCAAATAATTATAAAATCTTTTGATTTCTTTAACCATTGTCACAAAGAAAGTGGTTTGTCTGTGCCATTGTTTCACTCGGTGGAAGTGGGTCTAAGGCCGTTTGAAGTGTATTAAACCTTACCGTCACTTTTCAAACAGTGATTTGAATCACCCTTAATCTTATTCCTCTTTTATCAACTCCTCGTAAGCTCGCTGGAAATTATAGGTTTGCCCATTGGCGGGTGCCTGCAGCCGGATTAGACTGAAAACAGGAACATTCACCTGTTTCCCAGCTAAGGGCACAAATGATGCAAAAGCTATGCATGTCGTAAGCATGCAGGTCGTTGGCATCGAACAAGGTTCAATGTTTATAAAAGTTATTCATGAAATTGAAATCCTTGACATGTTCAAGCCAAGCATAAATGTCACATTTTCAGGCTCTTTCTATCAAACAGAGCAATAAAGTTTTTACCAGGAGATTTAAGCTATCCAAGCCCCTAAAGTATTGCACATTGTGACCTTTATATTGCCTAGCTATGCTAGTCTCATAGCCACGCATTATTCCTTTATTAGGAATAAGAATTGCTTACTTTTCAAAAGCAGAAGAAAATTATTTCTGATAAATAAGCAAGTGATGCTGGGTAACTGCCAAGTGCCACTATCGCGTTTGCACAATTAACTCACTGATGGCATCACTCAGACTTCTAATTTGCAAGCTATAATGACATGCTAAATTTGAATCGGTGCAGCAGGTACGTGATTTACTCACCATATAACAAACGGCAATCCACAAGTTTTCCGCTTCCGTAGCCCACAAATATCAAGTAAATAATTAATATACAGCTTTATTAACTCACTAACTGCGGACAATTAAAAATAATATCACAAATTTGAAGCAATTAATAAGAAAAAAATATTTCTCTTATTATCACTTGACGCGTAAACTTTGTAAGCGTACACAAACAATAAATAACCTTTCTGCTGCCACTTCATAAGCAGACGACATTGGCAACCTAAACGCTAAAGCCACGACTTAGAAATGTAAACATTTAAACAATCAAATTTACAACTTAAAAGAAATGACGCAAAATTTAATAATTTTCTTAATTTTTGCAGCTTTTCTAAACACTGTTAGTTGCGGAAAGGAAGAAGAGGAAGGTGTCAAGTATGCCAATAAATGTGAAGGTAAAACATTGGTAGCTTCATTATATTTTTTATTACAACTAAAGCTAATTTTTTGCTAGCTTGATGTGTTGATAAGATTAGGGCTCTATATTAGGGTATATAGTGTATATTAGGGTATATAGTGCCTTAGATAAGATCGTTCGTTGACTTTATGCTATAGTATATTGCGAGACTGGCAATTAGCGTGGCTGTGAACATTGTAACTGTGACTCTATGCACTAGGCCTCAGATCAAATCTGAGTCCTTTGAGACCGAAATGGCTTGAGCCAGGTGGCTAGACCTACAGCGTTTTTTTTTCTCATTTTTATTTAACTATATAATGTGAGCTATCAGTGATTCTAGGCTTTAATTTAAAACAAAAACAGAATATGGTTACAGACTTTTATTCGGAGACTTGACTTCCTGTGCTCTGAACGGAAGGCAATTGGGGACTCTTGCGACCTGTACCTGTGTAACCAACCGGAATGTACTTCCAATTTGTTTTTATGGCGACGTCGAGCTGCAACCATGGATTGCATGGTAGAACACGTCTTAGTCCCGGTACACACGGGCGAGTCTGCAGCTGTAAGTTACCGAGACTTTTTTTCAATGGGTAACAGTTGACAGAGTCAATTTTATAGATTTATGAGACTGGCGTGAAGCCGACGCGAAGCCGCACCGGTTTTACCCTCGACCCGCCAGCTCATAGAAATCTTTAAAGTAGACGACAGTAAAAAAAAAGATCTGAAACTCGCGACTACAGACTCGTCCGTGTGTACTGGACATAATGGGATTGCCCATTTTTCTAATGCGCGCTTTCTCCATTTGGGAGTTGGGAGGGGGGGAGTGTGGTTACTTACTTACTACTACACGGCAACAAACAAACAACCAAGGGATTACTCATATTATAAATCGCGAAACCTACCTATACTCATGGATAAATAGGAAAGCATGTACGTGTTCACTCGTATCTTCTTCCTCTTTCCTCTTAGTGCCGCGGGCGCCCCGGACCCGTTTCTTGAACTCACTCCGGTCGAACGCTAACACCTTGAGCTCGGCCAATCTTTTCCCTCTTGCTCCGGCGAGTTGTTCAATTCTTTCCTCGAAGGTATGTCCTTGCTTCCGCCAACCTCCTGGTGGTCCTATTCTAGTCCAAGTTTCTCTTTAATTTTTCTTTTTGTTGCAGTATGCAAAATAGTGTCTATTGAGCTAGAGGCGAGACTCGACGAGACTGGAAAGAGCCATGACGTCATAGAGACCGGATATTCTTTAGATGGGAGAGGCAAAAAGAAGACTAAGTACAAAAAATCGTAAGTTTAAATTTTTTTTAATTTCGCCACGAAAATAAGTTATTTTCCTGGGGAAAAAATAAGTATATGTTAGACACAAACTGTTGCTGCACGACGACGCAGGCCCATAGAACCTTGCCCTGCCAACGATCCCATCGCTTTTACAGATATTATTGGTATGGTTACCATATGAATATTTCGCCTTTGGCAAACTGGTTTAGGTTCTCGATGTCAACCCATACCTACTACTAGTGACAATAAACAGTACACAAGCTGAGGTGTGCTTACCATGGGCATTGTATCATGCGTTAGCTTGACTTGTGTCGTGGTGGGCTTAAATTCATTAGCCCCCTTATCGTAGCTACTCAATTTCAGCCTCATACACTTCTACTACTGCCATTGTCTGCACATCCTGACACGTTCTTGGCAATCTATCCATCCATTTGAATCTTCTTCTGCTAACGTCTGTTCTAACGAAGATTGGCGATCATCATGACAATTGTATATACACGTTGATACCTAAATCGGACTCCCCTAAAAAGAGGTCAAGTATGTAGAGTATCGAATGTACTTAGTCATGATGACTGTAGGCCTACTAGGGAATTGTAATGCATTGGTTTCCCGTTGCCTTTTCATACTTATGTCGTTGACTCTTCATAATTGAGATCCTCCACCTTCGGGGCCAGTTTCCGAACCCCAAAACAAAAGATTGCTCCGCACAGAAAAGACTGTGTTTTTCGCTTAGGCGCCCATTCCATTGACCGGCTAGGGCCATTTCCAAAACGGTGACGTGGTAGCAGACACTCAAGACTTAGGTAGCGTCTCCACCGACCTCGCATTGCAGATTGCAAGTGACATTGACGGAAATGTTTGTTTTTCTTCTTATAGATCTCTATTAAAATGTTTGTAATTAACATATCCCATGAAGCCATTTTTTAATATTAGTTTGTTTGTTTGTGATTTTATTGTATGATCATTGATCAATTTTAACTATGGCATAGAGGAAAATAAACATTTCCGTCAATTCTGCAACGCGAGGTCGGTGGAAACGCCACCTAAGTCTTGAGTGTCTGCTACCACGTCACCGTTTTGGAAATAGCCCTAGCCGGTCAATGGAATGGGCACCTTATGCCGGCTCAAACTTGGTCCCCTATCGGTTCAGTCGTTTCCATATCTCCATGAAGAGGTACAGATAAGGAATTTTCACTTCTTTTGAAGACTGTTAAAAATTTGTTGTCATTTGTTGTCTTAGAGAGCTGCGACTGTTGGACTCGTTAGAAAACGTGTGTGAGCGGGTGCTGGAGTACAACATTCACAAGGAGAGGCAAGACAGCACGCGGTTTGCCAAGGGCATGAGTCAAACATTCCAAACTCTCCATGGGCTAGTGTAAGTGCGACTATCCATAGGCGGCGTTTCCACCGACCTCGTTTTGTACCGTGAGCGTGATATTGACGTGGTAGCAGACATTTCTAGACTGTCTAATGTCTGCTAGCACGTCAATATCACGCTCACGGTACAAAACGAGGTGGGTGTAAACGCCGCCTAACTGGAAATGTAGGCAGTGTAGTGTAAGGCAGGGTTTGCAAACCTTTTTTAGCGCACGTGCCAATTTTTATTTAAAAAAAACCACAATGTAGCCTTGGCGTGCCCAAGCTATAGTAAGCTACAAAAATTTTGCTAAATACCACTGTTTACACGACAAAGAATAATAACTTATTACTTATAACTTAAGACTGTGAAAAATGTGTATTAGCTATTTACATTTTGCACAAATACATGTTTATTCTTATGAGCTTCTTTACTAGGTAGTATGCCACTATATAGCCGGGTATTGTCATCCGTCATCTTGAATCCAATATGGTAAGTATTGTAAGAGAAAGTAAAAAATTAAAAAGAACGAAAACACGTTTTAGTATTTTTTATTAAGAACTTACCTAATTGGTAGAACCTTTTTTTAAATAAAAATAAATAAACAGCGATAAATTTCTAAAAATAAATAGGTGAACACCCAATGCTTTGCTTATACACCAGACTTAAAATGGATTCAAAATGGCGGATGTCAATACCTGTCTAATATAGAGCCCTACTAGGTCGAAATACAATTTCAAAACAAAGTTTTGACATACTTGACTTAAGTAGGCCCATCCAGCCCGGGGGGACCACTAAACCACGCCATCTCGGACGATCTTCCGCCGCTAGCTTCCAGTCTCGGGTGCCGGTGGCGCAGACATCTTCGAGCTCTTGGTCCATCCATTGGGCCAAAGTTTTACTGTATTTATTAATTTCCTACTATTTTCAGGGATAAAGGCGTCAAGGTTGAGCTGGGCATGCCGTATGAGCTATGGGACAAGCCATCGGCGGAAATCACCAACATGAAGACACAGTGCGAGTCTCTCTTGGAGGATCACGAGGGAGACATAGAGGACTGGTACTTCAACCACCAGGGCGAAGTGTCGCTGCAGCACCATCTGTGCAGAGAGCGGGCGCTGCTGGACGATGATGACACCTGTTTAGACGAGAGACTCAAAGGAGAAACGAAAGATGAGCTGTAATGTGTATTAACTAGTTCATATTTCCGCCACCAGAGAGCACTGACTCTGCCTCACCATCTGCGTCGAGAGGGCGCTAGTAGACGACGATGTGACATTTTAAACGCTATATTTTTGGTAGTCTTCTATTATTCAGGATCCCCGCCATATCTTGCCATTTGGCCCAGCCTGAGCCGTGCTCTGCCGGTGTTTTCACAATAGCCCTTGTGTAATGTTTCTGCCTGGTATCTGAAAGTCTTGGCCGTCTCAATGTTTTGGCTCTCGATATTTATTCATCCCCTGGCTCGAGCACTCCATGTACCCTACTCAGTTTTCTTACGGTCGACTTTGCGTTGTGCGCAATATTCTCATAATAAATTAAAATGATAAAAAAGGCGCCAAATGTTTAAATTAATCTCATTCTCAATATGCTTGTTGATACCTGTCCGGTGCATGTCAAAATGTCAGTGTTGATTGCCCTACGACTGCTTGTGTATGTTTGTTTGTTTGCTCTCTATTTTATTGTCTCTAAAAACCCTTGAAACTTTTTTTTTTACAAACTGTTGACTCATAAGGACGGTTCATTAGTGTTTAAATAATCAACCTACGTAGGTACCATGTCATTTTACAATAGATTTTTAATTAGATATTTGTACGGATTGACAACTTTCGTATAGGATCCAACGCTGGTGGGGGGCAAATTGCTAATGGCTGTTGTCCTTATTTCATGGGAATAAGTGCACTTCACCAAGTTTTGAAGTGTAACTTCATATGGCTGGATTTTTATCTTGTGTGCCTCAAAAGCAGAGTAATATAAAATAGTAGGGGGTGCAAGACACTGGACGTATTCTACGTGGTCTAGAGCTGTCGGTTATGGACAAAACAAACCTTATACCTTGTTTGATTGGCAGGGTAAAATGTGGATAAGGAGGTACATGTTCCATGTTCACTGACGTTGTTAAGAATTTGAGCTCTATAGAATGTCATTGTTTTGATCATTGGTGAAGTTGCACTCATATCGTATGGTCACAAACACAATTGAATCTTATTTCACAATAATATTATTTCGTTGTATCTTTGAATTATAATAAACTAGATTATACGAAAGTACAATAGCTACAAGCTGACTATCTTTGGTCGTAGATTATGAACAAAAGTACTTGTTTGGTAGGCTTGCGTAGAAGGAATAACATTCGTTTTTAATTTACAATTTAGTTGATAATCCACGCCCAAATGATAGACTAAGTCAATTGATGCATACTGTATCTACTGTCATAGCCTACTTTCCTTACAGAATCTAATTTGTTATAAACATGAAATAAACTATTAATATTCAAAACGGATGAAGTACACTTATTCCCATAAGATAAGTATGACAGCCATTAGCAGTTGGTTTTTTTTAGACCCGCCATGTGTCCAGTGGCCTGGGACATTTTTAAAATTTACAACTAGACCCGCCATGTTGGATTTTTTATATGAAAGTTGTCCATTGTTCGACTTTCTACAGCTTTAAAAAAAAACCATGGAGTTCAACGGTCTTGAGGCATACATTGAAACTACATGCCCGCAAGTTAGACTTGATGTCAATATACGCCAAATTGCTGATTTGTTCAGTAAAACGTGTTGGGACGTAGAGCCAGTTCTTTTTGTTGACGGTAACTCGTGTTCCCAATGGTTATACGAAACAATGGCCCACTACCCTGGTGCGCATTTGGGGTTATATAGAGAATTCAAACTACGCTGCCAGCAATTTATCGATTGCTTCAGAGATAATTCCATTCGGACTGTATTCATCTTGGACGGCTTTCCCATTCCTACAAACGATTACGATGTAATACGATGGATAAAACGAAACGAAGTAAAATTTATCAGGCATTGAAAACTGACAGTAGCCCAATTCCAAAAGAAACCATAGTGGAGGCTTTCACGTCTGATATTGCAACGACAGAATTCTTTAAGTTCATTTTGCGATTAAATGGTTGTGAAATTATGCAAGCAGTGAATGGGGTTACGAAAGAAATTGGGGAGTTTATAAGGACGACTCCTGGTTGTTTTGGCATACTAGCACAGGCTACCCATTTTATTACCATAGATATCGGCGTGAATTTGTTTTCTGTGATACATTTAGACATGGAGACATTGGACACAAAGAAATACTGCCGTAAAGCGCTTGCGAGCCACTTAAATATTGATGAGTTGTTCTTCCCGCTACTTGCGACGCTCTGTGGCAACGATTTTATATCAGAAGATGAACTGTATTTGTTTCATTTGTCTCTGTTCGACGAGTATAACGCCAATAAGGATTTTAATTTGTGGAGCTTGCCACCCTCGACTAAATTGCCGCCTATTGCCAAGTTGGCAGAATGGATTAGAGGGATTTCAGATATTTTAACGACAGACCCTTCTTTGTGGATATCTCGGTTTTGTACAGTATTTATTCATCCTGAATTAAGAGAAAACATAGCTTGGAGCATTAGTTATTATTTGACGAACGATAGACAAACCGTTGAATCCAAAGAGGTCGGCGTTTGGCCAGAAATACTTCGCCAAGCAGAGAGAAGACACCGTCGTGAAGGCTTGCACGGCTCGATATATGGCGTTACATCTCGTATGGGAGATTACTACGAATACTATTACAGGGACTTGTTTAACCCGAAGCTCCCATCGTGTAGTAAGTTCCTGAGGCCTCTATGTAAGCGAATGTATTCAATTCTTCTAAGGGACCGCACTAGTAATAAAAAATGCGAAATGTCTGAACGGGTTACCTCATCTGCACCTCGAGCCCGCGACTGGTTGCTGCCGAGTCCCAAATATCATCCCGGGGTGCTTAAGTTGTGGGGCGATGGCACTTGGGAACAAAAAATGAGATTGTTGTGTTGGGCGGTCAGCAGCAGCATACACCTAGGACATTTACTGGTAATTCCTGAACAATTGCGTATTGCTTGCCTGGCATTGTATTATATCGCAGAGAATGGAAGCGATTGTTGTCCGGTCGGTGATTGTCTACATTTAGAAGCTCTGATTATTGTCATAGTTTGGCTCTACCGTATGCCCAGTGCAAACCCGGTAAATCACGAATATAATTACTTACCTAGTCCTGAAGAGGCGCGTATTGCCAACCTTTATACGCAGACCTGGTTTCATGTTTTAGCAGTTAATGACGCGTGTGGAAGTCCACTTTTGAATGCCAATAACAGGGTCAACAGCGTGTTTTTTGACGGGAAACTTTTTCACATTGAATGTGCGCATGTGTTACAATTGGGTGTTAGGGCTTTCGGCAGAGAAAACGCTACGTTTAGGCACGTCATGTGCTTTTTAAACAAGGCTTATGAAGTAAATGAGGCGCGCGCACAGTCTGCAGTATGTAATTAGCAGATGTGACTATGTGAGCCTATGACATACCGTATTTAAGATACAATAACAGCTTCATATAAAAGCAGCTTAACTACTTTACTAGTCTTTTTTTTTTCAATAGGGCGGATTCTAATATTCTCCATGTAACGTTACATGATGAAGCAGTAGAATTCAGGCCCATCAGAACAGCCAGTGTATAGACAAGAAGGGATAGAATTAGAAATGATTGATTAAAAGAGAGTTCGGGACGGAAGAACCAATGGTGGAGGGGTTAGCGAGAAGTAGAGTGTACAGTAAAGGGAGTGGATAATGGAAATGGCTAGATGAAGAAGTAGAGGGAACACGACGGTCTCAGAAGAGTGAGACTGCAACCAGAGGAAGTGCTGAATATTGGGCCACCCTTATTGACTCGTCAATACCCCGGTCACTGCTGAGGGGGGCAGTGAGCGTTGCTGTATTCAGGACCACCACCGGCCACGACTACCTTCCTTCCCACCTACATCGTATCATCGGGGTCCTTGCGTCGACATCCTCCGACCGGCCTCCTGTGTAACGAAGACGAAATGAACGCACAACATCTACCCGAGTGCCCAGCCCTGGTAGAAGACGGAAACACCAAGGAGATACTGGTCAAGCGTCACCAAATGGCTAACCTGCCAAGGGTAGGCGTTGGCTAGTAAGTAAGTAGGAAGTGCTGAATAATCAGAAGTGGAGAGACAGGTGGGAGCGGAGGAGGGTCATAAAACACAACGGGAGCTGATGGATGATTCTAAGCAACGCAACAGTATAGTACAGAGGTAGTTTCTTCATTAAAATGAGCCAGAATGTTAAACGAAAAAAATTTATTAAATGTCTACAACTATTTAGTTCACTTCTGCCCTTTGAACGTCCCCCTGGTCTTTTTGACCTTCCCTCTAAGTGCCCGTAGCCGCACCATCTCCTCTTTGAAGTCCTGATGTTCGTCTCTGTATAGCCCGTACTCCCGTAACTTCATCATCAGTCGTCCAGTCTCCATGTGCCGGGGGTAGTACTTGTCAATATAATCGTCTTTATCCTTGGGTAGCTCTGCAAGTAATGAGACATACGTTAGCATGGTTTATAAAGAGACAATAGTAGGGGGAAAAGCCTTACAAGTGTAGAAAATCAAATAACTATGGTAGTGCTGTCAAAAATAGCCTTCCCTTACCAGTTATCCTCCTCTAAATTTTGAGACATGATAATATGTGTATACAACAGCGGTTGGCTACAATTACGGAACTTGATTTGTAGAAAAACGGTGGGTGAGAGTGTCCGGTGGAAGGAGTTCCAAAGCTGACGGCTACATGTCACGTGACATTTTTGATAGCCCCAGAATTCCTGTGAAATTCGGCATTACCAAAAACGAAAAGTAATGAGGATGTTCGATAATTTGCCTTCAACATGTTTATTAAGAATAAGAATGTAAGAGTAATATTTAGATCTCCCAGGCCACCATTATGAGTAGAATATCACGAACAAGATAGCAATGTTTCTGTCATAGAAAGTGGATGAAAAGAAGCCTATGTTCTTCAATGTCTTAAAGCAGAGGTAGAAACATACAGAAGGAAGATACTGAAGCCGGCCGCCTTACCAAGTTGAATCCAGCGGACCATAGCAGGTACAAAGATGCAGATAACTTGGTAGTATGCACAGTGCCGGTAGGGAAACATGGTAGGACTTGTCCTGGTCACCTCCGAACTAATCGTGTGACTTCACTGTGTTTCCCAAGTGGTTCGGAATCCACTATAATCAGGAGGTCCCCTGTCATATGGGCCCATACCGTGGCCTGGGACTGTGTCCAACCATACTACTACACAAGATACTGAAACCAGTTTGTGGACCACCTTGTGGAATCCGAAAAAGTCCACTATAAATTTCTGCTATACGTAGCTTTACAGCTTTTGGTGGACACGAGGAAGCCTCTCTAAGGAGGTAGGGAATCAGGCATGTAGGTCCGGGTTCCGCGTAGAAGGAACATGATTTTGAAATTTGCATCGCGCAGTTAGTAACACCGCCACTAAACTTGTCTTTCGAAACACTTTGAATTTTAAACTTTTTCAACGATGATGCATTGGTCTGGATCTATATTGTTCTCAAGACTCTGCTCATGAATGCAATCAGAAGGTTGGTGGTAATGGTAAACTACACTAAGCCACAGCAGAAAAATCAGTGTTAACTGATGCACAAGTGCAAGTGAACAACAATCATATTACAAATGATGCAGACGAAAGCTCTTATGGCATGTACAGCAATAACAGCATCAGTTGCAAGACGATTGCTGTTCACGGAACACTTGCACAGTATGCCTCAGCCGACGCCGTCCATCCCACCTTGGTGGGTCATGGACAAAGATTGATTGATTGACTTACTAGAAATTTATCTAAAGTGACGCATGGCTCAACTCAGTGCAGTATACCTATAACAAAACTAGTGTTGAATGGACTGGAGTAGTGTTCGGATTAAACAATAGTACGATGCACTACTTCAAGTCACAACTACTACTACTCGTATTGGAAAAATACCCAACTAATCAAATGATTCAAATCACGGCTCAGCTGCGCCCTCATAGTTCTATTTAGGAGTAGTATTACTAGTGAATTAATGCAGTATTACTATTATTTTATATAAGGCAAAAAGGAATCCATGGTCCATGATGCAAGCCTACCTGAATACATCTGAACAACCCTCATTGACTTGGTATTTGTGGGTCTTTTGACTTCTCCAAATATTTGATTACTTAGCCTCTTCATACGTGTAGCATAATTAGTTGTTAAAGTCGTTAACTTCAAATATTTACTCATTTTAATAATATTAAAAAATATAATACAGATTTTGTTTGTCTTTCTGTTTACATGAAAAAGTCGGCCATTTTTAATTTTAAAAGTCGTGGCAGTAAGAATTTACCTTGTCTACTTCCACGTTTCAAACTTAACTAAAAACTTCAAAGTTAATTTAAAAGTTCCAGTTTATTACCATTTTTATCAATAATTAAAATATTAGTAAGTTTCAAGTTTGAAACATGGCGGAAACAAGCAAGGCTACTGATAGTGAACGCCCGATTCCACAAAAGAGGCATAAAAGTTTCTCAACATCGCTCGAAGTCCAAGCCCAAGCCTTACATGCGGAAGTGGAGGCTCTGAGAGTCGAAGCTTACGAACTTTCCACTAAGTTGGAAGATCAACGGTACAAAATAAAACGTTCCGAGTTTATAAAATTTGCTGAAGAAACAGAACGCAGCCTAGCGCGAGAAAAAATGGCAGAAACCAAAGCTCGAGTCATGGAAATTCAAGAAAAGGAAGTCATTACCAATACTACGTTGAACAATAACCAGCAGCTATTGGAACAGCTGACTCAGCATAAGCACAGGCTGGCGATGGATTTGGATGCCTTGCGAGTGGCAGCTTTACGCCAGAAAACACTGCTGTCGGATAAAAGACAAGAACTGGCAAGACTGCAGCGACAGAGCAGAGCGATGATGGCGTCGCTGACATACCAGAAGACAATGTACGGGGATATGATAGTCAAGTATACGACAATGCTCCAATTTCATGGTACAGACCATGCTTAAGTCGGGCTCCTGTATATATAAAAAATTAAAAAAAATGCTGTCTTTTTGTGCGTTATCATATTTTGAAGCTTTAGCCCTACTGTAAAATTAATAATGTAGCCCATCAGTATTAATTTGGTAAACCGTGTATGTTTTAATGATCCTACACATAGCCTATTATGGAAGGATGGACTTTGACACAAGGTGCGGAGAACAGAATTAGTGCATACCCTATAAAAAAATTTATAAACTAAAAAAAGGTGGGCGAAAAAAGCTTTCCGTTGACGCAATGTAACAGGCGTCAGCATGGTTCAAGTACGGATATGAGTCGCCTATTTATATTTCACGTATCGCACGCGCATTGCCCTGCTATTCGTCAAAATTCCGTCATTCATGCGTCAACAATAAGTCTCTACCATATTACAACTTAATTTATAGTAGATAAGTTAAGTATCTAGCCTACATAAGTGTCTCCTTAAAAAAAAATCTCATCAATTATTGATGCACAAATGACGGAATATTGACAAGTGGAATAGCCGCAATAACCGGTTTCAGTCGCATAACATTTCAAGTTCAAGTTCAAAACAGATTAGCCATTGTTAATAACTGAGATATAGGCTAGGCGAATAATCCCAGTTTTAGGCTTCGTCAAGTAGGATCCTAACATAAACAAACAAAAAGAACACAATTAGTTGGCAAGTTAGTTGGTTAGTAATTAAGTTAGTATTATTAGTATTTTAGCCAGGCTTGCCTCTCAAAACATTCTCCTACAGAGTACGGACAAGTATCCAACAGTTGTTTTCTGAGCGCGTTTCTGAAAGCTTTGCCTTCCAAGGCTCTCATGCTGGGCGGTAAACAGTTATAAAGTTTGGCCCCCATTACTTCGGGAGAGTTTAACGTTAACTACGTAAGACGGCATGGCTTCCTACTTATTTGATCCCTGTTGTGTAATGGGGGTGTATGTCACTCTGTCTGTCATTCGGACTTAAAGTGGCAAATTTAATAGCCTCCAGTATATAGAGGCCCGGTAAGGTAAGGATTTCCATGTTTTTAAATAGCGGTCTACAAGAGACTGTTTGGTCTCTAACTCCTCCCATAGTTCGTATTGCCCTCTTTTGTATTATAAAAGCTCTGGTTGCGTCAGTCGAGTTCCCCCAGCTTAATATTGCATCCTACCTTAGGTGCGTCTTTCTATCTACTATAAATGAGAGACTCCACTGGAGGAACGCGCATGAGGAAAGCTTTCCACACAGGATGTGTAGATGGGGCTTCCAGTTGAGGGCAGGATCTATGGTTACACCCAAAAGTCCTACTTGTTCAGCTGGCCGGATTTGATTTCCGTCTATTTGCAGCTGAGGAACTAAATTAAGAGGCTTATGCAATGTTTTGAACACAACAAAGTTGGTTTTCCCTTTATTGAGAAGTAGTTTATTTGCGGCCAGCCATTTGCTTGCAATTGTAAGAGCAACGTTGCAGACAGTTTCAATCTGGGATGCAGTTGGAGCAGCCAACGCAAAGTAGTTGTCATCTGCAAACAGACCGACAGATGGTCGTCCAGGGGCCATGTTAAGGTTTTCAACATAATCATTAATATACAGTATGAATGTAGGGCCTAACACGCTGCCCTGTGGTACCCCGGTCGGAACGTCTCTCCATATTGACTTTGCCCCAAAATCAACCATCTGCTTCCTGCCTTGCAGGTAGCTCCGGAACCATTTTAGGGCCACTCCACGAATTCCGTAATGTTCAAGTTTCCCCAGAAGCACATCGTGGTCTAGTGTCAAAGGCTCTGCTAAGATCACAGAACACCCCTGCCGAAAGCTGACCATTTTCCAATTGCCTTATAATTGTCTGATATAAGTTTACAATGGCGTCTGAGGTAGACTTTCCTTGCCGAAAACCAAACTGGCTTGATGAGAGAATCTCATTGTCTTTTAGGAAGTTTAGTAATTGTGTTTGCAGCCTTCTCAATTATTTTAGAAAAAGTAGGCAGTAAGCTGATTGGGCGATAACTAGAGGGATCACTTTTCGAGCCCTTTTTGAAAATTGGTTTTACAATTGCCTGTTTAAAATAGTCCGGAAAAGTACCAGAGCTGAGAGAGAGGTTAATAAGCGTAATAGTGGTCTTGAGATGTTTCTAGCGCGGACTGAAACCTACGTATGTTATTTTTACTGTAAGATCTTGATGAAGGTGGTAGGCTGGATATTTTTTCCGGGGGGTGGTTATAATTAGTAGAGAGCATCTGTCCGAGATGGTCGGATACTCCAATGCAGCAAAACTGTAGCAGAAAAGACGGTGGAAGGCAGATTTGTGAGTATGTTGTCTAGACATGTGGCTGTAGAGACCGTTACACGGGTGGGTTCAAGAATGGTGGGGTGTTCAAATCAATAGAATTTATTTTGGTAATATTCTTATACTATAATGGCAATGAGTTAAACTTATCAATTATAAGTTGTATTAGCCTATTCATATATAGTGGTAAAAAGTTCATGATCAATATAAAGTTCAATTTATTTCAGAGTCGTAAGAAAAGTGGACACTGAAGGCAGTCACTACCGAATTAGGGTTCTACTTATTGACTACATGACGAATTAATAGAAGACCCATATTACTGTAGCGACCAACTCCCATGCTCAGTCTTTTTACCGATCATAAACAAAATGGTGTCAGTTCATTGTTGGATTACATCCACTATAGGCATGAACCCTGGCAATGTAAATATAGGTAGGTACAATTTATTCCTTTGTACACTGGGGGTCGTAATTTATTCAAAAAATAAAGAAATAATGTACAAAACTGAAAGATTATAGCCATCAAGAAGAAGTCAACTGCCATACAGCTATAAACTAGGCTTCGTTTTAATCAGTTTAAAAATGAGTTCGATAAATTCTCAAGGGACTTCAAAAAACTATGAGTTCAAATTCAAAGTAGGCTAATTTGACTTGGTGTTGTTTGCACTAGAAATTTCAAGAGCAGTATGCTAAACTCAACGCAAAGCAGGGTAATTCATAGCCTATGCACTTGGATTTATTTTTGCACGAAAAACAGGTTTATGCAAACATATGGTTATTTATGAACTCAGCGTTTTTCAAAAATATATTTACAATTTCTCTTTATTTATTAATTTGTCGAAACTGGCTAAAACTAAGTTACCCTATTTAGCATTTGTACGGCAGAAATATAGACTATGAAATAGGGAATTATAAAATGCCTTGTATCAGATTAGCGATACCTTCATAAAGAATAAAAAATAAAATACAAAGAGCAAATTTGTGCCTGTACCGTTATATTGTTTGTCAGGATCTTGGACTGCAGTAATGAGAGGAATGAAAGGTGTCACAGGTACACAGTAAACTGGAAATGGCCACTAGTTAAGAACCAGTATTCTCTTTCTTAATTGCTTTCGTTACGCTGCTTAGGGGTTCCCTTGACCTTGTCATCTTACACTCAATTCAGCTACTCAGCAAAGAAAACGTGATATAGATGGAACGTATGATGACAATGCCAGAGGTAGACATTGAAACGGCCACAAATTATGACCCACTATTTTCATTGTAAACTACTTTCGCTCACTGTGTAGGAGATTCCTCTGACCTGGTCATCTTAACACTCAACTCTGCTACGCAGCATAGACAACGTGATATAATATACTGTAGATGCTTGTAAGATGACTATGTCAGAGGTAGGCATTAAACATAGAAGCGGCCGCATTTATGATCCACTATTTTCAATGTACATAGCTTTCGTTCACTGTTCCCTCTGACTTAGTCATCTTACACTAATTTCTACTGTAGACAATTAGACAGTATAGATTTGAGATGAAACAGTTATGTTACCACAGCGCTCTGATTGTGTAAAAATCTCTCCTGGGTTTTACCATGTGGAGTTTTGTGCACCAAACAAATAAAGGGCTGATCACTTAGAGCCCATTCATATACTGTACATTGAGAATCTCACAGCGATAATAACACCATAAGTTTGTAGTTTCACCTGTGTTTACATATTGGTTCCTATCTAACTAATTGAGGAGCTTGGTTACAAACGCGGACATCTCCATTTATTCAAAAAACTGGGGTTTTGATCCGACCTTGCAGAAACTTTTAATGTCCACCTGCACGATGTAAAATAAAGTGACAAATGCAGCCAGATTGCGCACAGAAGCGCTGAGAAGTCTAGGGTTAGCTATAAACTTAATGCAATTTTCAACAGAAAATCCGCTCTCCTGAAAAATTCTACAACTTGGAATTGTCCGTGTTTGTAAACAGCCTCCTCAATTGTAAACATTACCCCAAGAGGATATAGCATCTAAATTTCGATCACCCCTGGTTCGTATTTAATTACTATGAAAGTATGAAAAGTAAAGAAGTGATGAGAAGTGAGTTCCTCATTGGTGGAGAGAATAGGAAGAAGGAGACTGCAATGGTTCGGACACAAAAACCAAATGGTGCATGAGGAACTGACTGCATGAATAAACAGAGGGGGCACGAAGAGGGGGAAGAGACACTGGAACTGGTACCAGAGGAAGTGCTGAATAATCAGTGGAGAAGAACCTAAATGAGGCTCAAATGTCAAACCCGGGCAACTGGTCCTGATTACAGATTATGGTGATGATGACGATGAAAGTGGTTGAGGAATTAGGGGAAGGAACCAATAGAAAAGGGCGGCCGAAGAAAGAATGACTGGAACAACAGACGGAGGACGCATGAGCCCAAACGTGTCAAGAACTCAAGAGGAAAGCGCAAGGACTTGAGGAGAATACTTTGGGAGTTGCTGCCAACCAATCGTTGAGATGGAGACCTCAGAAGAAAGATACAGTAACTATGTCATATCTTGAAGAAATTTGAATATTTGTGATGGATCGAGCAGCTTTTCTCAAGTGAAAAAGGGCAGTGCTTTAAAATTGTGACAACACCAAACATTAAAAATAGCCTATGATATTGTGTATGAAGTAGTCCTCTACAACTTCCATATATAATAAACCTTTACAAACTTACGTAGTAAATTAAATAAAAAATAACAGCCGATTAATCCAGGGGCAACCAATCTTCTTAAACACAATTTTAGAAACTTTCATAGTGACGGCTTTTAAGTCAAATCAAGGGAGACTAGAGTTCCATATAAGAGAGATGAGACATTCGAGAGCGCCAAAAATATATTTTGAACTCTGGGGCCACCTGATGTCACGTCTCATATGACCATACGCAGCAGGTGGTCTCCTTTTGAGTTCTATATAGAAGTGGGACATTAGAGTGCGTCAAAATTTTTTTTATCTTGGGACCACCTACTGCGTCTGGCCACGACATGACGTGATTCCAGGTGGTCCCAGGATTTATAAAATATTTTTGGCGCCATCGAATGTCCCATCTCGTGTACATTGTTTATTGTTTTTTATAACAGGTTAATCGCGTACAAACAATTTAATGAATGTATCCGATTAACCTCCTCAAGCGCCTCACTAAGTAACCTAATAGATACTTGTGTCTTGCATCTCCCCAAGTTCACGCACGATACCACCTTACCACCGAAGTCGTTATATATATAGAACTCTAGGGAAGGCCAAAGACTCCTTAAAAATAAAATACTTGGTAAGCCTACCTAAGTGAAACACCGTACTTATCTTATTATCGCTCTAAAATCTCTGCGCGGCATAATAAAAAGGGGATCTTAATCCTTTCGAATAATCTCCAACTGATCGCCACACTTCACTCGAAATCTATCGATAGCCTCGTTCGATATCAACGGCGTATGCGTCAGATTGACCTGTATCAGCGCCTCACACCGCGACAAATGCTCCAAGCTGAGCCCCGTAAGCCCACGCAAGTTGGCCAAATTGATGGTGACTAAATTCACAAGGGTTGGCGATTTAGGGGTGGCCAACTGCGCGACGCCAGCGTCCGTGATACGCGCGCACGAGCTCAGATCGAGAGAAGTTAGCCGCGGCAGGTGTTGGGTAATGTAGCGGAGACTGACATCGGAGATGTCGCAGCCGGCGATTTTGAGACATCGCAGGTGGCCGAGCCGCGACTTGGTGTCGGTGAGGCCGGGGCGAGAGTCGCTGGGGGGCGAGAGGATGCTGCGAAGCGACGAGTCATTGAGCCCGCCAACGAATGAGAGATCGAGTGAGTGCAGGGGCGGGCACACGCAGGTGCACAGGGCGGAGACTGTAGACGCAGAACAGCCCTGCGAAAAAATGGCATATTATATTAGAAAACAGAGAGTCAAGAAAAAACACCAAGATCTCTTTTTTATTTTCTTAAAAAAAGGTTAATCGCATACAATCAATTTCGGTTATACACCATGTAATACTGCAATACATTACATTATCTATCTTATCTCAAGCGGTGCACTTACCTGAGCGGACAGGCCTCTCAGCTGGGGCAGCCTGCCAATGAGCCAGCCCAGCTGTTTTTTGGCAATGTGCGACCAGTCGAGGATCAGCACCTCGGGCTGTCGTCGAGCGATGCCCGCCAGGTGCGCTGCGGTGAGCCGTTTGTGAGAGAAGTCCATGCGGCGCCACAGGCTCGGATCCAGACTGAAACGGGCCCATGCGCGACAGACCAGTGCGCATTGCATAAGCTCTTGGGGCTTGAGGAAGCGGAATATGGGGACCATGACTGCGCGGCCCAGTGCGGGGTTACCTAGAAACGGAAAAAAATCATGAGACTTATTAAAATATAGGGGTGTTCCCACTAAGTATTGTTTAGTTTAAGTAGAGGCTTCTAGGTTGATATACAATATATATATCAAGCAATCTTAATTAGGTCCAGCACACACGGACGACTCCACACGAGCGAGCTTGGTGCAAACCCACAGAAAATTTCTATGAGCTGGCGTGTCTCAGGGAAACCCGAACACTTTCGTGCGGTCGCCTTTGCGTCGGCTTCGCGCTAGCTTCAGAAATCAACAAGAAGTCATCTGCCAGCCCTATTCTTACAATGAAAAAAGACGCCAGTGTCAAATTCACCTTATGTTTATTTTATGCTTGACCCACTTCTGCTACAAAAGCGCCCTAACTCAGCTAAGGTGATTTCAGTTAAAGTCATTATTTATTTGTTATATGTAGCCATACAGACTTATAATATGACGTACCATCAACCTGCGGGATTGTCGGCCTAGGTTCCGGGGCCTGTCTGACTACGTAGGCGGGCCTTTTAAGCATTCGGCTCGGATTAGCCCACATCCCGGACTGTGACTTGGGTCCGGAACGCCGTGGCTCGCTGGGACTCCTCTTAGAGCCCCCGTTATCAAAAGATCTCTGCAATAAATAAATAAATAAATACACTTAGACTAGATACGTATAAAGCGAATTCTGCAGCGTAAGCAACAGATCTTTGTTAGTATCTTGCATGTTGTTTCCAACGCCTGATTTCAGCATTTCTGCTTTAAGCAACCCTGTCAACCTGGCGGGGGAGGTGAGTCTGTTTGTTAACTTGAGGCACCCTAAGGGCAGACTCCTTCACCTCGGGGGAAAGGGGGGTTGACTGACAGGGTGGACCTCCTGATTATAGTGGATTCCGAACCACTTGGGGAACATGGTAACGTCACACGATTGAATCGGAGGTGACCAGGACTAGACACTCAGGTAGACTGTAGTCTCAGCGCGTTATCATGTTCCACCATAGTGTCTTACAACGACAGTAAGAAAATTAAAATAGGAAAATCTTCTCATATCCTATACATTTAGGAGAAAATCGGAGTACCCTCACTGCGCGTTTTTTGTACGCTGTCGAGTTTCACAGGAAAAATCGATCGTAGAGCCGTAAAAATAACACAGTATCTGTCGTTTGCACGATTTTTGCTTGGACTTGGGTTCAACTAAGGAACTTACATAGCGCCAAGCCTTCGTGCTTGAACTTGCTATGATATGAATGAGGGGAACGCTTGATTAGAGACAATTTCGTAACCACTTTCATTCAGCCTTTTATGAGAACAATTATTTTCTATTTAGACAGAGGTGAGTAGGTGGCGGGACTTCCATTACGAAAGTCCAGATCATTATCTACTACAAACGGCTTTCACAAGCATCTCAATAACCGCCTCACACAATTGCCAAATTCCATCAGACCAGCAAGTGTGACAAGTCAGACAGGTTACTGGCAATATATATCATGGACGCGGTTGCAGGTTGATGCAAGTAGAGTACCGATAAGAATCTTTCCACAACCTATGGCGCGGTATTACTGATCCATAGTAAATAGGAAATAGCTTAGAATCATCGAGAAATCTCGAAGTTTTCATTAGCACGCTGTAAAAGTATTACTGAGTGAGTTCCCTTTTAAGAATAGAAGTAAAGGTGGAGAGATTCACTCACTGGAAGAGCCCTGTGTGCAATGCAACCTAAGCCGGATTTAGCAGCACAATATCATGGGGTAAATAGAAGGGTTGATTCCTTTGCTGCCAGAGCACTAAAGGGCCACATTACCACAGACTAAGGCGGCGTATCCATTGACCTCGTTTGTGAAAGCTACAGTGATCTGGATGTGGTAGCAGACATTTTTAGACTGTCTTTAATGTCTGCTACCACGTCAATAGGTAGCTTTCACAAACGAGGTCAATGGAAATGCCACCTAATAGCTGCACAATATTGGTGGGAAAATAGAACTAATAGAAGTGTTGATTCCTTTGTTGCCATAGTAATAACGGGCCACATTAGAACATAGGAATAGCTGCACCGTTTCCACCTTATTCAATCTGTTGTGCAAGTGGGCTGACTGAGACACATGAGCAAATCCTCTTAGAGTGGTCAGCCCCCAACACACGCTTTTCAGTTTGGGCACAATGATGGCGGCTTCACAAAATATACGCCAAGGATATGGGCAAGAGCATTTCTGAGACAGAAGGCAGTCGGGATCACCTTAGCTTGAAGCTATCTATGTGCTAAGAAGTAAGTCTTACTTGAAGGTTACTTACCCCCATGCTCGGGAACGGTGAGTCAGTCTTGCCCTCCATTTTGAGTCTTTTCTCAGGGGAGGGGCTACCACCCCTACTGGACCCTTCACTATCACTGTCCACCTGCCAACAAACAATAATGCTGTTATTTTGTGCTTACACAGCAATATTAACTTATCGATGCTTGCAAACTCATCTTCATTTTCAGCCAACTCCCGTCCTTGGCTTATTGGGCATATATGTAGTTTTTATTTACAAATATTAAAAGTTAAAACTAGTTAATGTTTACAGTTATTATTATTGGCCATTTGAGGCTTACTTTACGTAATTCCAACGCCCGTCCGTGGTTAATCAACCATTCGAAAGCAAAAGCTAAGTATAAACTTACATCGTCATCAGACTTTACGTCCACAGCTCCACTGAATGTCATCTGCCGCGCCTCACTCGACTTTTGCCTTGCTCGGAAATGCCGCGGCTGTAAACAAAAACAATAAATCTATAAGCACAACATAGTAGAATGATGTACTTACTACTTTACTATATCCAATGCCAGCTCTCGGCATCTCTGCCATTCACCAACGAGCCTCCCATTAAAGACGCGTCAGGCCTCTCTGCTTCTTTTTGTTCAATAATGAATAAATGAATGAATGAATGTAATAAATATAGAACAATTTAAATACAATAATTGTAAAGCCCCACATGAAGACCTATAACAATTTACCCTACTCTAAAACTAAAGAAAAAAGAAAAATTCCTCTAGTATAAGTGTCATTCGCCTGAAATCGTCCTCATTTTGGTTTTTGTACCTCTTCCTTGGTCATCCTCTTCTCCGTGTTAACACTACTTCATCGTGCAGCCCATTTCCTCACGCAACTGCTGTTATCCATTCGCTTTATATGTCCAAGCCATTGCAGTCTCCTTCTCGCTCCTTCTCTTCACCATGAATGGATCCTCCACAACGAACTCTCTTCCATTAGCGCATAGTATCTACACTTACCCTGTAGGCGCGGTTCCTGCCGTCCTTACAGCACCTCGGACACTCCCAGCTGTTGGGCATGTCCTCGTTGAGCACCCCATTGACGCCCGGGCAGGACTTGGCGTAGCAGTCCGGATGGGCAATGTCATAGCAGACACTGCACTCCATGAGCGAGGAGGGTGTGTCCCGTGGGGCCTTCTGTATGGGGATCATTGGTTGCTGGCCCCAGCCGTCCAGACCACAGGCGGAGCAGGCTGCAGTCACGGGAAGCATGGGCTGAAAGAACAGGACCAGGATATTCGTACAGGAATACTTCATGAGCAGAGAGAGTGCGAACAGAAACAGGTTATCAATATCACGGCCCCAGCTGTCCATGGCAATTACGGGGAGTACAGGCTGATTAAATACTAAATCCAGTGCATCAGTGCAGGAACACTTTTTTCTATTGTTTTTTTTAGCGAGGAGCGCGTGTCCGGCGGGGCTTCCTGTATGGGGAACAAAGGCTGCTGCCCCCAATCTGTCCAGGTGGAGCAGGCTGCAGTCCGGGGAGCATGGGCTGACGGAACAGAACCAGAATATCAGCATTAGAAAACTTCATAAGAAAGGAGGGCGTGTTTTATTGGGGAATCATAAACTGCCGCCTGCCGTCTGACAACCCTCACCCCTATGCAGCGGGTACGGAACGGCTCCAAAAAGTAAGGAAGGTAGCATACCTGTAAACACTGCCGTGTGACACATGTCTGCTTCGCCCTGCCAGTCCCACCAAACTTGATCATGTCGAGGCAGAAGGTACACTCGCCACAGTCACTCCGCTGACACGCCTCGCACTTTTTGCAGCGCGTGCGCCGCCGCCGGGGGCCACCCTGGCCACGGTGAGAGTAACCCCTCGCCTGGTACTTGGCCACTTCTTGTGGGTCAACCATGTATCCCCCTCCGCCCCCTCCCCCTCCTCCTCCACCGCCACTACCACTTTCTTTCTTGATCGATTGACGGTCACGAGGTCGTACCTATACAGAAAAAAAACTCCCTGTATTTGGAGTTTCATGCCCCAACTTTTGGTCTCTTAGTCTAGTAGGATGTTTTGTCTCGATATTTTGATGATTACTGTCTACTCAGTCAACTCAGAAAAAAAAAATATTATTAATCATTTATTTACAAACAGACCTTAAAAGTCCAATAAAATGCAAATCTTTATACAGAATATTGAGTACAATTTAAATTCCTACATGGTATAATTTTGTTTTACTACGTTACTTAATAAATACTAAGTAAGACAAAATCATACCATGTAGGAATTTAAATTGTACTCAATATTCTGTATAAGATTTGCATTAAATTGGACTTTTAAGGTCTGTTTGCAAATAAATGATTTTTTATTTTATTTTTCTCTACCAATGTGACTACTCCGTTCCACCAACTGAACCATTACCATGGCAACGTTTTCCTGCCTACGCTATGCACACTACCAAGTTTGCTGCAGTTTTGAACAGACTCTGTTCTGATGGATTCAACTTGGCATGGCTGTTGGCCTTTTTGCCCCAACTAAATAAAGTTTTTTAGGAAAGATAATAATTTTAATGGGTATAAAATAAATGCAATGCATTAAAATATGTTTTTCAAAAATTTTCATGTCTATAGAAGTTTATAATAGAGATCTATTCTTCCAATTTGACATACAGTAACGCTTGCACACCCAACAACATAATCTGATCTGGGCGGCGGCCTTCTCACTACAATGAGGGCATTTTAGACCCATAGATTACTTACGTCATAATCATCGACTCCGCTCAGTATACACCTGCCCGTGATTGCCAGCTCCGGATTGTCCCTCCTATGCAGCTCTACCACTGAGCGGACGTCCTTAATGAGAGCTATGGGGTCTTTTAGTAACTCTGGCATATTTTTCCTCGACGGAGGTAGCTCGTGTAGGTACATTACCACCGCTTTAACGCCATGAAGCTCCTGAAGTAAAGACAGAAATTAAAAGTTTGGAAAGAGCATACAAATTTGAAAGAAAATAAGTTAAAAAGGAAGACGTCGTCAATGAGTAATAAATTAGAGGGGGCAGATGTGAGAGGGAGCCAAACAGAGACGAATATTCTTTCACCTGCTGGTATAAATATTCCTATGCTGAGCCTTCGACACACTAGCTTCGATGTCAGCGTCGCGCCACTGAAGATGTCAACCCTAGTAAACGAAACGCACGGAAGCTCAACCATTTTGAATTAGGTAACTCTTCAATCAGCTCTGTAGGTAATGCGTTGACTTACGACATGCCATCAATCGCATTGTGCGCAGAGACAAGCACAAGTACCATATATCCAGCCGGAGTTACATTATGAATTGTACTACGTGCTACGAGCATGTCCAAACCCTAAAAGGACGCACATACCGTTTATAATGCAATAATAACTGTAGTTACCTGGGGGGTGAGGTGTATATGGTTTGTGGTCTGTGGTGGAGACGCGGGCTTGGACTCCAGGTGGTTACGGCCCAGCAGGACGTATACGTATTTCACCAGAACGTACCACAGCATCTCTATGAAGAACGGGTAACGGAATTTACGAGGAACCTGCAACAGAAAACCATGGGATTAATCATCTTCTTCGTCATCACGCTAAGACCCGCGTCTGGTCCATTTCATATACTACACCCGGTCTGATGTCACCACTTGAGCTCAGCCATCGTTTCCCCCCATTCTCGGCCTTAAGGAAAAGAATGCTTACATAAGTGTAGGGCTGAAGATACCGCTGTGAGAACACTAATTTTCGTCTGGCTTTAAGTGATAAATACAATTTAATACTCGAAGGAATAATGTCTCCTCCTTTAGCTACCCGTAGCTGTCACTCTATCGCGAAGGAAAGTAGAAAGTTACCCCCAAACACCGGGGATAACTAGGGCATATAAAAAGCGTGTATCCATTCGCTAGGTATAAAGAACGTACTGCTGTTTTTAGTATTTACACGAGTAGATTTTTCTTCTTCACATGTAGCTATCGCTCCATCGCGAAGAAAAGTAAAAATTGCGAGTATTCATCCGCTAGGTATAAAGAATTGATTGCCCTGATGTACGAAGTTATCTTATGATTTGTAGTACATATACGTACACGTGGTCTTCTACATTAGCCACCTTAACTGTACTTCCATAGGGAAGGAATGTAGAAAGTTACACACCAACACCTGGGAGTCGTGAAGCGAATAGACGGCGTGTATCCGCTAGTTACTAAGTATAAACAACGTATTACGCTTACAAGCTTTCTTTTGAATTTTATTACTTACACGAGTAGTGTCTTCCACTTTAGCCACATGTAGCTGTCGCTCTATCGCGAAGGAATGTAGAAAGTTACCCCCAAACACCAGGGAGTCATGAGGCGTATAGACGGCGTGTATCCATCCGCTAGGTATAAAGAACGTATTCCCCTGGTGTAGTGTTATGCGGCCACATTTTTCCACGCTGTCCCCGAAAAAAATGTCTGCCTGTTTCCCGGAGAGAACCCAACGCTCAAACAGGCGTAGATTTGTGTCTGTGGGCGGTATAAGCCAGAAAATCTGTAAATAAGTACGGTTTCATAGTAATCATTGATTTAGCCTTGTGGAACATGGTGCATTGAATTGAAATTAGTGATGGTCACGCACAATATATCAAAAGGTCTGAACATTTAAGACATCTCATTCAAGGCTTTACGATCGATATTCCATTAGAAATTAGAGTTTATTAAAAAAAATAAAAAAATAAAAAATGGACTGTGGGGACAACTAAACCGTACCTACTAGGTACGTACCTTTGATCCGTGCAGAATATGGTACCAAACGCTGGAGCCGCCAAAGTCTATATGGAAGTCTGTGTAGCAGCCCTTTACGGACATGAGGCAGTACTTCTGTACCTTGGGGTACATCATGTCGTTCAAGGCGTTGGTAGGCTCCACCTGAGATTCTTTCAGCTGTGACGGCCACACGCAGTCCACCCAGTCTATTTGTCGTACCTTTACAAAAAAACAAAATGTGTACATTTCTACAGGTACTATTTAGTTAACAACAAGAGGGTCATGACACGTCACAACAACAGGATAAAAGGTGAAAACGTAGGAAAAAACGGGCAGCCCCAGTAACAATGTAATATCTTCTTCTTCTTGTAATGCCTCTCCTACCGAAGATTGGCGATCATTGGATTACAATGGATAAAGTATAGTAACAAGAGGCAGTACTTCTGTTCATGTTCAGGGAGTTGCTATGTTTAATTGAGCAAAGAATCAGAAAGTTCAGCAATGTCATCAAATTGCAGTAGAAGAGCAGGGCGGAGCTATGGGCCCAACTAGCGTCCTGAGTCCCTGAAGCCCTTAACAACTAGTACTACTACATGTTTCTACAAACCAACCCCTAGTGGTGTTCACTAGCAGAAGAAGCCTTTGAGCAACAGGGTACTTACAATAGTGGGACTTTTGACGTAGTCCTCCAGTTTGGTGTGGCTGAACTCGAGAGAGATGACATTAAGTAGTCTATCTTTGTCTGGATCATTGTAATAACGGCTCCACTCCTTCATTGTCATCTCCAAATTCTCCTGTGTGCTCACATCCACAACATCTACTATACGGCGGGATCCTGTTACATAAAGTAAAAGTAAGTACTTTATAAAAATGTAAAAACTGGTACCAGTATAGAAGTGCTGAATGATAAGAAGTGTAGAGACAGAATGGAGTGGAGGGGACTCGCGTATCACACCCGGACAACTGGAAATTATTATTTATGATGATGATGAGGTCACAAAAAGAGGGTCCATCAAACAAACTGATAAGCTTATAGACCTGGCCAGATCTCAAATATGTTAGACTATCTCTAACTAGATGGGAGTAAGTCGACATTAGATTTGTCTTTAATAAAAAAGGAATTCCACATATTTCCACATTATTACCCGATCACGATAGGGTGGCACTTGGAACACTTATAAAAATTGAATAAACGCGGTGCTCCGCTTATGCAAGATTTCGAGTGTTCCAAGTGCCATCCTATCGTGGTCGGGTAGTAGGTGTGGCTATGTCTCAGTGTCTACATCATGATGATAGCGTGAATGGTTAATACGACAGGCTACATACCAACACACATCTTGACGTGACCAACAGTGAAGTCGTGTGAGGGGACCCTCAGTCCCAGCCCCAGCTTCTCCTTCACGAGGATCGGCGTGCTGAACCTGCCAACAAATCATCATCGTCAGCAGAGCGTGGCGCAAACGGAAAAGCATAACTTACCCTGGAATACGTGTAAATTAACCTAAATAAACCTTAATGAATGTAAATTGACTAGGTAGATAGATAATTCGTGTATTTATCAGTAATAAAATACAATGTAAATATCAAACTCACGCCGGAGCGTGTGAGGTGCCCTACCAAAATTAGAAATTGTTTGTCAGCAGATTTATAGCTGTTCATTGTTGCATTATGCATTTATAAAGGAATATATATATTTTTTTGGCAAATCAGTGGAATGAAGTCTGCTTTGTTTTTAAACGATAGGATAAATGTAATACCACGGTAATAAAATAATTTTAATATTTTCCATGTGAGTTATTTTTTCCTGCTACAGCTGCAGCTAATAATTCTTAGTGCAATATTATTTGTTACCGACACAATGATTCATTGGTTGATTGTATCAGTGAATCGTCTTTAGGCATATTCTTATGACGCATAGGCTCTTCAACACCATTGCCAGACACAATTCGTTCTAATGGTCAAATTCTGCAATCCCTGACCTCTTCTAACAGCTGGGACAGCACTCAATATTAATTAAAAAAATTACCCGTGTTTTTGCAAGTACGCGAGTGTCAAGTCGTATCCCTGCATCTCCTTTACGAAGCATGGAGTAAATTTGTCGGTATCTAATTTGTCTTCCAATTTGAATTTTCTCCTTGTGTCCACCTCGTCATCCTCGGGAAGCATCCTAGCCTCTGCTGCCTCTCCTCTGTCACAACAAAAATTAAATTTTCATAAACAAAGAACGCAAAGGTTAGCTTCACGTCAAATCTTTCAACACATATTTCATGGTAATACTCACGAATTACAAGTAACTAAGCTATTGCACTTGTTCGCAGACACTAGTAAGCATTAAGAATGCAATTTTTGCAACATTTTGCCAAAAAAAATACGGAGATTTTTACGCAGAAATTGATGAAATGTAATAAACAAACCTTTCTAGCAGACACCTCCTTTACCGCTAAGCGTCGACTGCACCTGTCACTAAACTGGATTAGTAAAAATGGCGGAAATTGTAACCCGGATTGTGAATGTAAACACATAGTGTAAATTTTTTCTTCTTTTCTTGTGATAAACTGATAATACAGCTTTGATAAACGTTTTTTAATAAAATAAATTAATTCAATCTTTAAATAAAGCATAAGAAATGGGTGGAAATGTCTGATATTGTTGAATAAAGGATTATTTAACGGTTTGTGCCATTTTTTCATGTTTTCTCGTTAGTTATCTCATAAAAACTGACTGATAGTACCGTAGTACTGGAATCTGTAGTCATGATGTTCCGTTTTGGCAATTTCGCTGTAGGAGGTAGGCTTACTTGGATATTTCAGCTTGCCAGCAGCCAGTCATGACATTGAAAATGTTATTATATACTAGATTAGCGTCCTAATTATTCCAATATAGGCCTGTAGGGCTATAATAGTACCATCTTATTGATTTCCTTTAATATTTCTAGAAAAGAAAAAAAATGCCAAAAATCCCCAAGTCAACGCAACTAAGGGGCCTCCACCGTTTCTTCTCAACACATCAACCCCAACAACTCCAAATAAAAAATCTACCAGGCGCCCACAATGGAATCCTAGAACTCGGCCTATCCAGACCATCCGCCAAAAACTCATTCAGCAAATCACTACTAAAATCCCTGCAAGACGCCATTCAGGATATTAAAACTAATAACAATGTTCGAGTGGTCGTACTACGCAGTCTAGTCCCAGGAATTTTCTCTGCCGGCGCTGACCTCAAAGAAAGGGCAACGTTATCTGAAGGGGAGGTTGTAGAATTCGTTAGCCAACTCCGTCAAACCTTCCAACAATTTGCTGATATTCCCCCACCTACTATAGCGGCAATCGACGGAGTTGCGCTAGGCGGTGGGTTAGAACTCGCCCTAGCCTGTGACATCCGCGTCGCCGCTGAAACAGCCAAGTTAGGGCTGGTGGAAACAAAGTTAGGTATCATACCAGGCGCGGGCGGTACGCAGAGGCTACCACGTCTCGTAGGCCCATCTGTTGCCAAAGAGTTGATATTTACGGGGCGTGTGTTGAATGGTCGAGAAGCGCATGCGCTGGGGTTGGTAGATCACGTGGTCCGTGCTGAGGGCGCGTATGGAAAGGCGGTGGAGATAGCGGAGGCTATAGTGCAGAATGGACCAGTGGCGGTGCGAGTGGCGAAGAAGGTTGTTAATAGAGGGTTGGACGGAGGTGTTAGAGAGGGGCTAAGGGTGGAGGAGCAGGGGTATGGGGAGATTGTGCCGACCAAGGATCGCTTGGAGGGACTGGCTGCGTTTAGGGAGAAGAGAAAGCCTTTCTATAAGGGAGAGTAACTAAGTTAGTGGAATTTGAAATAATAACATTCCACAAGGGCGGCGCTAAGTAATCTTAAGCTAGGTTACAGAAAAAAAATTTACTGCTAAATATTTAAGTATCATACCTTGTGGTAAGGAGTTCTACAAGTGATATTTTTCATCTCCGATAATTACCTAATTACTACTATTTTTGTATCAGGAATATTTCTAGACACTAGGTAGGCTGATTTAATTATATATTATTACAGTGTATTAGGCTATAACATTTGAAAGATATAATAAAAACTATTTTTGGAAGCTACGACCTTGTCAAAGTTATATATTATTAAGTTGCCACAAACATTGAATAATTGATCACAACCTCACTTAGGGCCGAGTCAACCACAGACCAACAGATTTATTAGATATTTTACCTTTTATTTGCCGTATTGTACTGTATTTATGCATAGTATTTAAACTAACATTTCAAGAAATTGATGACAAAAAGGTAATTTTATGGTCTATGTGAAAGTACAATGTAACTAAATTAATTGCACAATTCAATTAATGTACGATACGGTAGGTACGATTAATCTCTCCATGGCCCCTGTAGGTAGTACCTGTGTTGAGTTGCAACTCTCTCCGATCTCATGGTGTGTAGATATTCGCACAAGCACGAACACGCTACCAACTAGGCTATGTTCTTAAATTAAAAAAAAAGAATTTGGTTGACTCTATACCTCAAGTGAGAAACATTTATAAAAACATTTAGTGTTAAAAAAAATTTGATCTAAACTGGAGATTGGACAGGTAGGATTAGTGAGCATCAATAGAGAATCAACAATAAAATGGGTTACACGTATTCTGGTGAAATAAAAGTGCGGAGTACAATTAAAAAGATTTTGCATGTGCGGAGTGCCTCTAACAGCGGAACATATAATTAGGCTGGGTTTCCACCGACCGGCTAGGGCTAAATACAAATACGGTGACGTGGTAACAGACATTCAAGACTTAGGCGTCGTTTCCACCGACCTCGCATTGCAGAATGCAAGTGGCATTGACGGAAATGTTTGTTTTACATTCTGGAATGCGAGGTCGGTGGAAACCCCGCTTAAGTCTTGAATGTCTGTTACCACGTCACCGTATTTGTATTTAGCCCTAGCTGGTCGGTAGAAACCCCGCTTTACCGAATGCCCTACATACTTAATGGTTAGAATTTCGTTACCAAAAACCGCGCCAAGCTTAATTGGGGACAAACATGGGCCGGTCATAGCAACATTAAGCTTTCTTAGGCGAGCTTTCCACCGACCTCGCATTGCAGAATGCAAATGACATTGACGGAAATGTTTGTTTTTCTTTTTATAGAAATCTGTTAAAATGTTTGTAATTAACACATCCCATGACGCCATTTTTTAATTTTAGTTAGTTTGTCTGTGATTTTACTCTATGATCATTGATCAATTTTAACTATGGCATAGGCCTAGAGTAAAACAAACATTTCCGTCAATGCCACTTCCATTCTGCAATGCGAGGTCGGTGGAAACACCGCCTAAGTCTTGAATGTCTGTTACCACGTCACCGTATTTGTATGTAGCCCTAGCCGGTCGGTGGAAACCCCGCCTTATCAAGACTGGAGTCATGAAAAACCTGTAGACAAACACAAGAGAACAATTCTAAACGAAAACTACCGAATAAGTTAACACCTCCGCACACACACCGACCGGCGCAAATACTGAAAAGAGGCCCGCGCCTAAAAATTTAATTTTAAAAAAAAGTAGAAAAATTACAGTAAACCCGTACAGGTGTAAAAAAACTAATTTCACAGCAAATATCGATTGAAGAGCTGTACGTGAAATGTCAAATAAAGTAGAAGAATTTTTTTTACAAAAAATATTTCTCTGTATTTTGATGTATGTCCCTAAACCGATTGGGTATAGTTAAGAAACTTTTTTTTATAAAATTTGTACAAGATAATGAACACTGAGTATGTCAGGTCGAAAACTATGGCTGACCTATTGTTGTTAGTTACGGCCTCATAGTACCTATGTATCAAAATTTAGAGGAACATTTTTCTACTTTATTACACATCATTTCTGGCTCTTCGATCGATATTTCATAAGAATTTTGATCTTATTGAAAAAAGGACTGTGCGGTGACCCTTATAATGACGTCGGGTAGTTTTTGTGACCATTCAGGCGTACAGTAAACGGAGAAATGTATCTAAATGCACGATAGCTTACACTCATATGAACACTTATCTACGACGAAGACATTGTTCCTAGCGCAATACAGTTTACTATGAGCTCTTGAAATCCCTATTATTCCAGTTAATCATTAATAATGTGAATCGCAGTGTACATACAGTAGATAAAATACCTAGTATATTGTATAATGTATTAATTTAGAAACATAACAGTGCGATAAAGTATGAAAAAATTGTTCCTAGCGCAATACAGTTTTACTAGAGCTCTTCAAATCGCTGTATAATTTCAGTTAATACTTCTAGGCAGCGTACATTGAATTTTTTTAGTGCTTCGCACCTTACAGACATAGATAAAATAGCTAATATATTGTATTAATTTAACAACATAACAGTGCGATAAAAAATGAAAAAATTGTTCCTAGCGCAATAATGTTTTACTATGAGCTCTTAAAATCTCTGTGTAACTCATGTTATACTTCTAGGCAGCCTATAATTAAGTTTTTTAGTGCACCACACCTTACAGAAGACATCTAGAGTAAATACCTAATACTTAATGTATAATAGAAACATAACAGTGCTATAAGAAATGTATTAAGTGTTGATGCAGTCATATCAGCTGCACAATGTCTAGAGCTAAGTTTCATTTTAAGAGGAACCTGGCCACCCCTGAATTACCCCAAAATAAGTTGGTTTATTATTTTTAAACTGAATTTAATACTGAACTTATAGGGATTTGGTCTGTCCAATTAGCAGAGGACTATTTCATGCATAATACTTGTACTATGGCATTTTTTTTTTTTAGTTTTGATGCAGGGAGTTTTTAGAGATACTGATAGGCCTAGGTGAGAGAAATTTACCGAATTATCAAATTGTTGGAAAAATTATATTCGCCTACTATAGAAAACTTCCAATTGAACTAAGGGCGGCGAGAAATGCTACTAACTTAATTGCTTAGGGACCATCTCTTAGAGAAAGCTTTCTACACTGTCACTGAGGTATATACTAGCACAATGATAATGGCAGAACTTTTATTACTCAATTACTTGATTATAAAATTATTTAACATAAAAATATACATATTTTTTAATTTATATTAAAAGATATTAAAAAGCCATTATAATATGGACAAAGTGAATGGACCAAATCTTTATAACTTACGTACGTACGGTATTAACTTAGATAAAATAAAAGCATTAACCAAACCGATTTTGGGGTGATTCAGGGGTGGCCAATGTGAACGGTAAGCTTCCTCTTAAAGGTTAGAGGTACTTTGAAAAAATATCACATACAGTACATAATTTAATGGTAGCTCTCAGCCTACAATGACGATTATTTTTTAAAATCTTAATCCGGGTTTAAAAATGTAAACAAGACAATTTTACAATGGAAAGTGCTATTCAAAATTGTTTTGAATACATTTTTAACCTCCGGAATAGGTTAATACTAAACCAGGCTCGCAGCTATTGTTCATAAGAAATGCTACATACAGACTACAGTAGGTCTACAGTACTTGTGGACAGACGTATTATTGAAAAGATCAACCAAATAGACATATTATCTACTTTGGCTGACAACATAATTATTTTATAAAATGAAATAGGCTATATTATATTAGGCGAGCTGTAGCAAGCTAACTTTTTGTATTTTTGGTTTACATCACATTACAATATTGAACAATGCATTATCCTGCAAAAGAAAAAGAACTGGCACTCACTCCTTCACTATCACACATTACTTCCTAGAAATATCTACCACTATTCCTTATGGGTACGGGTCAAGCGATGGCGAGTCCGAGTCTATATATACTCTAAGGGCGTTCGCACAATTTCCTTGTAAACGTTTCTGCAAGTATACGTCACCCTCAGGGTAAGGTAAAGGTAAGGGTAAGCTTCTAAGCAGTCGATCACTTACAGCATTCCGGTGTACATAGCTAACTACTGTAGATTATCGGGGCTAAATATAACAATGACAAAAAGAAGGGATATGGTTAGAAATGAAATGATGAGGAGAGAGTTCGGGGTGGATGAACCATCGATGGAGACGATAGCGAGAAGGAGACTGCAATGGTTCGGACGCGCAAAGGGCGAGATATAGGCTGGAGGAAAAAATAATGAACAATTCAAAGACCAAGGCAGAGATACAGAAATCAGAATGAGAACGTCTCAAAAGAGTGGGACTGGTACCAGAGGGAGACGCGTTGAATAATCACAAGTGAAGGAGGCTCATATATCACACCTGAGTAACTGTAGCAGACTATTAATGATGATGATGTGTACAGTCACAATGACTGATGGCCATGGGTAACTTTTACCCACAGGAACGTTTACTATGGGAACCGCCCTAAGGGTGTGTTCGAAATCCGTGAGGTGAAGTGTATGGTTGGTACATTGTCAATGGACAACTTTCCTATAGAAAAAAAACACAATGAAGCAAAATGCCCTCCTCTGATTGGGTTGTCAATCCCCACACTCGAGCCTATGTTTTATTTTCGGAGAGGTGTTTATCGTATTACTTTTTAATTTATTTCATTAATTAAACGTCGAAATGGCGGTTTGTTTTGTTGATTATTTGAATTATAATGAAGTAGACTTTTAAAATTAATAGCTGTTATTGGACTATAAGCCTATCATTTGGCGTAGAATATCAATTAAAGTTGCTGTAAATTCAAAAATTATTTGTGCCAGGAAAAAAATGCTCTACCCAAGCCGATCAATCAACAATCAGAGCGGGGATTCTCCATAAGTTAGTCATGGGCACTATAATTGGAAATGGACAGCCCAATGGCAGCAGGTAATTCTATAGTCGTTAACAATCATTCTTGTCTTTCATTGGTTAGATATACTCCAATTGGTAAATTGACAGCTTACCTATCACTCTGATAAAGCAGCAGAATCCGGTGGCAGTTGCTCCTGATGATGCCGACTGCTGATGTTTTTACAAGTACTTTTTCAGGTCGAGCCATCAGCCCTGATTTTGCCACCTTATCAGCTGACTGCGGTCTTGAAAGCCTTAGTAATTATTTTGCTGAACACATACACTTCATTACTCCGATTTCGAAGGCACCCTTAGATACTAACTAACTAGCCTTACCGTTTCCTCCAAAATTAATAAAGTACCTAATTAATTTAAGTCAATTTAGGCTAATAATATCGCGGCAACGAGTCAAACTATACTATCTAAACTAGACCATACTACTGTATTACTAAAGTAAAAAAATAAAATAAAAACAAATAGGCTATAGCGGATGTAGACGAAACGAAAATATTGTAAAAACGGCCAATGGGACATTGAACTAATGGTAAAAGAGTAAAGACAACATGATGAAGTTGCCCTAAATATTCAAAAGTTCGTAATAGTTGCTATATCAATAGGCTACTTGACATTTGTAACAATAAACATAAAATATGCTTGATGAGGTAGCTTATAGGTTAACGATGATAATACAATATGATTTTTGCATGAAAAAAAGTAAATAGGTACGGTATTAAAAATAAATAAATAAATGTTAAATGTTTTTAGTTGTGGATTACAACAGCCGAAACGGGGGCAGACATGGGTAACATGAAAATGACATCACATTCTGGATTGCCCAGAGGGACGTGCTACTGGCGGCTACTCCGCGGTCATCGCAAATGACGTCGCATTCCAGAGTCTTGTCATCCCCTTTTTAACCATCAAACTTAAATTGATGGGGGAAAATATTTCTACTTCTACTAAAAACTTTTTTTAATAAAAAAATAATTTTAAGGGGCATACAATAAATCAATAAATTTACTAATGCATATATAGATAGGTTTTCAAAAATGTCAAGTAGCCTATTAGTTTAAGGAACAAAAGAAACCCCGCATTCTCAGTTTTTTTTTCCTTTTGTACACAAAGTCAAATTTATCATTTGAATTTGCCCTGAAGCGGAAAATGGAGGACTCAATTGGCCCTTAAGGTAAGTACAGTATACACAGTGATTAAATCGTCTTCTTTTTCCTTCTGGCTCAGTGGTTGAAATATAAAATATGGCAAGAAAACCTGCATTATTAGAGATCCAGGTACAAAATAAATGTAAAGCTTTGATCAGCACTAAAGCTAGCACTATAAACAAAAGAACCGGTTCGAGTTTACTCGAACATGCTTTCCAATTTATTAACATTAGTAGATAGAGAAAATGAGTAATTTCATGGTAAATAATTTTCCAGTGGTTAAATTTCCGATATTTCGGGGGGGTTGTCCACCTGACGGCACTGGAAGTGAGATAAATTCTAGATAGATTAGACAAACACATTAATTACCACACAGCAATAATGGCAGGGCATGCAATGCATTTGAGCGCGAATTTTCTATAATTTTTTGTGCAATACCAAATATTTTTTGAGAAAGCAACCTATCCGGTTTCGTTACTCAATTTAACACCTAAAACATGCCTGAAGGTAGAAATCATCGATAGAAAGGTTTCACAGAAAAATTATTTTTTAGTCATTTTTCATGAAAATTGAGTTATATTGATTTTTTTACCCCCAGAAGCAAACTATCAAGGGGCAAGCGAACCCCCGCATTTTGTTAACATTAATAACGCCTACAGTATATGTGAATTTGAAAGAAATCGTTGCAGCCGTTTTTGAGAAATAAGTTTTTTATACGTTTTCATGGAGTTTTTTAAGAATAAAACCCCCCAAATTGAGTTAGCCCAAAATAAAAAAATGGTCTCGAGGTATGATTTTTGAAAACCTACATGGAAAACTTCATCAAAATCGGCCGGGTAATTTGCCCGGAAATCGATGAACAGACAGACAGACATACAGACAGACAGAGCGACAGACAGACATTTCGTAAGAACCACTTTTTTGGGTTCCTGGGACCTCAAAACGTGTAAATCCGTTGAAATCTCGGAATCGAAAATTTCGACCATCACAAAGCTTTCCTTATACTACGTATAAATTGGAAAGCAATAAAATATGGCAAGAAAACCTGCATTATTAGAGATCCAGGTACAAAATAAATGTAAAGCTTTGATCAGCACTAAAGCTAGCACTACAAACAAAATAAATCTAACTAGAGTTATATGCAGAACCTTGACGACCCTGTATAGAACTCAAACAATTAACAAGTCAATAGGAAGCCACATTTAAACAACACATTTAACAATGTTTGGCATATGGGTCATTTAGTTATTGTTCTTAGTGGTTATTGTATAAATACTACCACAATATCAACGTGGTTTTAAGGGTTTCTTTGAAATACTCCCAATAAAGTGTATGGCATGGAGAAAGAAAACGGAAATCGTTAATTGACAATAAGCCTAATACAAATTTTACCGTATAGTTGGTTTTTATATTCTGAAGTATATTCAAGCTATGAAACTGCCCATAAGCATAACCATTCGCATTGAGAATAGAAGGGAATACGTTATAATTAATTAAAAATTGTAAGAATAATCACTCGGAACCTGATGGGCCCACGCGTACCGTCTTCTAAGAGAAACTAAGCAAAATCATGCGCTTGGTAGCCCCGCCAAGTAGTGGGGGGTCAACTTATACTGTGTCTTTCCCCTCACTGACAAGCTGGTGCGTGAACATGAACATGAATGTATTCTTCTTCTTTAGTGTCAATCTAACGATTGGTTTGCAGGAAATCTTTCCAACTCCTTCTCCACTCCTCCCTGTCTTGGGCCGTTCTCTTTAGTTCCAAGTAGGTTCCGCATCTCATATCTTTCTTGAGGTCTTCTGGGTACGCCTTCCTTGGTCGCCCTCTTGCATTGGTGCCTTCGATTGCGCCTACTATTATGGTGCTTAGGAGTCCTTCTTGTCTGATCAGGTGACCCATCCACCGAAATGGAAGTAATTAGGGATCTTTTATCGTTTATCCTTTGAAGTACCTCTTCGCTCGTTATGTGGTCTCTCCAAGATATTTTCATTCTCCTATAGCACCACATTTCGAAAGTATGTATGGATGATTGTATTCTTCTTCATATGCCTCTTCCAGCAAACATTGGCTGGCGTTCAACATGGCAATTTCGACTTTGGAAACTACTGCTCTGAAAACTGCAATCTTGCTATTGCCAAACCGCTGCCTCAGATTTTTCAACCAGTTCTTCTTCTGCTGGGAGCCCCCTGTCTCATCTTCCCTGCTCCATGAGGTGCACTGAGTACCTATTTAACTTTGTAAGGTGGGTGGATCTTCTTACAATATTTCATTAACAATGGGAAAGGCGCATTCCCCTACTTTCTCCATATGCATGCAACACGGGAATTTTATAGTTTGAAATGTCCGCAGAATATGTAAATATACGATACTGACTTCGAGAGCACCCTTATAGAGAGACTGTAGTCTTTAACGTTTACTGGGAAGCGGGTAGAGCACGGGGAAGCATTAGTACATAAAATATAACTGACAAAAAGGAACCAGGTTACTAACCACGTTTGGCTAGTACTTTACAATGGAATCACAGCTTAATAGCGGACCGGGTACTTAAAAAACCAGCCCTAGCACAATCAGCCTCGGAATCGTTTCAAATTTTTGGAAAAAATAATATGGCGGAAGGTACAATTAGTCGAAATCAATGAATTCTCAGACCACTGCCCGAATATTGTCGCGAAATCTATTTTTGAAGCGCACAAGGTCTCTTCAAATATGTGGCAGGAGTTGAAGGAGTGGTGGCAGCTCGAATCTTTAAATCCAAAAGATCTTAAATAGATTCGTTGTTATTAAATTTTAAAAAGTTTATAGAAGTATTAAGTGTTTTATCAAAATAGATAGTAAATACAGTATTATATATAATTTATTATTTGGCTCTTCAAACCGCGACTTTGCCATCTATTTATTGAGACTACGACTATAGAGCAATTTATTAAATTTCGCTAAGTTGGGTTTTCAAAAAATTTGAAACGAAGCCCATTTATGACCTAGGCTAGAGTCCTATATAAGAGAGATGGGACATTAGGCTCTACAGAAATGCTAAAAAAAAAAATAGTGTTGACGTCACTGACAGACTTCCGCACGGTTTACAGCCTGTTAACATTTTGGATTATTTCAATGGGGTGAATGTAAGCTGGCACTTGCCTACAAATAGTTGACAATGTCCACGGCAGACGTCAAACAGTGCAAAGGCCGCAATTTAATAAGTACAGTAAGTAAATTGATTGAGATGCACTGGTAAACGGATGTTGTCAACAGGCCATCTTACACTCACCACCCTTTCAATTCAGGATCATAACGCACGAATGCATATTGACTAGCTATTAACGCAGTGGACAAACACTTACGCTGCCATCTGTGCATTAGGGAACTACAGCACTACTGCTGACGCCGGGCATTCAGAGCTCTATCCGGCGGATATAGCCGATTGCGGCGCCGAGCGCTGGGTCCGGGTCCGGGAACAGGTAGTAAGAGATGGTGACGTAGTGCACGAACGCCGCTGCTGCCACGAACAGGTGCCAGATGGCGTGTGCGAACGGCACACGGCCGTCCGCCTTGAAGAAGAACACGCCGACCAGGTACAGCAGCCCGCCGTAACGCATTTGCCCGTATCCCACGAATTCTCCCTTCTGTAGCCAAAAACAACAACTTAGACTTTATTATTGGGATTGGTAAAGCTTTAGGGATACTACGACCATCCTTTGTAAACCCAATATTTCCATCGGAAATTCCATTGCTCATTTCATTTAAATAATTATAGTAAATAAATTTTTTTAATATGCCAGCAACAGATTATTCAGATTTACAACGAAGGCATTTACAATTTTAAATCACAATTCTACAACTTGAAATTATTGTACAGTAAAATCAAAAGGTAGCGTTAAGCAATCGTCACATTCATAAAACCCCTTAAGAAGGGCCTAGATTATTATACGTTTTTTTTTGTATAGTTCACGCAACCAAACAATACACACAAAGATTTTTAAAAACAAAATAAATAAATAAAAACTAAAGCTACCTGTAAAACAACAATTCCCCCTACGGCACAGGCCTGTCTACAATGCCCAAGATAGCTCCCCTGAAGGAAGGGTAGGCTCAGTGCAAATTGATCAGGATCATTGAGTTTGTTTATAACACCAATGATCCTACCAAGGGGTGACTTACACGTCCAGTTGGCAACAAACAAAGTTTTCCACCTGAATGGCAGTTCCCGACACCAAGTGTAAATAAAGTCTCGGTAAGATATACTGGACTGTAGAGTAGTGGTACAGACTCCAACTTTCAACCGAAAGGTTGTTGGTTCTACGTCACTAAAATTAAAAATATAAATAAATAAAACACAACATTACATAATAAATTAATGAATATTTTTCATTCAATAAATAAAGGATTTATGAGGACAGGAGGAACTCCACGTTTTCTACTGCACACAGCCAGACCCTAAGTTGACTGGGGAAAGTTCTGGGCTTCATGTCAGGGTCAGAAAAGAAGGGCAGAGCGTTTAGCAACCTCGGAGCCAAATAGTTCGGAGATTTTCGAAAGTTTTCTACCACAGGAAAGGGCACCAGGAAACGCTCTGCTCTTCTTAATGAAAGTGCTACAGGGACAATATATATATACAGTATATAAATAATACATTTATACGAAATAACTCCGAAATAGAAGACTAATCAATCAATGGAGACGACATAGTAGGTACGTCCAGGTCTAAGATGGATAAGACACGCCGCAAGAATGTGAGAAGAACAAAATGTACGAAGCAAGCGTGACGGGATGAAAACTACAGGTACGTCCACAAAACCGCTCGAAGGACAAATTAGAAGCCGACCTCCACGAGCTAGGAGTCCCTAGATGGTGGAGCTTCTTACAAAACCGAGATGACTGGAGGAGTGTTGTCCATCAGGCCAAAGCCCATCAAGGGCTGTAGAGCCAAAAGAAGACTAATACAGATAGATACATAGGAAAGTATGCGTGCGGGTTAACTAGTACCACCATTATCATCAATAAACATCTCCATGTGAGCCTCATCCACTCCTTTTGTTCCTCCACATCTTCTGGTGCGAGTCCCACACTCCTCAGAGATTGTCCTCAATCTGGTCCTCTTCACTGGTCTTCCTCTACATCGTGTTCCCTCACCTTCTTCATATTATTATCCGTTCGCATTTCAGTCTCTTTCTTACTATCCTCGCCACCAATGGTTCTTCCTCCACAAACTCGCTTCTCATCACTTCATTTCCTATCTCTTCCTGTCCTCAGACGGGCTGTTCAGCCACTTCAATTTTACTGTTTTGTCTGTTGTTCGTGACGTCTCCATACTCTCTCGTACCAGTTCTTATATGTAAATGCAATGTTCAGATACTCACGCATTGGCTCATGAGGACGAAAGCCGGTATGATGCCTATGCAACAATAGAAGACAGTCTCAAGGAGTTTATAGCGCTCATGGTACAGCTGCTGGTAAGTAATGCCGCAGCAAGCCAGCACCCAGATGAGCCAGCTGGCATTGCAACCCAGACTGCCATCCGTATACTCGAGGAGCATGGTCCACGGATAGTAGCTGCCAGCGATAAAAATGTAGATGATGGCTCGGTCACATCTGTGCAGAACTTCCTTGGCTTGCCTGGAACAACAGATACCTACATTATAAATACAATGAGCTAGCTGGCATCGCAGTCCATGTTCTTCGAGCAGTAGCTGCCAGAATTGAAAATGTAGATGATGGCTCGGTCATAACTGTGCTGAACGCCCTTGGATTGTCTAAAACAACCAAGCGATGAGAAGAATGCACGGTTTTGGCAGTCGAATCCTGATAGAAGCCAAGTGAAATCCTTTCTATCGTCCGCTCTAGTCGTTAATGGTAGTAAGTAGTGTAGGCTAACTAACCAAACATATTACATAAATAACCTGCAACAAATTACAGGTTTCTGTAGTTACCGTCTTAGCAAAATATAAAAACACCTAGGGTAGGCGAGGGTAAACACTGTGTCAATGCCATCTTATGCATCTACTGCTGAAAAATAAGTTTACTGTTTTTGCCTTGTTTAGCATACAGCAAGATACGTTCTATTGCAGAGTATATTACATAAAAAACTGTTTTGTAACCATACTTTTCTAGTTTTCGCAACAAAATATTAAAATTCAATTAGACCTCAGAGCTGAAATATCAAAATATATTATATAGTATACAATAGTATAGTATATAAAGTAATGTTATAACGTACCCTTGTTTACAGCAGAAGAAAACGGTATGAAAGCACGTGGAGACTAGAAAAAGGAGAAGAAGGGATGTCCCGTAGAGGCTGGCCGCAAGCAGCTATAATAAATTTAACACATTTAACAGGTATTGTTGTAAAGGTGACAAATAAGAAATATTATAAATAACAACGCTTTTGCATGAAAATAAACAGATTACAGTATTAACAATTCACGAAATCCCGGTACACGCGGACGATTCTCGCTGTCGCGATTTGCCGGCATTTTTTTCATTATAGGGATAGGGCTTGGTGCAAACCCACAGAAGATTTCTATAATCTGCCGTGTCTAGGGGAAAACCGTGCACTATTGTGCGGTTGGCTTCACGCCAGCTTCCAAAATCGCCCAGAAATCGACATTACCTGAGTCGATGTCTTGCACCGTACCAGTAGATGATATACGCCCAACACACTTGGAACAATCCACACCTGAAATAATATAGTATTATTAGGGGCATTCAGTTTGTCGATATAGCATTTGTTATAATTAATTGCATATGAAGCTGTTCTATACAATAATAAAATACAAAGATACCCCAATGGCCATGACTACATGCTCGAATTCTTTATTCGACCCAATATTAATCCGTTCGAAGAAATTTTTGAATGTTTATGTTGAAGTATACGATTTGAATCTGAATTTAGGCATTACACTTTCGAATTTTGCGTGGACCATATTTATTGGATCGAAAATTGGAACAATAATACAATATTCGAGTGTGTAATAGGCGGGATTGCCTGACTTTTTTTTTTTTTTTCTATAGTCACTGGCAATTGCCGTGAGCGACTTAATTAAACTGGGATCATCATTAGTCGATGATTCGACAATGTCAGTTTATGAGAGAATAAATATTATTTAGGTTAGGTTTTGCTAGTAATAAGGTTAATAAGGGGGCTATTCCATTTGTCAATAATCTGTCATTTGTGCATTAAAAATGGATGAAATGTTTGTTTTAAGGAGACTATTATGTAGATACTTAACTTATCTATTATAAATTAAGTTATAATATGGTAGAGACTTATTATTGATGTCTCTATCATAGTCTCCTATAATAGTCTCCTTATAACAAACATCTTATTTATTTTTAATGCACAAATGAGGGATTATTGATAGATGGAATAGCCGCATAAAGATTTGCATTTTTTGGACTATTAGGTCTAGCTGTTTGCAAATATTGATTATTTATTTATTTATTATGTACGTTAGGGAGTACGTATTTGTAAATTAGGTTTAAGTGTCGCAAAGGTGCCCATTCCATTGACCGGCTAGGGCTATTTCCAAAAACGGTGACGTGGTAGCAGACATTCAAGACTTAGGTGGCGTTTCGACCGACCTCGCATTGCAGAATTGACGGAAATGTTTATTTTCCTCTATGCCATAGTTAAAATTGATCAATGATCATACAGTAAAATCACAAACAAACAAACTAAAATTAAAAAATGGCGTCATGGCATATGTTAAGTACAAACATTTTAATAGATTTCTATAAAAAGAAAAATTCTAATTTCCGTCAATGTCATTTGCATTCTGCAATGCGAGGTCGGTGGAGACGCCACCTAAGTCCTGAATGTCTGCTACCACGTCACCGTTTTTGGAAATAGCCCTAGCCGGTCAATGGAATGGGCACCTTAAGCTTTTTGAAGAGGATATAGGGCTGTTTTTTATGTCCGCTGGCAGGTTATTATTTATAGTATAAGATCGATTTATTTTGCCGATTTTTTTTTGTTCTGGTTGTGTTAGGTTTGGTTATAGCTAATGCTATGCCTTCTTTGTATCTGGTTTCTGCAATATTATGTAGTGGATGGCACCTCGTATTTCAATGGGTACCAAGTCACATCGGCCTGCTGGGAGACGAACGGGCAGACGCTCTACCGAAGGAGGGTTCTCTCTTACCTCAACCCAATAATGACGTATCACTGACATCAGCCAAGAACACTATATAAACCGCAATAGAGAAACAACTCAAGAAAACTACAGAAGCTGCTTGCTGCGAGAAACAGTGAGAATCACTCGTAAACCAGCCCATACCACGTGATCTACCGAGGGCTGATGCCATCGCCAAATTCAGACTTACTACTGGGCATGACCACCTACAAGCGCACCTTCACAGGATCAGGGTTGTAGACTCGAACACCAGTCCCCTTTGCAACTCTGGGAGAATGGACTGTCTACGCCTTCAGGATTGCACAGCTCTCTCCAACTACCAGGACAGAAACCCCACACGTCTTTACTGGGAGGCTCGTCGGCGAATGGCAGAGATGCCAAGAGCTGGCATTGGAAAAAGTAAAGTAAGTAATTCGTTTTACACCTAATTCCATTTCATTAATTAGTTTATTGTATCCCATTTAATACTGGAAGAAACATTTATACTTAAGAGTGTACAGCCCGTAGGAAAGTGGCAGCCCGAAATTTAATACTTTTTATTTTTTATTTAATTAACTAAGCATGTTATTAAAGATTTTGCTCATCAAAGTTGTAGAAGACTACTTCATGCATTATACAATAAGGTATTTTAAGTTTTCGAAATTATAGTTTTTTTATAAAATCGATTAGCCTATACGTGAAAAGTTATTGTTTATTAAACTGTTTAAAAATGTTTATTAAATTAAAAATATCATATAATATGATGCATGAAGTTGTCTTCTACAACTTTGATGAGCCAAATCTTTAATAATATGCTTAGTTAATTAAATAAAAAATAAAAGTATTAAATTTGCCAATTTCCTGCGGGCTGTACACTCTTAAACGCGCTACTTACACCATGAGTAACAACATTGGCACAATGTTCTAATGTGGTCGGAATGTAGGCTTCCTTCGGTCCAGCCGGCTCGTTTTTCCATCTTACACTGCAAATAAAAGACCATTGTTAATAGTATCCATATATTAAAATAATAGTAATATTATAAAAATAGTCTTTATTTAAAAATAAATAAATTTAGCGAGATTAGGGCCCTCTCTTCCACTTAACAGTATTACAGCCAATAATGCAGCTAGTTCACGAAGGGAAGAGCCGGCTAAGATCTTCTTCTTCTTCTTTCTTTTCCTTGTCCAGTATTCCCTGGACAAGGAGCATATAATTATTACAAAAATACAATACATAATAATACCATCCCGCATCCCCAAGCTAGCGCTTATTTGGGACAAAAGACTCATACAGTGCTGCTAAACAAGGCTTAGTCATTTATTTTTGTTATTTATTTATAATGTTTATTTTATTTTTGTTTTATTGTTTATTTGTTATTTTAATGTCAATTTTTATTATTATTAACTCCCATTGACCAGCCATCTTTTTATACCCGCTTTTAACTCACCCATCTCTTTAAATTTTTCCATTTGTGGAGGAAGTTCATTAAATATCTTTGGTATAAGTAGGTACTTTGTTTAATGTCTCTCCGTATTTGTTATATGTTATCTCAAACTTAAGCTTTTTTGGGTTTCTTGTATTGTACTTCCCTGTATCATCTATTTGGTATTCTTTTTTAAAATAGTTATCTCTTATTAATTTATACTTGAATAATAATAATAATAAAGTCTTTATTTAAAAAAAAAAGTAGATACAGTGAGATTAGGGCCTATGGCCCTCTCTTACACCTAACTGTAACTGATAAGATTTTTTCTTAACAATGCGTCAATCTCTACCAATCAGTTAGGCTCGTTAATAATAATATCGTAATAACCTTTATTTTCATTGCATAAATGATGGGAGACCAAGGTTATCCCATTCATAACATACAAGAAATTGCGTTACAATTACAATACGTAAACAAATACTTAGTTCAAATTTCAATTACATACAAGTAGCACAAGTGCAGTCCTATTTTAAATAATGAATTGCAGCTATAATTATTATCCCACAGCTTTGATTATTATCGGTTCCAACCTAAATAAAAGTAAATAAGTAAGTAAACGTGTATTGAAACACATAACAAATAACAATAACATATCCTGCCCTAAAAAAAATAAAAAAAATAAATAAACATACGACTATTACAAATTTCACCTGAAAGGTTTCTGGCCATGCTTCGGAGGGTATGTGAAGCAGGTGGTCCTGTGCCTTCCTAGTTGAGTGCAAGCTCTGGATTTATAGCCCTAACTCCGCTAGGAGGGCTCAGTAATAAAACAAAAAGTTAATATTTATTTATTTATTTATAAAGAACAGTCTAAGTCTAATCCACTACTTCAAATAATGATTCCACCCCTTCACGTAGCATCAGACATTCCTGGATGAACTTTGATAATTTATTTATTGACACTAAGACGACACCCCGGATAAACATAGATTGTGGGTTCGAATCCCGCCAAATCCAGTTTTTATAAATCTTTTATTTTCGTTTAAAAGCTTTCATACTTCCGATTAAGTCCATTTATACAGTCACAAAATAAATTAACAAACAAACCCCAGCTGTAGTGGTGGACTAACAGTCGGATTTATCGCAAATCTTTCCAACTACGGTATACCAGCTTGCCCTTGACAACACAGTTCTCAACAGTTTAGTCTGCCAGACGTTTACTAATGCAACGATTATTTTAAGACTTCCCTCAATGTGAAAAATTATTATGTACTTTGTAACGTTTTATGTCATATAATAAAAAAACACACAACCGGTTTCTACTCAAGTCATCGTCAAGTGTGAGAAAAGAGTTCTAAAAAAAGACATGCAATATAAAACTTACACATTGTCAAGATATGCACAGCATAGCATATAGGCTAGTAAACAATAAATAAACATTTAAAGATGGTAGCCTCGACAAGGAAGAGCAACTTAAAAAGGTTATAGGTCTACGTAAAGTTTTGTTGGCAATAATAGCTTCTCTAATCTCAATAATTTCTAAATTATCAATTTATAAAGTAATTTTTCACAATGAGTGGCAACAAGTTTTAAAATGTTACTAAGGAGACTTAGGCCTATGTATATTTTAAGACTGAACTGCGTATTTTTTACTCACCCTTTTATCCAAGCAACTAGGCCGGTGTATTTCATGTCCGCAAGGACCATTAATGCCCGCACCTATGCTGCCATATTCCATTTAAAATCATCTGTAAATTAAAGCTAAATCATCACGTGGTTAGGATACAGCAAGGCGTAGAATAGAATAGAAAAAGTGTGTACTGACTCATTCTAAAGACAATAGGCGTCCAAATAACTGTTGTTTGTTGTTTCCAACGCCTGTTTTCAGCATTTCTGCTTTAAGCAACGCTGTCAGCTTGGCGGGGGGAGTGAGTCTGTTTGTAAACTTGAGGCACCCTAAGGGCAGTCTCCTTCACCTCGGGGGAAAGGGGGGTTGACTGACAGGGTGCACCTCCTGATTATAGTGGATTCTGAACCACTTGGGGAACATGGTACAGTTACACGATTAAATCGGAGGTGAGCATGACTCGACACGAACGTAGACTGACTGGTATAGTCTCAGCGCGTTATCATGTCCGACCATGTTCTCCTGCCAACGCTGTGCACACTACGAAGTTTGCCGCTTTTTGAAACATGTTCTACTTTCATGGAATCAACATGGTAAGGCCGTTGGCGTCCAAATAACTGAAAACTGGTATTGTATAATACCATAGCTAACCTAACCGTACCAAGTTGAATCCACCCGAACAGGGCCTGATCACAACTGCAGTAAACTAGGTAGTGTGTACAGCGTTGGCAGGGAAACATGGTGGGACATGAAAACGCGCTGAGACTATACCAGTCACTCCTCAAAGTGCGGCCTGGTCACCTCCGCATTAATCGTGTGACTATCACACTATCACTATCACTGACACCTGACGTCACTGGAGGTGAGGTAAATTCTAAATAGGTCAGACCAACACATTACCACACAGCAATAATGGCAGGGCACGCAATGCATTTCAGCGTGAATTTTCTATCATTTTTTCAAAAAAAATTTTTGCACTAAACCAAATAGTTTTTTCAGAAAGCAACCTGTCCGGTTTCGATACTCAATTTAACACCTAAAACATGCCTAGGTAGAAATCATCGATAGAAAGGTTTCGCAGAAAAATTATTTTTTAGTCATTTTTCTTTAAAATTTAGTTATTTTTATTTTTTTACCCCCAGAAGCAAACTATCAAGGGGCAAGCGACCCCCCGCATTTTGTCAACATTAATGACGACTACAATATATAAGAATTTAATAGAAATCGTTGGAGCCGTTTTTGGGAAATAATTTTTTTAGACTTTTTTTTAGTTGTTTGAAAATAAAACCCCCCCAAATTGAGTTAGTCCAAAATAATAAAAATGGTTCCGAGGCATGATTTTTGTGAACCTACATGCCGAATTTCATCAAAATCGACCAAGTAGTTTGTCCGGAAATCGACGCACAGACAGACAGAGCGACAGACAGACAGACAGACAGAGCGAATCTCGAAATCGAAAATTTCGACCATCACAAAGCTTTCCTTATACTACGTATAAATTGGAAAGCAAAAAGTCCTTATTTATTTATTATTTATTTAAGAAAACTTATTTTTTTAGGCTTTTTATTATTGACGACGTCTAGCACCTACATTGTATTGTACCTTGCGGTTAAAAATGAAATAAACAATATGGTATTGTATTAAGACAGATTGTCCCTAAACCATACACCAACTGAAGCTCAGCAAAGAAAAAACTACTGAATGAATTATTTATTCCTAATCTTATTACAAAACAATATAGTAGCTGAAGTATAAGCCGTACTAGACTCATTGGCGTAAATAGGGGGGGGGGGGGTCCTGGGGGGGGGGGCTAAGCCCCCAGGTCCACCCGTAGCCCCCCCCCAGGATTTTTGATGACAAAGACGTTATGGAGGCTAAAGGCATAGTATCCACAATTATGAAAGCGAAATTAATTCTTAGTATGCTTATTTTACATGAAAAATATCAACATTGACCAAGTATACTTTCACAAAAAATATATTACTTAAAATACTTAAAACCCCAATACTTCAGAGCTTTTTTCCAAATTTTTCTCCGGGGGGACCCCCGGGCCCCCCTCAGTGGTAGGTTTATTCGTCGTTATGATATCTCAATTGCACTGCTTGCAAACATTGGCGTAAATAGGGGGGTCCGTCCTCCCCCCCCCCCTAGGATTTCTGGTGACAAAGACGTTATGGAGGCGAAAGGCATAGTCACAATAACGAAAGGGAAATTAATTAATTAATAATTAGTATGCTATTATTTCACATGAAAGACATCATGAAGAAATTCAACATATTGACCAAGTATAAAAATATATTACTTTAAAACCTTAACTTAGAACCCCAATATTTCAGACCTATTTTTTCAAAATTTTTCTTCGGGGAGACCCCCAGGCCCCCCTCAGTGGTAGGCTTATTCGTGTGTAAAATCTCAACTGTACTGCTTGCAAAATGCGTAAATCCTTCTTAATCTGGGCCTATTCATCAATTTTTTTCTCAGGGGGAGACCCCTGGGCCCCCCTTTCTCCAGGATAGAATATTCGTAAAACCTCACTTGCCCTTGGAAATATCAATTTCTTTTCTCCGGGGGTGGGGGGGCTCCCCTCTCTCTAGGGTATAATATGCGTAAAAACCTCACTAATTTGGCCCCATTGATCGATTTCTAGGTTTCAAGGTCTTGGGGTCCTAAAGCCCCCCCCCCCCCAGAAATTTTGGGAATTTACGCCAATGACTAGACTCTATGCCTTGGCACCAACTTATTTATTCCAGTGACAGATCTCGCAGTAGTACTATTGCAGTAGATCTGCATTTACGCACCGGGCATAAGATCTAGATAAAGCAAAGAACGTTAGATAAATAATAAATAGCTGACCTGATTAGCCTACCTTCAATGCGATACGTCAAGCTTATCGTACGGTGCAGCAAACTGTCTGGGAACACTAAGTTGAGGTCAATGCTGGGAACTTGACAAAGAAACTATTAATAAGCTATTTGACGGGTTGTACTGACCTTGACAACGATGTTTAATCCAATTACCATACAATTCTACAAATTTAATAAAAAACAGCGAAGCCCTTCATTGATTTGGCAGACTAGTCCCGTTTGGAAGACAATCGGAAAAATGGCGCCCATTATTACAAAATTAACTTAAAATCGGAATAATTTCATTGTATATTTATAATGAACTGTCCAAATACTGATGAATTTAAGACAAATAAGTAGAAATTAAGAACGGGAATTTAAAATGTTGACTTTACACAAAAGAAAACATAGCAGCCGACTCAAACACATCCCTAGCAGACGATGTGGCGCTCAACTTTTTAAAAAGCGCGGGAAGTATTTTGATGGTTTAATTTGGACCAGTTTGACATTTTGAAACTTTAGCTGATTTATGATTATATCAATAAAAGGGACCATTATGCTTTAAATATAGACACTTTTATGATTTTAAAAGTAACACTTGCTTTGCATGTTTTCTTAGAAAGGCTCAAAAATTGTAATGAGTACATGACTTTTAGTGGGAAAGTTGTGTAATATTTTAATTTTTACCTGTGATTATAGGGGCCAACACTTTCATTATCTTACTATTAATTAATAGACTATAACTAATTTTTACTTAAATTAAAACACAAGGGTACGGCATCCTGTATTATAACGGGGCATTGTCAATTTGTCTAATGATACGGGACAGTCATTGTAGGGTTCAAGGTAATCCGATAAATAATTAACGATGCTGATTCAATACGGTACATTCAACTTAATGAATCACATGGGCCTCATTGCAACGCAATAACAGTGAACTTATCGTTACTAATTGACATTTTCAATACACTAGCCCAGAGGTTCTCAAATTTTTTTCGTCGCGGACCCCTAAATGATTTAAAATTACATCGCGACCCACTAAATTATGCATTGCAATTTTTACTTCGATTTCCTGTTAATAACAAATATGATACCTCGCCTTATTTCTACCCTCTCCTCCGAGGCAAATTTTTCAAAGGATAGGCCAAAGGAAACGGGTTTCAACGCATTCTTTTTACGACTCCTAAAAGGGGGCCCGGATTTCTCCCCGGGAGGAAAATTTTTGAAATTGTAATTAGAAAATGGTGGGTCTCCGCGTTTTTTTATCGGTTTTTAATCTGCTGCCATCTACAAAGGAACACCTAGGCCAATGCATTCTCCCATTGGTTTAGCGATCAATTCTATTTATAATTTCTATTCTATAATTCTATAATTTCTATATATATATCTTTGGTTCCCACCAATCTTCAAAAAATATATATCTTAAATTAAAAAAAAAACTTGTCATTCAATTCAATTCTATCTGGTGTATAACTGGCAGACGAGACCACGCCGCAACCCGATTGGAAATTTTTCGCGACCCGCTTTGGGGTCGCGACCCACACTTTGAGAACCCCTGCACTCTAGCCAATGAGCCAACGGCCTTACCATGTTGATTCCATTAGAGCAGAGCAGGCAGGGGAACCTGGTGGGACATACTAACGCGCTTAGGCAGTATAAGTCGAGTCCTGGTCACCTCCGATTTAATCGTGTGACTTTACCATGTTCCCCAAGTGGTTCGGAATCCACTATAATCAGGAGGTCCACCCTGTTAGTCAACTCCCCTTTCCCTGAGGTGAAAGAGTCTGTCCTTAGGATGCCTCAAGTTAACAAACAGACTCACTCCACCCACCAGGCTGACAGGGTTGCATAAAGCAGAAATGCTGAAAGCAGGCGTTAGAAACAACAACAACAACTCCAGCCAATGAAATGAAAGAAAAACTATTAACGTGTCAGTCCATCAAACGTATTACTTACATAATATTCCTACCCCAGTCCCCAACTTACTTAACCCCCCCCCCTCCCCTCGTTCTAATCTTGTGATCAATAATAATTAATTATTATCCATAGGTCTAATGTAAGAACAATTGTACATCCAATTTTTTACTTGTACGCATTAACCAAGCCAGTAATGGAAAACCGCGCAAAGGTACACTATGCGGTATATACACATACTTGCAATGCCGTAGCCAGGATTTTTTTCGGGGGGGGGGGGGCTCAGAAAAATCATTGGATTTATATAATTATATATTACTTTTTATTAGATTTTCTGGAAAATATATACTTTATTTTTTATAGTTTATACCTATACATATATGCCAGGACTATGAAAGAAAATTGTCTATATTTTCCTTATGGGTGAATTTGGGCCTTTCGGTCCATTCTGTTATAATCCCATGCGGAAATCTGTGACACGTCTTCAAAAACATGGTTATGCAATCAAGTTAAAAATGGGTGTTTTGAATAACGTTATCATAGTAAGCTGTCATTCATTCCTCTTCTTAAGTTCCAATGTCTGGTAATTTAGGCATATTATGAAATCGCGACAAAATAATGGTAGCATATCCTCATTTAAAAGCGTTAGAACATTGTAGAACAAGCATTTTGCACAATTACCTATGCATATTATTGCAGTTACAATGACAGAGAGTTAGTTGCATAACCGGGTGGAAGCAAGGGTGAATTTTAGGGGGGGGGGGGAGTCAGAGGGTCCGGACCCCCCAAAATAAATTAACTTACACTAGATAAAAATGGGTTTACAGTGGGAATTAAAAATAATTATGTTTTTTAATTAATGTTATAATCCACTGAACCTGACCGCTAACCCCCCCCCCCCAATGGGAGGCAAAATCCACCCTTGGGTGGAACTCGCCATAACCCTAATCTTAGATGCATCCATCCCACCTTGTTAGGTTATGGACAAAGGTTGATTGATTGAATTGAATACAAAGAAAATCAAGCTAATTACAACTCCTGCCCCAAAACTAATAAATCTCGTATAGGGCTTTGTATGAAATAGTCCTCTGCAACTAAAAATTAAGAACACTAAAAATATTTAATTAGGCCCTAAATAAAAATATAAATCAACCTATTACGGGGTTGTCACTCTTTTATAAATTCATAAGGATTGAAATTTAGAGAGTAAACTTTAGATCGACCCTGGGTGGCAGAGTGGGCCACCAGCCATCGAGGGACTGTTATACTTAGCTTATGGTATCGTGTGTTTTGTATATTTGTATCCTGTTCTCATTTTGTTAACATACCGTCAATACGCACAATAAGTTTAGCACTGCAACCGCTCCAATTAGGCCGGGCTGCCACAGCCTTCCACAGCAGGGGTGCCAATGTCAACGGGCAGCTTCCTCTTAATATTAAATGGTATTGAATTAGCTTAAATGAATAAGGGAGGCTCTCAGTTCCCACAAACTTCCAGAAATTAATTTTCATTTGATAAATGAGACATCAGCTTGGGCTTATAGACAGTTTATTGCCTCTCTAAAGTTTTTGCCATTTCCCCATTTGCCATTTACTGCTGAAGGAAAGTTTCTGAAACCCAACGATAATAATATACAATAGATGGCGGTGAAACGTAGAGGAAATCTGGTCTGGCAGCTACAAGTTTCAAACTCACACAAAAGCACCAATATTTGTAACACTTTTGATCATACCTTTGATATTTTGAACAAACACTCTTCATGTAAACAACAAGAAGGTAAGACAAAGCACTGTTCTAGACACTGACACTCTCATTAGAATCACTTGTAATTACTCTAGATACCGACTCTAAAATACCGATTTAGACTTTAATATTAACAAAACACATGCAACTACCAAAATAGTCAGTACAATGATTGACTTTCATAAAATAGAATATACCGGGTGTCGGACTGTTGGATAGCCAGCACTTGACACTGCATGACCGCGCACTCTGTGGTCGAACTTGATGGTCCCTGCGACCAACTCTGGCAATGTCAACAATGTAATAATTTTACAGTATATACCGTAAATAAATAAATAGTCATTTATTTGCAAACAGTCCAATAAAATGCAAGTCATAAGCTGTTAAATATGTTGGCCATACTTTTACTGCTATCCTATTTAAAAATGACTGTTAATATAAGGAATTGCATTACGATGCTCCAGATTTTCAAATTCAATGGATTAAGAAACGGAAACTAATATAATGTGATGTGATGAGGAACGAAAAGTATCGCATTCTGTATAATATAATAATCCGATTGCTAGGAGACAGATAGATAGAAGGACAGAGGGCTCCTGGCAGAAGAAGAACCTCCTGGTTGAAAAACTTCAATCAAGAGTAAAACTTCCCTTTTCAGAGCAGAAGTCCTCAAGGTCCATCGCCAGGTGATCACCAATCTGCGATAGAAGATGCATTAATGTGTCAATATCAATTTAGTGGAACACAAAATCGTGCAACTTTGTCTTTGTATCGGCAGGATTTAAGCTATAACCTCGTCAGTGAATATTAGTGGCGGCCGGATATGGCAGATAGGTGCTGGCTCGTAATTAGGTAGGCCTACCTGTTGAAGATGCGCAGGAGTAGTAGATAATATATCCAGTAGTTGTTGAGTAGCGCGCGGGTCACAACCTAATCCGTACCTACTGTATAATGTGCTGCCATTATGAATATTAAGTCACGTAATTTTTACCGGCAGGTACGTAGCCTATATGCTTGTATTAAGTGTAATGTAGCCTCGTTATTAATTAATTTATTTTATATACGTTAAATATTGCTAAATATTGCAGACCAGGCCTACCAAAAAAGTTAATTATCAAAAAAGAAGCGCCAAACGTATTGGATACAAAAAAATAAAGATGATTTTTTGAAAAGTTTTTGGTTGATGGGAAATTTAGCATTCAGATGGGGGGGGGGGGGGGGTTTGTAGTATTAAATTGAAATAAAATAGAGAATTATATTTCTCCCCAGAATTACAATGGTACAATTAAAAGAAATCCCTTAAGGAGTAGGGAGATTCCGCAGACCCAGCTTTTCCTTTACACTACCTACGCTATGTATGTAATACAAAATAAAAAATACTTCATTATTTTCCGGATCACAACATCAACACACAAGACACTCTTGAGTTCCAAACAATGATAACTATGAACTTTTACTTATTAAAATATGTTTACTTAGTTAGGGCTAAAAAAGTTTGGGGTACCCAGCAAATGAAAGTTTCGCCTGAAATGGGCATGTGATGGCAAATGGGCATACATTTAAGGGTAAAAAAATTATAAGAGCATACATTTTCTCATGAGACCCAAATAAGAATAAATGTATACATTAAAATAGAGAGAAAAAAAAGAGTAGCCTACTGCACTCTAAAAAATAGTTTGTATGGTCACCCTATACCAGTGGTTGGCAAAATATTTACCCAAGGAGACAAAAAAGAACATTTCAACAAGTAAAAAAAAAATGCGAGCTAAATATTTAGTTTTGTTTACTCAACTTTTATTACACCAATGCGGTACTATCCTATTACAATTACAATGACTTTCTTGAATAATGAAGCAGGCCTGATAAGCTACAGCATGCTTATCTGCTCTACGAAGTCTACGCAGTCACTAAAGATGTTGGCCGCAGATGTTGACGAAACGCATGGAGGTACTCTTTCATATCGACCGCGGCCTATCAGCCCGGATTTATACTGCTTCCTCACTAGGGTCTTTCTTTATTAATGTTCCATTGTTGTGCCAGCCTAAAATGAGAACCGGACTCTTTCAGTCTATGTTTTGTTAGTATATAGCCGGTAGGCTAAGATCAAATTGTGGATAAGATAAGTTACTTACTAATAATAAAAAGATAAGAAGAATTTAGTACTGGGGCATTTGTATATCATGAGATAATCGATAACAGGTACTTTATTTGCTAATATATTGGCCATTTTTACATCGTTTGTGGAACCCTTATTATTAGGTACTTACTGCTAGATTCGTATCTCACGGATCAGATGGAATCAGATTGATAGATGTATAGAAAAACCTTGTATTTCTAAAAAAAAAAAACGGACATAAAATTACAAGCTGTGCTCCCTCAGGCTATAACGCGTGGGAGGGTGGCACATCACACATCAACCTGTTATACTAGTAAATATTAAAAATTTCTATGGATCATGTAAAAAAATAAGGAGACTAGTAGTAGTAGTATGGTTTGACACCGTCCCAGGCCACGGTGTGGGCCCATAGGACTCCAGTGGACCTCCTGATTATAGTGGATTCCAAACCACTTGGGAAACACAGTCAAGTCACACGATTAGTTCGGAGGTGACCAGGACAAGTCCTACCATGTTTCCCTACCTGCACTGTGCACACGACCAATTTATCTGCAGCTTTGAACCTGCTCTGGTCCGCTAGATTCAACTTGGTATCGCGGCCGGCTATTGCCCTTGTTTTGAAAAACTGTGGCCAATCAACTTAATTTATTAGAGCGAATAGGATACCTTCGTGTTTTGCCCACAAAATCGAATTTCTCGTGAAGTAAGGACCAACTGAGTGTTCAAGAAGTAAAAAAATTATCCTCTACATTTTGATACATAGGCTATAATGCAGTCACCACAAACTCCGTTTCGTCATAGCTTTTGAAGACATGTGAAAGAATGCAACGTCAGGATATAGGCCTACGCTATCCACCCAGGGTCATGCCGAATGCCATGGCAAGTCATTGATATAAAATTGTATCCCACTGTTCTTCTTCCCTCGCTTTTTATTTGTTTTTTCGTAAAAGTCTATCCTATGAATTATGAAGGGCGCCATTATGGTTTACGAGTCCTCCTGGCCCTTATCAACAGCACAACATTGTGTCCAAGCCTTCAAAACTGTGACCAAATAGGGTTAGCACCAGCTACTATGTATCCAAATGTATGGGAGCATTTTTCTACTTCTATCATAGCCTACTCTCATTTATGGCTCTAAATGTAAATGATCGATATTTTATTAGAAATTCGACTTTGTACAGAAAACGCGCAGTGGGGGTGTCAGATTAAGGCAGAGATTTCAAAAAAAAAAAAAATATATATACATATATAAACCACGGGGGCCTGGAAATTCTTGAATAACATAATTTTATGTTACATCTATCTTACGTCCAGCTCTAATCTAAAAAATATTAATAAACACACGCTTTGAATTTCGCAAGTTAGTAAATTCGCATTTTTGCAACTGAAATAGGCCTACATTTATTATTATTTTGGGAAAACACAATAAAGTGAATTAATAAACAAATTATAGAATCGTCGTAAATCAGTCGGGTTAATAGGATATGGTAGTCTGCTTAAAAAAAACTATTGTAATACCATTTTCTTATCTAGAACAAGGAATTAATTAAATATTAAATATATTAAACAATTAAATCGTGTTTCCAAACTATTTAGAAATCTTTGTGTGAAAGAGCCTAAATTGTTTTTAATTATATTTTTATTTAATTAATATTAATTATTTTTTGTAATTATACGTTGTGCAAATATTGTTCGTGCAATAGCCTATAATTATAATTTAAAACATTCACCACTGTTAGTCTAGCTAAAGGAAATAGCTAGCATCGTCCTCACACAGGTCTCATAATTTTAAATAAATAAATGTACATAATTACCGGGTGGGAATAAATTACGGATGACTGCAAGGACGTACCGCCACTGCTTTTTAATCCTAATACTACAATATATAGCCTTCTAGACTGTACAATAAATCTGCTCAGTTACAAGGCTATAAGCCAGTTGTTAGGGAACTGGCCTATGAACCGGTTGTTCCACGTTCAAAGCCCCCCCCCCTCTAAATCCCCAAAATTGCTACAAAAATTATTTCTCAAATACGGCTCCAACTATTTTTTTGACATCAAATGGCAGCTTCTACTTAGGGGGCATGATCTTAATGTCCCTTGCGCAGGCATCCGAGGGTTCGGGCGGCCGAAGAGGGCCCGGTGGTCTCCCAGAGGAATGTTTTCGAAAAAAATATAAGCCTACAATTGTGGAATTTTACGGATTCTGAAAGCAATAACGATCAAATTATGCAGTCGAAGAACGAAGAATATTACAGCGAACAAGGGGGGTGGGGGTGTCCACCGGGGAATGTTTTTTTTTTTTTTAATAGACCAGAAATAGTTAAATTTTAGCGGCAAAATGTTTTTGATTTTGCTGACGAGACCCGAGGGCTTCCGCAGTCGAATTCACTTTACAAAAATATCTAAAAAATTTGCTATTTTGCAAATTTCTTTTTTTGGGGGGGGGGGGGGTCCAGACCTAGCGGACCCCCTTCTTTGCCACGCCACTGCCAGTAGAAAATTATATATGTATGTTGGGGCTCTATATCTATCGTAGCATTTGAACTCTGTAAATTTAGAATAATACGAATTATCATTGTTAACACTATTAGACACTAAGTAGGTACTTGTATATATACTTATTAGAAAGCCGCATACTTGGTATTTACCTACTGTATGAGTGTGTATTATGCTTGTAAATTGAACAATTATATATGTAATTATTAATGCCAGTAGTTGGTATTACAGGTAGCTTATTTTAAACCATCATAAATTCCTCTACATTTTGGCACCCTGTTCTTTCTTTCACTTCACTTTCTCTTCCAATAATAGGGCCTAAGTTGTAGGTTGACAAGGGTTAGACAACTTTTATGCATATCTAATGCCATTTCTGTCGTAGGCATTTGATATTGGTCACCCCTTTGAATCACACCAAAATCTATTATTACTTTGGTCCTCAATGTAACCGAAGTTAGGGGAAACAGAAAATCTGGCCTTGGCGGGATTTCTGTTACAACGAGGTGGGGCTAGAAATTTTAAGGCGGGGGCCATGGGGGGGGGGGCATGACTTTTATCTGGGGGGCCAATGAAAAAACAAAACATTTTTCATTGGGAGTAGGTATAATGAAAGTATGTAACTTGTAACCAGTTTTGAATTACAAAAATTTTGCAGGATATAACATGGAAAATATCTCCATAGTGGGGGGGCCCAGGGGGGCCGGAGAAACTTTCGGGGGCCAGGCACCACCGCCCCCCCCCCCCCGTAACGCCACCACTAGGAGGTTACTTCTTCAACCAAAGATTAAAGCAATGTCAGTGTTATATATACCAAATAATACTGCAATATAATTGATCCCAGGGGCGTAAAGTTGGGGGGGGGGGCACCGTCCAACTTGCCCCCCAGCTCCTTTGGGGGGGGGGGGGCTTTGCGTTGTACATACTTCATCGTCCCCTTTGCAGCAATATGAATATAGGCATTCCTTTTCTAGCTTTGTAAAATCTACAGCTATACTTTACTACTATTAAAATGCGTAAAACTCACTAAAACCCAACTATTTCGCTCTTATATTTTCAATTTTTCCTTATCCTGCCTGATGACGTCAAAAGGTCGACTTAGTATTGCCACCGCCATCATTCTAAAACTTTACCCCTCTGATTGATCCTCAATACTGCGTCTTCTTCCTTAAAGCCAGAGGTTGCAGAATAACTGCGTTGGGTTCGTAATGAATGTCAAGTCGTACAGAAACCACATATCTCCACTCCTGAACTCTCTGGCTTCGTGGCTTGGCTGAATCTCCAACGTCGGCGTCAACTTCACCAGACATGCCTGGTCTTCAAAGTGCTGCATACCCAATCCCCATCCTACCTCTTCTCTACCCTTACACCACTTTCCTCGCGAGCCTATAATACTCGCGGGGACGACCTCCTTCTAACCCATCTCTCTCATTCCCGAATCTTCCACTCTTCATTTCTCATCTCTTCCTCTACACTATGGAACTCGATACCCATAGAAATTCGTGCCTCTCCTTCTCTCAACGTATTTAAAAACAAATATTACAAGTTTCTCCTTAGTCAGCAAACCACTGTCACCGGTTGATCAAGGCAAGGCTGCGTGTGAATGTGTGAGAAAATGTGTGTGTGAATGTACAGTAGATGGTAGCGAATATGAATTAGTATGTCTGTTATCTTGAATGAAATTTATGACTGATATTCTGTATGAATGTAGTTTATAAAATTATATTTCAATCAAACTATGTCGTTGTTATGTACAGTTAGGTGTAAGAGAGGGCCATAGGCCCTAATCTCGCTGTATCTACATATTTTTTTTTTTAAATAAAGACTTTATTATTATTATTATTATTATTATTATTATTATTATTATTATTATTGTGCAGCTTTGGCACGATTAAAATATGGAGTACCTTTTAAAACCATTAAATTAGCGTACCACGCACTGGTCGAATCCATAGTAAGCTACGGTATAACAGTATACTTCAAAAATAGAAATACATACACCTACAAATTAGAAATGATACAAAAGCGAATAATAAAAAACATATTATCAAATAAAATCAACAAGAAATACAAAGAATACGACGAAAAATTCAAACATGCTAGCATTTTGCCAATAACAAAATTATTCAAGTATAAATTAATAAGAGATAACTATTTTAAAAAAGAGTACCAAATAGATGATAAAGGGAAGTATAATACAAGAAACCCAAAAAAGCTTAAGTTTGAGATAACATATAACAAATATGGAGAGAGATTAAACAAAGTACTTATACCAAAGATATTTAATGAACTTCCTCCACAAATGGAAAAATTTAAAGAGATGGGTGAGTTAAAAGCGGGTATATAAAGATGGCTGGTCAATGGGAGTTAATAATAATAATAAAAACTGACATTGAAATAACAAGTTAAAATAAAAATAAAAATAAAATAAACATTATAAATAAATAACAAAAATAAATGATTAAGCCTTGTTTAGCAGCAATGTATGAGTCTTTTGTCCCAAATAAGCGCTAGCTTGGGGATGCGGGATGGTATTATTACGTATTGTATTTTTGTAATATATGCTCCTTGTCCAGGGAATACTGGACAAGGAAAAGAAAGAAGAAGATTATTATTATTATTATTATTAAAGCCAATTGGGAGCCCCTCTCCTCCAGTGGGACACCAACGCCACTCGTTTTTGGTACAAAGTCGAATTTCACTTTAAATACTTACTGTAGAGCTAGAAAAATATCTTAAGCATTAGAAGAAAGATTTCTCGACATTTTGACACATGAAAATATGTTTTCTGTTATCTTCCCTAACACCAAATTGTCCACAATCGTCAGAATTGGTATATTATATATAAAAGTAGCCCGGACGCCTTAGCATATGTTTTTTCTTGTTCTCCTTTTAACGTCTTTCCTATCGAAGATTGGTCATCATCATGCCAATATGGAACTCGGAGACTGCTGCCCTGGAAAGGGAAGTCGTGCAAAACCACTGCCGCAGGTTTTTCAACCAGGACGTTCTTCGTCTACCGGGAATTATTACATCAGGAAATTTCATTTTGCTTCACAATAGTCTGAGTCTCACTCATTCGCCGACCCCCAAATAGCATGTGTTTTTTTATCTGACGGGTTTAGGCAACAAACTACAAAGTACGCGGTCACTGAGAACATTGATGGACATAACAGAAGTAAGACGTCATCTTCTGAGGTCACAATCTATACTCTAGCAGCTATACTCCCTGCATATCATCCTTTCGCTCTCTCGGCCCTGAGTCTTCCTCTTCAGCTCTTGGCTAGGCCGTTGCCAAGGGGGGTTCATGGGGGTTCAAACCCCCCCCCCCCCCCGAAATGAAAAGGCTTGATACTAGATAGAATTGGATTTTGAGAGGAAAAATAAAAACCACTATGTAATATCCATTGAAATGTCTAAACCCCCCCCCCCCCGAAAAAAATCCTGGCTACGGCCTTGGCTCTTGGTGCGTTCGAGCTCCTGCGAACAGCGTTCAAATTGCTCGGACTGCAGGCTGGTGCTACAACCCAACATTTCCAGTAGCGGATCCAGCCTATGGGCTAATAGGGTTATAGCCTCCTCCCTCCTTCTCAAATCTATCTCACACTAACTGTAGATAAGATAAAACGCACTTTCACATTGTTTTCAACGACATTTTCACGCATCCTACGGCAGCTGCCATGGGCGCAGAGTGTTTGAACGGCCTAGCGTTGTTATAGCCTACCATCATAGAGTTATCGAAGTGACGGCGGAGGAATCAAGAATGAAAGAAAGAAAGAAGAAAGAAAATTGTCTTCATTTTCCATATGGGCGAATTTTGGGTCTTTCGGCTTACCCTTACAATTAACCCATCAAGTAGCATAAGCACACGGTGAAGTATCCGCGCAGAATGCAACTGGCCTTTGAATAGCTTAATATAGTAATTTATATTGACATCCATACAATATACCTAATTTATAATACAAGTAAGTAATAAAAGTTAGTTTAGTATGCTTAAGGCTATACTAGGCTTTCCATTCACCATTCACTTCTTCAGCCCCCCCCCCCTTCCAAAAAATCTAGCTCCCCTACTGCACATATCCAACAGGAGGCAGCACTGAGTCCCCCCCCCCCCAAGATACGACAATGGCTTGAGAGTTCTAAATTATCATACAATTGTAGTCGTCCCTTTGAACAACAGGAAAATGGCAGAGAACTAAATAAAATAGACCTATTTTCTAATTGGTTAGACGCAGGTTGTGGAAGGTATCGTATTGTACCTGTATGTAGTAGCACTAGGTATGGGGCTTCTTCTAGTTCGCCTTGACCCTGTTGTACGTCTCAGAGGAACATCTTCACAAATTACCATTTAGCCGACCATGTAAGCCTAATGTTGTTTATATATGATGTTTTGTATAGTCATGGCTTTTTTTATTGTTAGGCCGAAACCGGTCGGTTTTGGTGGAACTTACTGCAGCTTATTGAAACCAGGCTCGCCTCCTTTTGTAACCAGAGGCGTCATATGGTTATCCACTGGTTACAGCGTTTCTTAGCCTATACAATACAATTCCTTTAAATTATACAATGTATGTAAATTATAAGTTAAAATCGTCAGAGTATCGTCAAAATCAGGTAGTCTTGTCATTGTCATTGTGCTAGTGCCTCAGTGACAGTGTAAAAAGCTTTCTCTAAGAGATGGTTTCTAAGCAATTTAGGGAAGTTAGAAGCATTTCTCGCCGCTCTCAGTTCAATCGGGAGTTTTCTAAGGTAGGCGAAACCTTGCAGTATAGGATCCAGTCGCTCACACTTGGCTGTGCGTGGCGCTGGCCTTACAAGGTCTCCCCGTTGCCTCGTGTTGTAGGTGTGAGTGTCCCCGTTTAGTTTAAATGTCCCCCAAGCTTTAAGATATGTAAGATGCAGCTAAATATGTACGGACGGGGCTATCATGATTTTTAATGATTTGAAGTGAGAGCGACAACTGTCACGAGGTCCCAGTTTTAGCATGTAGCGCACTCCCCTCTTTTGGAGCCTGAGTACAGCGTCCATGTTCCCTACGGAGGTCCCTGCCCAGGCCAATATGCCGTGGTTTATATGGCTCATTACAAGTGAGTGGTAGGCCTGGAGAGTTACCTCCAGAGGACACACAGCGCTAAGGCGCCTGACTACAAAGAGGCCAGAGGCCTAGGTAGGTAGTTGTGTCAAGTACGGGGTATATACGTCCCCGTAGCGTAGCTACGTAAAAACCGTTTCACGACCATCAGAACTGCACGTGTTTGCACAATCTGATTTGATTTTGGCAGTGCTTATCATGTACGCGCGGCCATAACAGCAGCAGGATGCAATGGCGTAACGATAGGTTTTTGAAGGGAGGGTGGGGTATAATTTGGTGCTCGGGCTCTGGGCTCGGGAGACCTGAAGGGGGGCCTGGGGGCGATGCTTAGAAAATATAGACCTGAAATAGTGCGATTCTACGCATTTTGGTTTTACATCTAAACAGCTATTTGTTCAATTACGTTAAATTTTGTTAAAAGATACATAAATATGGGTAACCACTAAGTACTCTAGCGAATTAAATATACAATCCTAGTGTGCGGGATTTTAGGCCCATACGTTGAGGTTACTGTTATAAATAAATAAATAAATAAATAAATAAATAAATAAATAAATAAATAAATAAATAATAAAATAAATAAATAAATAAATAAATAAATAAATAAATAAATAAATAAATAAATAATAAATAAATAATACATATATATTTCTGTTCAATTATACAATACAAGTAATCAACAAGTAATTGACAAGAAAGTATAAAGTAAAATTGTCAAAATCAGGTAATTCTGTCATTGTCATTGTGCTAGTGTCTTAGTGACAGTGTAGAAAGCTTTCTCTAAGAGATGGTTTCTAAGCAATTTACGGAAGCTAGAAGCATTTCTCGCCGCTCTCAGTTCAATCGGGAGTTTTCTGAGGTAGGCGAAACCTTGTTGTGCTTATTGATTATCGATGACATGGTCTTCTTAAAATTCACCTTCCGTCCAAAGTTAATCTATTGCAATAGGTATTCATTGTTTTCCAATTTATATGTAGTACCTAAGGAAAGCTTTGTGATGGTCGAAATTTTTGATTCCGAGATTTCAACGGATTTACACGTTTTCAGGTCCGAGGAACCCAAAAAAGTGGTTTTTACGAAATGTCTGTCTGTCTGTGCATCGATTTCCGGGCAAACTACTCGGCCGATTTTGATGAAATTTAGCATGTAGGTTTTTAAAAAACCTAGGGACCATTTTTTTATATTTTGGGGTAGCTCAATTCGGAAGGGTTTTATTCTAAATAACTCCAAAAAAACGTCTAAAAAAATATTTCACAAAAACGGCTCCAACGACTTCTTTAAAATTCACATATATTGTAGTCGTTATTAATGTTTATAAAATGCGGGGGGTCGCTTGCCTCTTGATATTTTGCTTCTGGGGGTAAAAAAAAATAAAAATATTTCAATTTGAATGAAAAATGACTAAAAAATAATTTTTCTGCGAAACCTTTCCATCGATGATTTCTACCTTCAGGCATATTTTAGGTGTTAAATTGAGTCACGAAACCGGACAGTTTGCTTTCCCAAAAACTATTTGGTTTTGTGCAAAAAAATATTTTTGAAAAAATGAAAGCAAATTCACGCTCAAATGCATTGCGTGCCCTGCCATTATTGCTGTGTGGTAATGTGTTGGTCTGACCTAACTAGAATTTACGTCACCTTCAGTGATGTCAGGTGATATCCGAAATTTAACCATAGGAAAATTATTTGCCATGAAATTAATCATTTTCTCACTTTACTAACCGATAAATTGGAAAGCATGTTCGAGTAAACTCGGACCGGTTCTTTTACTTTGTAATGCAGGAGAAATGTTTTGAAGTCCTTCTGTTGCCTAGTTATATTTTTGCAGTAAATCTCAGAATTTTTTTAATGTTGTAACGTCATCTCATTCTTCTACCTTGCATGTATCTTCATCATCATGGCAATCCAAACCTTGGAGACTGGTGCTCTGAAAAGGGAAGTCTCTTGCCAAACCACTGCCTCATGTTTTTCATCCAGAATGTCCTTCCATCTTCCCTTGGATGCTTTTCGTTGGTCATCACATGACCGAAGTATGTTAGTTTCTGTTTCTTAGCCGCCAGTAAAAGCAGCTCGACTACTGTAGCTTAGCCTATCAATTCGCCTGAAAACCTCAGCATTAGGCATCTGTCCAGGATATGTGAAGCATTCATCTCAATACCCACATTTTAAAAATACACCGATTTCTGTTCTCCATAGCTTGTGTCAACTGTATTTCAAGCTATGAAAATGACGCTAGGGACGCTTAGGGACAAGTCCCTGCCGAGCGTTCCCCTATATCTGCCACCTGCCGGGTGGTAGTAGACTGGAAACTCCCCCACGGCGCATAAATAAATAAATAATGACTTTTCGTTCCATTACTAAGCCGACCTAGCGGAGTTAGGGCTATAAAGCATTCTCTTACAGGCCCTGGATCGCCTGCTTAACACGCCCTCCGAAGCATGACCAGAAAAGGTAGCAAGTGTGTGGGTATAGTAGGCTACCCGCGATGAGTTACGACACGTCTTGTTCGATGGCAAGGCTTGTTGAGACTCTTAGATCTCTTAGAGAATGCTTTCTACACTGTCACTGATCCACTAGCGTACTAGCACAAAGACAATGGCAGAACTACCTGATTTTGACCATATTTTGACGATGTTACTTGATGCTTTCTTGTCCGTTACTTGATTGTATTAAGGTGCCCATTCCACATACGTACAACGTCAATGAAAATTATGAAATTGAAGGTGGTAGCAGACATTAAAGACATACTAAAAATTCTGCTACCACCTTCAATTTCATAATTTTCATTGACGTTGTACGTATGTGGAATGGGTGCCTTAGCAGAAATGAATTTCTTAATTCATTTATGTCACTTGAAGGTGTTTGGTTGTGATATTTTGACACACATTAATTTTATACTAACGAATTAGGAACCTACTCATTTTACTCAGTCAATCATTAGTAATAATTGAAGGGGTATGGTAGCTTATTCATATGTTTGCAGTAACCAGTCTCACTCCCATGGCCGTGCCCAGGGGGGTGGTCCATGGGGTCCGGAGACCCCCCCCCCAAATTAAATTTTTGTGTGTAAACCTGTATGGTTTGAGGAATTTACCCATTAATTCATTGATAAATAACGTTAAAATGTTTTTTTGGACCCCCCCCCCCCGAAATCAAAACCTGGGCACGGCCTTGCAGTGAGTCACTCCCCCGCTAGGCTGACAGGGTTGCTTTATAGCAGAAATGCTGACAGCAGACTTTGGAAAACCAACTATTTTTTGCAGTATCGTATAGAATTTTCCTCGTATTAGGCTGCAATATTTTCTCGAATTGTAATTACAAATACTGTACACTACTATTTATTATAGTGCTTCTCATGGTTGTTATACAATAAACTTCTCTACTGTACTTGGACATGACATAATAATATGGCAACCACAATCATCTCTTGAAGCACTTCAAGGTCACTCGCTGTGTCTAGCTGTTTACAATAATATTTTTTTCTCAGGGATTCTTCAACATTATTTGACCGTCACGGTTGCTATGCATAAATTAACCGAACCTCGCTCATTATAATAAATGGACGATAGGGTTTATCGTGTGGAGTACATACTGTACATAGTCTGCAGTAGGCCTAGGCACTAACAGTATACAAAAACATTATTGAAGTTTACTGGTACATCATTATTGTGATTTGTCAATAATTTTCCAATAGAAAGAGTGGGGGATTTGCGGATTTGTAATTTTTGAAGGACTTTTATGGACCCAGGCCTACTAATAGTGGCCCTTGTCCAATGCCAACGGCGACCCCACAGATTTCGGACATTATTTATATTGTTTCCGTATAAATTTTTGGCCATTGGCAAACTAGTATACGCTCTCGATGTCAACCTACACTGGCTAAAAGCGACAATGGACAAGCTGAGACAAGCTTACCATTGACGCAATGAAACAGGCGAAGGCATGACTTAACCAAGTACAGATACGAGTCGGCAGTGTGGTAGAAATCAGGACTTTTGAACTCAAGTGAAAGAAGCAACCTTTTAACCCTGAGTACCATATTATAATGCAATAGGGCCTATGGCCTTACCATGTTGAATCCATTCGAGCAGAGCATGTTTCAAATTGCGGCAAACATGGCAGTGTGCACAGCGTTAGCATTTAGCAGGGGAACATGGTGGGACATGATAACGCGCTGAGACTACTCCTATACCAGTGAGTCTACGTGAGTGTCGAGTCCTGGTCACCTCCGATTTAATCGTGTGACTTTACCATGTTCCCCAAGTGTTTCGGAATCCACTATAATCACCCTGTCAGTCAACTCCCATTACCCCCGAGGTGAAAAGGTCTGCCCTTAGGGTGTCTCAAGTTAACAAACAGACTCACCCCACCTGGCTGACAGGGTTGCTTAAAGCAGTAATGCTAAAAGCAGGCGTTACAAACAACATATACAATAGGAGAGATAGGACATTGGAACACGCCAAAAATATTTCGTGGCACCAGGAGGTGGCCCAATGATACAACAAATATTTTTGGCGCGCTTTAAGGTCCAATCTCTGATATATCGAGCTCATGTTCAACCTCTTTGACATGTGTGCCTGTTTCCAGCTGTACCTGGCCATCACATCGTCGATAAGCTACCTGGCGGTCGGTCTAGCCCGCGGATGGTCTGCCACAGCCGTACCTTCGCTGAAGAGGGAGGATCTGGCCCTGATATGGGCTGAAGAACAGGAGTCATGGGTCACCGCAGCACCCCTGCTGGGGGCTTTTATAGGCAGCATCGTAGCCGGGCCGCTTCTATACAAGATGGGCAGAAAAAGGTAGGTCCAATGTGAAGATTTATTAATAAAACTGCATACAGGGGGGCCTGGGGGAGTTTCCCCCGGAATTATAAATGTTGAAGAAATATTTGCGAAATAGTTTCGATACACACAGAGGCGTAAAGTTTTAGAATGATGGCGGGGACAAAACTAAGTAGACCTTATGACGTCATCAGGCAGGGTAAGGAGAAATTGAAACTATAAGAACAAAATAGTAGGGTTTTACTCATATTAATAGTAGTAAAGTTTAGCTGTAGATTTTACAAAGCTAAAAAAGGAATACCCATATTCATATTGCTGCAAAGGTGACCATAAAGTATGAACCATGTCTTACAATGCTCGAGGCTGGAGGGGGCAAAGCCCTCCCCCAAAAGGAGCGGGGGTGGGGCAAACTGGACCGTGCCCACCCCCCAACTTTACGCCCTGGATACACAAGCGTGAGGCACACCAGAGCAAGAGATCAAAAGCGGTGGCTTTATTCAACCATTCAATGCAATTGTATATATAACTCGTAAGTCAAACACATTTAGGGGAGGGGGGGGGGGAGTGAACCCCCAGAACACCCCACTGCATACGTGTCTGCTCATACCAGCAGCCTAATAATTAAGGATTAGCCACTAATCCTGATCACTGATCACAGATCACTGATCACTGATCACTGATCCTGATGACAGTAGGTCCTCTGTTGTCAACTTCTCGCCGTCCTTCTGGCTTCGTCTTTCTGACGGGACTAGTCATGCGAACTGTGCTCAGTCACTCGTTATTAAATGATTATGTAACATACAGGACCCTGATGGCTGCTGAGCCGCTGTTTGCTGTGGGCTGGATTGGAATCGCATTCTCGCCGTCTTTCGCCATACTGCTGAGCGCTCGATTGCTGACGGGCCTCGCTGCAGGACTAGTCATACCAGCAGCACAAGTTTATGTGAGTACCTGTAGTCTAGCTCCAACTAATTAATCAAGCCTACTTCCTTTTTTTCCAATGCAGCGGACATGCCATAGGTTTCTACGGATGCAGTCCCTTCTAGCACAGCTTATGTCGGGGGCAACCTGCGGCAGCCGAATCCTTAGCCACAGGTCGTATACATAATTAATAAAAATATTTATATAATTAATTCCGAGTTAGTTGTTTCCCTGGGACCTCATGCAGCGAACAGAAAATACATAAAATATAATTCAATCAAAAAAAATAAAACATGGCTCAGAGAAATTAACAAGCCAACGGCACGTGGTGTTCCCAAGCGGTGACCCATTGCCGTTGGTTGTCACAACTCACAAATACATCAATGTAAATTAAAAGTCCAATATGTGTGGTCAAATAAAAAAAATAAAAATCCAACGACACGTGGTGTTCCCAAGCGGTCACCCATTTAAGTACTAACCACGCCCGATGTTGCTTAACTTCGGTGATCGGACGAGAACCGGTGTGTTCAACATGGTATGGCCGTTGGCGTAGAAAAAACTGAGGTCACAAATACATCAATGTAATTTTCAAGTGCAATATGAGTGGAAAAATAATAAAAATAAAAAGCCAACGGCACGTGGTGTTCCCAAGCGGTCACCCATCCAAGTACTAACCACGCCCGATGTTGCTTAACTTCGGTGATCGGACGAGAACCGGTGTGTTCAACATGGTATGGCCGTTGGCGTAGAAAAAACTGAGGTCACAAATACATCAATGTAATTTTCAAGTGCAATATGAGTGGAAAAATAATAAAAATAAAAAGCCAACGGCACGTGGTGTTCCCAAGCGGTCACCCATCCAAGTACTAACCACGCCCGATGTTGCTTAACTTCGGTGATCGGACGAGAACCGGTGCGTTCAACATGGTATGGCCGTTGGCGTAGAAAATACTGAGGTCACAAATACATCAATGTAATTTTCAAGTGCAATATGAGTGGAAAAATAATAAAAATAAAAAGCCAACGGCACGTGGTGTTCCCAAGCGGTCACCCATCCAAGTACTAACCACGCCCGATGTTGCTTAACTTCGGTGATCGGACGAGAACCGGTGTGTTCAACATGGTATGGCCGTTGTCGTAGAAAAAACTGAGGTCACAAATACATCAATGTAATTTTCAAGTGCAATATGAGTGGAAAAATAATAAAAATAAAAAGCCAACGGCACGTGGTGTTCCCAAGCGGTCACCCATCCAAGTACTAACCACGCCCGATGTTGCTTAACTTCGGTGATCGGACGAGAACCGGTGTGTTCAACATGGTATGGCCGTTGGCGTAGAAAATACTGAGGTCACAAATACATCAATGTAATTTTCAAGTGCAATATGAGTGGAAAAATAATAAAAATAAAAAGCCAACGGCACGTGGTGTTCCCAAGCGGTCACCCATCCAAGTACTAACCACGCCCGATGTTGCTTAACTTCGGTGATCGGACGAGAACCGGTGTGTTCAACATGGTATGGCCGTTGTCGTAGAAAAAACTGAGGTCACAAATACATCAATGTAATTTTCAAGTGCAATATGAGTGGAAAAATAATAAAAATAAAAAGCCAACGGCACGTGGTGTTCCCAAGCGGTCACCCATCCAAGTACTAACCACGCCCGATGTTGCTTAACTTCGGTGATCGGACGAGAACCGGTGTGTTCAACATGGTATGGCCGTTGGCGTAGAAAATACTGAGGTCACAAATACATCAATGTAATTTTCAAGTGCAATATGAGTGGAAAAATAATAAAAATAAAAAGCCAACGGCACGTGGTGTTCCCAAGCGGTCACCCATCCAAGTACTAACCACGCCCGATGTTGCTTAACTTCGGTGATCGGACGAGAACCGGTGCGTTCAACATGGTATGGCCGTTGGCGTAGAAAATACTGAGGTCACAAATACATCAATGTAATTTTCAAGTGCAATATGAGTGGAAAAATAATAAAAATAAAAAGCCAACGGCACGTGGTGTTCCCAAGCGGTCACCCATCCAAGTACTAACCACGCCCGATGTTGCTTAACTTCGGTGATCGGACGAGAACCGGTGTGTTCAACATGGTATGGCCGTTGTCGTAGAAAAAACTGAGGTCACAAATACATCAATGTAATTTTCAAGTGCAATATGAGTGGAAAAATAAATCAAAGAAAAAGCCAACGGCACGTGGTGTTCCCAAGCGGTCACCCATCCAAGTACTAACCACGCCCGATGTTGCTTAACTTCGGTGATCGGACGAGAACCGGTGTGTTCAACATGGTATGGCCGTTGGCGTAAAAAATACTGAGGTCACAAATACATCAATGTAATTTTCGAGTGCAATATGAGTGGAAAAATAATAAAAATAAAAAGCCAACGGCACGTGGTGTTCCCAAGCGGTCACCCATCCAAGTACTAACCACGCCCGATGTTGCTTAACTTCGGTGATCGGACGAGAACCGGTGCGTTCAACATGGTATGGCCGTTGGCGATGCAAATACGGTTGTCGCAAATACCTCAATGTAATTTAAAAGTCCAATATGTGTGGAAAAATAAATAAAAGAAAAAGCCAACGGCACGTGGTGTTCCCAAGCGGTCACCCATCCAAGTACTAACCACGCCCGATGTTGCTTAACTTCGGTGATCGGACGAGAACCGGTGTGTTCAACATGGTGTGGCCGTTGGCGTAAAAAATACTGAGGTCACAAATACATCAATGTAATTTTCAAGTGCAATATGAGTAGAAAAATAATAAAAATAAAAAGCCAACGGCACGTGGTGTTCCCAAGCGGTCACCCATCCAAGTACTAACCACGCCCGATGTTGCTTAACTTCGGTGATCGGACGAGAACCGGTGTGTTCAACATGGTGTGGCCGTTGGCAAGTAGATCCTCCGTTATCTTTCTATTCAAAGACTGACACAGTGTCTTATCGAAGTCTCAAGTGCTACTGGGAGAAATCCTATGATGTTGCTGCACGATATGTGATTATAATACAAAGCCACTATAATTTGCAAAAATATTATATTCTTCATTTTTTCTGCGAAAGGTTGAGACGGGCGGGATGGGCATTTAGAGCTCAGTCACACAACAATTCCGCGGTAGATTTCTCTTGTAAGCGGGTACTCGCTATATGCCTAATACAGTCAAAGGTAGTTATACAGATTGCGTGTAAACTGCGCGGGAACAGTCTGTTGAACTGTTCGTTTGCTCTCCGTCCATTTGATTCCCTATTATATATATTATATATTACATTATATGTATATCCTAAAGCACTGAATTGATCGATGGGACGGTTGCATGAATATAATACAAAAGGTAATAGTCGCTGGTTATATTACTGTAGTACATAGTTTGTCTATAGGTATATACTATAAGGTACATACTTGCATAATTATTAAATGAAGAAGAGTCCGGTTTGAGTCCCGTTTTCGTCAATTTTTTCATATCTGTCTTTGTCTACAATCAGGGTCGTGCTGGCTACAATAGGGGAACCACGCGGTTCAGAGAACGGGAGGGGCGCCACTTTGGCCCTTACTGTTAGTTTTATATTAGTGACATACAATGTGTTTTATAAGTTTTCCTTAAAGCGGCACGTCTGTCCTATGAAGGGCGCCATTATGATTTTTGAGTAGGTATGGACGCTGGGGGCGAGTCCCCCAGCCCTTATGGCCGGCACAACCCTGTCTATTTATTGGTGCGCCTCCATAGATATCTAGAGGGACTCTACAAAGTAAAATAGGCACTCAGTACCTCCAATCGTTCATATATTATAACATACGAAATTCGTATGTTATAATAGCCATTATCAGAGTGCCCCCATTACGCGTTTTTAGTGTAAAGTCGATTTTCATAGCAAAATATATCAAGCGTAGAATCGTCGAAAATATCAATTACATTTCTTTTACTATAAATGCTCATCTAAATTTCAATGTATAACATGTGGCCTTCACTAACACCAATTGGCAACAGTTTTTGAATTCCTTCGTCGGGACTACCAAACCAAAAGTTTTGGTACAAATCTTATTGAATTATTGTGTAATCTGCGCTAGAAAAAGGTGCGCATATCATATGAAACTACTCTGAAAAATCTCATCAGTCTTATCCTGATACCTTTGCAGTACCGGATAATACCTGTGGGGCCGTGGGCACAAGATATCTGGGTGGGGGGGGGGCCGTGGGCACAAGATATGTGGGGGGGGGGGGCATGGGCACAAAGTCTGTCTACCAACGTTGCAGTAAAAAAAAAAACGTTTAATGTCAAGCCAATTTAAAAACTTTGTTTGGAAATTGTTTTCAAGTTTTAATTTATTATTATTTTCATTTAAAAGAAAAAAAATCTCGTTCGTGGGGGCCGGAATTTTAGGAATTTTTGTGGGGGCCATGGGCCTGTCCCCCAAGTGCCCATGGGCTAATCCGGCACCGTTCCTTTGACAGCTGTATGATTGCTAGTTCATGAGATATTTGATTTTTACACTTATACGGCTTTTCTCTCTCCAATTGTCTATTAAAACAACGCATGACTTGCGTCTCAAGGTGTGCCATTGTCCCAGGTCTATTCGTTAACTATTTGCCAAGCAGGTATAGCGCCATCTGTCCAGCGACAATAGTCTGAATAGCTTTGTTTAATAGGTAGTATAAGTTGCTATGGCAGTGTGGGATAGTTTTAGCCATGTCAAGGCTATATCCTGCCATTGTAGGTACCTAATCGGTAATTAAGCATGGCGCATCGGCAGGAACTAGGAAATACCTAGATCCCGTGTACAGCCTTGTGCCAACGACCATACCTATCTATTATTCGGTAACTGTTATAATCAAAAGACCTAAAAAAATGCTGCGTATGTCAGAAATTAACATATCGTCTGTTCATAGGTTGAGTACCTAAGGCGCTTATTCCACCGACGTCAATAGTTCATTATTGACGTGTTTGACGTGGTAGCAGATCATTTTTACGATGTCTTTAATGTCTGCTACCACATCAAACACGTCAATAGTGGACTATTGACCTCGGCGGAATAAGCACCAAAAGGAGTCACTAGAGATACAATCGGGGGGATGGCGCTTCCATCACCAAGGACGGCGAGAAGGGGACAGGGGGGGGTAGATGCCCCCAAATTTGATTAAGCCTGCCAGCTACTAACTAGCCTACAATACATCATGCATTCATACTGTATAATATAGAGAATGTGATTTTTTACACAGTTGCATAAGCACTTTTCTGCAGAAATACCTCCAATAATAGCCTATTTCAAACATAAGTCCTTGGAGACTATCACTGCCGCTCATCTCAACTAACAATTTTTGTACAAAATATCACAGGAAGCATTGACCATTATGCCATCAATAAGGTTACATACCTTCGAAGAAATGTTCCTTTACATTTTGGTACCGTTTGACTTCAAATTTGGACATTGAGTGGCGTACATATAAAACATTTCTAGAGGGGCAAGAACAGATCCCCTCTAGCTATCAGTTTCTTGCCACCGTGGCCGAAGACCTGAGACGACATTGAATTCTTCCAATCAAACAGCTTACGCTCATCCAAACAACTATTGGATCTGCCATATTATGTATAACAGCATACTCACACTATGCTGTTATTTTTTAAATTTGGATACGCTACTGAATTTGGAAGACGTGGGAAATATATTCTTCTTCCAGTATTTCCGCCACTTCCATAACTAACAACCAATGGATTGTATATGCAGTAGGCGAAAATGTTTTGTTCTGATTGCTGGGGAATCAATGTTTCTTGAGGAATTCAATTTTGGGCAAATAGAGGTTCGATATTCTGATAAGAGCTATAAATGAGATGTCTTAAAATAGAAGAAATGCTCTTCATCATTTTCATACATGAGTCTGGCATGTCCCCGTCACTAGCGTCAATGGGTCTATGTGAACTTCTTCGATCTTTTCGTTACTTTTTTTTTCAAATCGTGTTCATCAAAATGCAGAGGAACATTTCGTCTGGTTAATCACATGTCATATTCGGCTTATATTTGCTATGAATTGACTCTTTTAAAATTAGCGTAACTATTTTCTTTAAAATACGTGTAGGCTACATAACAACTTGATGATTGTTTTATTACTTAGCCAAAATAGCGGAGTTATGGCTATAAAGTCCAGCTCGTATGGCTCGAAACCACCTGATTTACATGCCCTCCAAAGTTTTGCGAGGAAATGCAGCAAGTGTGGGGCTCGAACCAACAATATTTCGGGTGAAAGTCCGTACCACTACTCTACATGTCTTAACTGTTATGCTAAATTGGTTACAGGTCAGTGAATGCTCACACGCAGACATCCGCGGAGTGCTCGCCTCCCTACCATCCCTCTTCATGACCATTGGCGTCCTGCTTTCCTACACGGGAGGCATCTGGCTACAGTGGCACCAGCTCGCCCTCTTCTCCCTCGTGTTCCCCCTCCTCAACATCCTGCTGCTTCTCCCCCTGCCCGAGTCCCCCGCCTGGCTCTCTGCCAATGGTCAAACACAAGCAGCCGAGGACTCCATGATGTGGCTCGACGAAAACTACCGGACCGGCTGCAAGCTCTACGATGGCAAACGCAAGCCCATGGAACACAACCCCAAACGAAGACTATCCTCTTCGGACATGGCTAACCTCAGCGCGCGAAAATCTTCCATCAACATCGAGAACCTTCGATTCTCATTCAAACTGGAAGACAAGAAGAAAGAAACAAAAGCAAAGGTAGACGAGACCTCCTTACTTCACTCAGCAGTCTACCGTCCTTTCCTACTCTCGGTAGCGTTACTAATCCTCCAACAACTCAGCGGCTTCGAAGTAATCGTTGTATACACCGTTGACATTTTCGTTGCGGCTGAATCAACAATAGAAGGCCATTTAGCGACAGTTTTAGTAGGCGCTGTACAAGTATTAGCAACAGCGCTTTCTTTATTCCTAGTTGACCGCGTCGGTCGTAAACCTTTGCTTGTGTTGTCAACCATATTATGCGCCTGCTCAATGGGCGCTCTATCGATTTACTTCTTCCACGAACGACGCGGTGAAGCCGCGAGCATAGGTTTACTTCCTTTAGTGGCACTTATGGTTTTTACCGTGGGATTTTCTATAGGGCTCAACACAATACCTTTTGTGCTTATGGGCGAAATTTTGCCGGAAAATAGACGTTCTGGGTTGAGTTCTGCTGCGGGTTCTTTGAACTTATTAATGATGTTTGTAGTTATTAAGACATACGATGTGATGCGTGATAGTATTTTACTTGATGGTGTTTTTGGTTTCTATACTGTTTGTTGTATTCTTGCCTGCTTTTTTGTCTGTGGTCTCGTTCCTGAGACCAAGGGCCGTACCTTGCAAGAGATTGAAAACTATTTTGCAAATAGACAACAACCCAGTGTGGAGAATGCCAATGGTAATGTTAATGGTTATGGTAATCAGTCTCCTACGTAGGCTACTCTAATATAACTTATGTGTAAATATGCAAATGTTTTTTTCTTTTCAAAACACAGCCCAGTAAAATAGGGGTGGACACTATTCATTTTCGCTTTACTAAATACGTAGGCCTAGTATAAGAAAAGCTTTGTGATGGTCGACTTTTTCGATTTAGGGAATTCTGTGGATTAACACGTTTTGACGTTTCAGGTATCCAAAAAGTGGTTTCTATGAAATGTCTGTCGGTCGGTCTGTCTGTCTGGTCGTCGATTTGTTGGCAAACTACCCAGTGGATTTTGATGAAATGAAAAGTGAAAGAGGGCCCAGGGGGTCCGGACCCCCCGAAATATTTTCAGCGTAGATACACCGGGCAGAATGGAGTTTTAAATATATTAAGGTTAAGCCCCCACTTAGGCGCGGTTTCCACCGGCCGGCTAGGGCTAAATAGAAATACGGTGACGTGGTAGCAGACATTCAAGACTTAAGTGGGATTTCAACTGACCTCGCATTGCAGAATGCAGATGACATTGACGGAAATGTTTGTTTTCCTCTATGCCATAGTTAAAATTGATCAATGATCATACAGTAAAATCACAAACAAAGAAACTAAAATTAAAAAATGGCGTCATGGGATATGTTAAGTACAAACATTTTAATAGATTTCTATAAAAAGAAAAATTCTAATTTCCGTCAATGTCATTTGCATTCTGCAATGCGAGGTCGGTGGAAACCCCGCCTAAGTCTTGAATGTATGCTACCACGTCACCGTATTTGTATTTAGCCCTAGCCGGTCGGTGGAAACCGCGCCTTTGACAAGAGCTGTTAGTTGGGGCTCTGCGCAATCATTCCCAAGCCGGCGACATTGATGTCAACATTTTCTCTCACCTGCTTGATTTGCCGTCCAACCGTGCAGATACGAGTTTCTCATTGCACAGGGCGGATAAAACTTTGTATGAATGAATCCATATTGTAAACAGTTACTTTTGGAGGAATGTATTTTACTTTACTTACCTCACATTCGGTGACGTCAGATGGACAGGAATCTGATATTCCTCGTATGATTTATGTAGATTGAAAGTTTGCCCTCTCACAGCAGACGTAATTAATTTTGATTTTGTCATATTTTTACCATATACAGTATATTGAATATAAAATGTAGGGTTACTTTCTTAATTACTATATAATATAGGTATATATAGGGCTGAACTGCAGGCTACTAGTGGGGTCACAGGTGGCGGATAGTGAACGGCCATCAGATATGATGGTTAGCTGCGAATAAGATGAATAAGCAGTCCCCGACCAAGCAGTACCGAGTGCTGGGGTCCGGTTAAAGATCCCCCACCTAGCTCCTTGGAGCTAGGGCATGGGCACCCTTTTGTCCATGGGAGAGAAAAAGCTCCCTAAAGGCGGAAGAATTCAACAGAGGAGTCATCGGCATAAGGATGCAGAAGGCAACGGGAAACCACTGCATTAAAGGTCCTTCGGGGCATCCCTTGTACAATCATCATGAGCGAAAAGTTTAAAACTTATCGCTCAAATGATCGCCAATCTTCAACGTTGAAGGGGCACGAGAAGAAGAAGAAGAATAGGTATATATATAGGAATATGATTGGTTTTACTAGACAAATATGAACAACCCACACAGGTTGTCTCTTAATCCTTATCCAAGAACGAAATTTATTCATTGCAGAACTTTTCACCTGCAAACAATCCAGTACAGTACAATTATTAAAATTGTTATGATAACAAATCCTTATTTTCAACTTATACTATAACTTACTACATTAGGGCGGTTTGTAACATACTTACTATAGCGTATTTGTTGGTTTTACCTAGCCCACTGACGATATTCTTCATTATAACAAATATCGGATTCGTAAACTTGAACCATAACCTCCCAGCGCTCCCCATGCTTTTATCGAGGTTTTAACAATGTTGCCTTAGTAGGCAGCGTACCCGTTCACAGGGGAGCCTGGCAGGTTACCTGGATGGGCGCAGGGTGCCTAGATGGAAGCAAATATAATTGCTACCTTCAATACAATACCTATATATACCGCTCGACCAGCGCTTACAAGCTATGTAAACAATCTAGGGTTCTTACAGAGTGGAGCCGGGATGTACGCTGGTAGCCGGGATGGTAGCTTACTCGCTTACCGCTATGTAACAATGTTGCCTCAGCAGGCAGTGTACCCGTTCACAACGGAGCCTAGCAGGTTACCAGGATGGGCGCAGGGAGCCTAGATGGAAGGAATTATAATTGCTATCTAGATTGTTACATAGCTTGTAAGCGCTGGTCGAGCGGCGTACTCATGCCCAGTTGGCCTCCTCCTCCAATGTCGAAGTGACTGCTGCTATTACTACGATACAATCAACAATCCCGGTCTGTCAGTGTTTATACACTTACTGTTTTACGATTTCAAATAGTTTTTGGATATTCACAATGGACATAGAAAAACTCGTTTCCGAAGTATTTAATATAGGATCCCTATATGGAATCAGGCGCATCCTGATCACCACAACAGACATATATTAACTAAGTTATGGAACGAAGTGGTGAACGAACTGGAAGTTCTCTTGGTCTCTTTCCCTATTCACACTAAACTCACGGTCATTACTAAAAAATAAAAATCACTTAGTAGCAACACTATCAATCAATATTGTTTCTTCTAATAATCCATCCATCTTGAACTACAAAACAGAACTGCAAGGAAGTAACCGGCGATTAAAACAGTACCAACACGAACACCCCTCATTCCGGCCAGGTACTCATCGACTAAGCGAGTAAGCTACCATCCCAGCTACCAGCTTACATCCCGGCTCTACTCTGTAACACTCTGTAATAAGAACCCTAGATTGTTTACATAGCTTGTAAGCGCTGGTCGAGCGGTATATATAGGTATTGTATTGAACTACATTTTTTTATTTTACAGAGTTGCATACAATTTGAACTATTTGTGTGTTTTCTGACAATAATTTTCTTAGTTTCCATATCACTAATTATGTTGGAGGGTTTGTTTTGTAGAATTAGAGTATTAATATAACTACAAATAGTTGGTATTTTTTCCTCGAGTTATGCACAATTCTTGATTGAAGAATGTTTACTTTTATTGAATAGAGAGCCTACTGATGGCACAGCTGAAACGCAACCAATAATTTATTATTCCATAAACGGTCATTACTAAACAATGAAAACCATTTAGTAGCAGCACTATCAAGCAATATTGTTTCTTCTAATCCATCCATCTTGAATTACAAAGCAGAACTGCAACGAAGGAACCGGCGAATAAAACAGTGCCAACACGAACACCCCTAGTTCCGGCCAGGTACTACCCATCGATTAAGCGGGTAAGCTACCATCACGGCTACCATCGTACATCCCGGCTCTACTCTGTGAGTACCCTAAATAAAGCTGTGTTACAGGCCGGATCCAGCGGAAAATTTAGGGGGGTCACAAGTTTTTTTTATATGTTTAAAAGGCAATTAGTTTTGTTTAAAAGTTGAGTTTTATAATTTTTTTTATTTACTAGGCATCTTGTATGAATTTATTATGCATTTACTCATTTGGGGGGGGGGGGGGGTCATGACCCCCGTGCCCCATGTGGATCCGCCACTGGCTGCGTTACAAGTTATTATTTAATTTTGCACTGCTCTGATTGAACGTCACACAAGCACCATATACTCAAAACTATTCCTACTTTCTCATTTACATAGGTGTATAGCTACAGGATTTGATAGCAGACCAGCTGTCGTAATTAAGTAAGTCGTAAGTCGTAATTTAAGTCGTATAAGTAGCGCTCTCCACCCAGACTCTTCAAAATGTTATGAGACATTTCTTCTGGTTTAGTCCATATCTTTGATTATACCAAATTCAGAGAAATTTATTTTATGCAAGAACTGATATCGGGTGTCTGTTTCTTTATAACATGATAATAATTATAACAATAATAATGTCCTGAGGGACTTTTTATGCACTTATAGTGCCCTACAGGTCCCTTGTCCAATGCCAACGGCCCCATGGAGTTCGGACAGTATTTGTATTGATTCCGTAAAAATTTTAGACCATTGGCAAACTGGTATGCGTCCTCCATGTCAACCTACACCTGCTACAAGCGATAATGGACAAGCTAAGACGAACTTGCCATTGAGAGTTGAGACAATGAAGCAGGCGAAGGCATGACTTAACAAATTACTGATACGAGTCTTCTTAATAACTTACCAGTAACTTCTGTTATCCAAGACAAATATCTAGCTACTGGTATTGCAATCCATGGGTCATTTCGATCACTTTCAAAACATTTCCACCCCTGGCTTACTACCCCCACCACCGTCGTGCGTCCCGTCGTTTCGTCATCGACAAGAAGTGGACCTCCCTCTTGATCCTGAAATGTTAATACCATGCGTTTGTTAGAGAAAACTGCACTTCTCTACCCCTTTCCGGACTGGACTGTATTATTATTGCTTTCCCTTATTTATAAGGAAAGCTTTGTGATGAACAAAATTTTCAAATCCGAGATTTCAATGGGTTTACACGTTTTGAGGTCCCAGGAACCCAAAAAAGTGTTTTTTTTTCGAAATGTCTGACTGCTTGTCTATCTGTCTGTTCATCGATTTGCGGGCAAACTACTCGGTGGATTTGATGGATTAAATGTGGCATGTAATTGCCCCAATATCATACCTCGGGACCATTTTTTTTTTATATTTTGGGCTGACTCAATTTTGGGGGTTTTATTCTCAAAAACATTCAAAAAAACGTATACTATTTTTTTTCTCTAAAACGGCTCAAACAATTTCTTATAAATTCACATATATTGTAGTCGTTAGTAATGTTAACAAAACGCGGGGCGTCGCTTGTCCCTTTAATAGTTTGCTTCTGGGGGGGGGGGGGGCAGCAAGCATTGTCGGATTTACAAAAAACCACCCTTACCTGCAACCCCTGTCAAGGAGGGACTCCACTCAACGCCTCCGTAAAGGACGAATAAGAATTCTTAAAAAGTTTGCCAAATTACAAAATCTGTGCCAGTAAATTCCTTGGACGGCAGGCAGCTCTATCTACCAATGATACTTGGCCGTGCCGTGTCCAGTTTTTAATTGTGAATTTTGATGGGAACTTATGCCCAGGTAGAGATTATACACTACCTGACAGTTCTCTCCAGTGCGAACAGCGCAGATATTTCCATCATTACCATTTCCTAATCTCTTACATCGCTCGGTGGCCACTATTTCTAGAGTCATATTAGAGAAGTCGTACATTATTGGTTGAGTTCGTCTTTCGAGGCGGTAACCTGAAAGAATAAACAATCATAATGATTATAATTGCAAAGGCTTTCACTGCCGAAGTTACGTGATGAAGCGCTAGAATCCGGGATGACAGGCCGTCTTTCCAAACGTTTTGTCTAAATCTGTGATCGACATCTTCAATGGAACTGCGTAGACTTCTGAGATTGTATCTCGGAGGCTGAGCAGCAAGTGTTTGGGCAGGGTCCACTGATATTTATACTAGTATGGAACAATGGAAGTATGTGGTATAGTATGGGTGTGGCATGTAGTGTGTATGAACTGAAAGTAGGTTAGTTCTGAATGGATATGAGTTGGTACGGGAGGAGTGTTGAGGAGTGTTATGAGAGTAGGGGAAGTGTGGGTACAATACAGTGATCATAGAAATGCTTATATCGACTGCTTAATATTTTTATATATATTACGCCAACCTTACTTCATGGCGACCGTGACAGGACATTTCGGGTTTTTATTTTGTATTTTGAATTAAGCACTCGATATTGGCATTTCCATGATCACTCTATTGTACTCACACTTCCCCTACCCTCATAATATTCCTCAACACTCCTCCCGTACCACGTTGGGTACCAACTTATATCCATTCAGCACTAACCTACTTTCAGTTCATACACACTACATGCCACACCATACTATACCACAAGTACGCTTTCAGAAAGACCACGGCCTATCTAATCTAATGGGTTAATTGTAAGGCCCAAAATTCGCCCATAAGAGAAATAAAGACAGTTTTCTTTCTGTCTTCTTTCTATCATCCCGGATTCTATTTATTTATTTTATTTGTTCCTGTGTGGGCGACTGCTATTTTGGTGAGTTTTCAGACGAAAATGAGTCTCGAGAGGCGCGGATAACGGACAAACACTTGTATTTACATCAAAATCAAGTAGGCTAGGTTGCATTATCTTTTTTTGAAATATATATATAACATATTTTTGAATAATGAATAGCATTGTGTAGGGAAGATCAGTGAAGGTTTGAAAAGCAAAATGTCACTGCGGATGTGCATTTGGAGTAAAAAACGAAGCCGGAACAGCTATATGCTTGAATAGGTGCATGAGAGGCACATAACCGGTGGGTGGTAGCAAGTTACTTCGTTTCTAATTCAGAAAAGGGATGAACACCTTACAGCATTCAAGAACGGACAAGGCAAAACAGGTAGACTTCATTAGAGGTAGAGGCAAACGCTGTTGTCTCGACAGTAAAGTAGTACCTAGTGACCCAATAGCAGAGCTTCGACTATACGATTCTATTATAGCTGACCTGAGGGAGGTAAGCTAAGGAAACCGCCAAATGAAGCTAAATGGAAGGGTAAAGTGATTCCTCTTGAACAAATATCAAGCCAAGCCAAGGTTCCCGTCTATTGAGTTGCAGATTTTGAAGTCAAACTTGTATGAGAGGAAAATATATTCAAATTTTTCTTAAAGGCTTAAGGAATGACGACTGTTATAGTGCGTGTTTGCAACCTAATCACGTGCTCTTGTCTTCCAATTATTATTTAAAAAAAAAAAAATGGTTTTGACCAGGCCCCAAGGCCAAGATTTTTCTTAAAAATATCTTGTTTGAAGCAATCGTGCAGTAGAAAATAACACTCACGGTTTTTATGACGATATACTATAATTTGATAGTTAAAAAAATGTTTTTTAAAGGGCTTCCTAGCGTCTACGTTTCCCTAAACACGGGGAAAACGTATTCCTCTGCATTCTCCATGAGTAGGAAACACCTGCATTACATTGGCTTACCAGGAGTATCTGCTTGTGTACCAACCGAAGTGCCAAAGTCCACTGTAGTAGGTAAGCATGCTGGTACAACTCCTGTCTTTTCATAGTCTATGGGTTTCTTTAACTTGATAATGGCTATGTTATCGGCTCCACTTCCTCTATTATAATCCGGATGCACGACAAATTCACCAACAGGTAGTTGGTTTTCCTGTTGTTCTGAAATAATTAATATAACCGGTACGAGTTACCCCGTACATGCTTTCTTATTGCTTTCCAATTTATACGTTGTAGGCCTATAAGCAAAGATTTGTGTTGGTCGAAATTTTATATTCCGAGCTTTCAACGGATTTACACGTTTTGAGGTCCCAGGAACCCAAAAAAGTGTTTTTTTACTAAATGTATGTCTGTCTGTCGCTCTGTCTGTTCATCGATTTCCCAGCAAACTACTCAGTCGATTTTGATGAAATATAGCATGTAGCTTTATAAAAATCATACATATTAGGACAGTTATTTTTTATTTTGGGCCAACTCAATTTGGGGGGGGGGGGGGGTTTATTCTCAAAAAACTCCAAAAAGACGTCTAAATACATTATTTCACAAAAACGGCTCCAATGGTTTCTTCTAAATTCACATATATTATAGTCGTTATTAATGTTAATAAAATGCGGTGGTTCAGTTGCCCATTGATAGTTTGTTTCTGGGGGTAAAAAAATTAAAATAACATCATTTTAATGAAAAATTCCACACAGTCCTACCAAAGTTACCTGAAAAGAACCTCTCGCTCATCAACCTCGATACGCCCAAAAAGCCAATGTGATCCTTATACTCTAAAATCTGCTGCCCTCGAACCCATCGCGGAGCGCTACAATGAAGAGGACTGGTTGCACGTTTACACAGACGGATCAGCGAGCAACAGGGGCCGGCTTTTTCTGTTCCCTCTTCGATGGACGCTCGGCGTTCGGATGAAACGCTTGCAACAATGACGGCGAAACAGCTGCGGTTCATCGGGCAGCTGAAGCGCTCCTCAGTCTGAAGTGCATCCAAAGGAGAGTCGTATTCCCAATTGATTCACTGGCCGCAATCATAACCCTCACAGAAAACTCCTAAACAGACTGCGAGCTGACTAAGAACTGCCCTAAAACTCTTTCTGCAATGCCGTGGCACCTCGTACTTCAATGGGTGACTTACTTGACCTATGATGGCGCGTTCAGCCGTGAGGGACTTCTGGCCTCACACACAATTCGCCAATTTCAATGGGTACCAAGTCAAATCGGTCTGCTGGGAAACGAACGTGCAGATGCTCTAGTGAAGGAGAACACTTACCTTACCTCTTACCTCAACCCAGTAATGACGTATCATCACTGACATCTGCGAAGAACACTATAGAAACCGCAATTGAAAAACAACATAGGAAAGCATTCGATGAGGAAACAGTGGGAATCACTCGTAAACCAGCCCATACCGCGTGATCTACAGAGGGCTGATGCAGTCGCAAATTTAGACTCTGTACTGGGCACGACTACCTGCAAGGGCACCTTCACCGGATCGGGGTTGTAGACTCGGACACCTGTCCCCATTGCAACTCTGGGAGAATGGACGGTCTACACCCTCAGGATTGCGCAGCCCTCTCCAACAACCAAGACAGAAACCCCATGCGCCTTTACTGGGAGTCTCGTCAGCATATAGCAGAGATGCCAAGAGCTCTGGCATTGGATAAAGGAAAGTAAGTCCTTGTGAGAGTTTCCTTGGTGACTTCGTGGAACTTGGAGAACATCATGAGTAGAGGAGGAAGAAGTCAGATGATGGATTTTATCCGAAACCGGTCACTATTAAAGTATTTTACTGTGGATCATTGCGTTCTTCTTCCTCTACTCATGAAGGAAAGTAAGTACAGCAGTATGAAAATGACAAAAAAATAATTTTTCTGCGAAACATTTCTATCGACAATTTCTACCTTCAGGCATGTTTTAGGTGTTACATAAAAAACATGATAGAATATTCAGGCTCAAATGCATTGCGTGCCCTGCAATTATTACTGTGTGATAGGCCAGATGGGGCCAGACAGACGAAAGCAACACCATGTGCTCGTGTGGTCAGAGGCAGGACATGGACCACCTGTTCCAGTGCAGCCTATGTCCGGTCCAATGCACGAGGGATGACCTATGGCAGGCCAACAGTGCTGCCTACGACTTCACCCGATTTTGGGATGTTCGCCTGGACACGAAAAAGTAAGTATTACTGTGTGGTAATGTGTTGGTCTGACCGATCTAGAATATGCAATGCCATCGATTATCTCAGTGCTTTGGGATAGGCGATATCCTAGGGGCCGTTGCCAGAGGGGGGCGGGGGTCCAAACCCCCCCCCCCCTTCCCAAATGGTTGCAGCGTACACTAGATAGAATGGAGTTTCAAAGATTTTTAAATCTATTGAGATTACCTCACCTCCAGTGATGTCAGGTGAACAACCCCGAGTGGACAACCCCGGACCGGTTCTTTATCAATTAGTAGGCCTATAGGTACCGTACCTGTTTTTCTGTAAATACTGTAATAAATGTACGGTATACAATGTAGTCAAATGGTCCATACACTATCAATGCTCTCTTCAATACTTTTTTGGGAAGGCAATCAGTTCGATTTTATTGCTCTATGGTCTATTTAACACCTATAACATACTGAAATTAAAAATCATCGATAGAAAGGTTCCACAGAAAAATATATTCTATAGTAATTTTTTATGACAATTGAGTCTTTTTAATTTTTTCGCCCCCCAGAACCAAACTATGAAGGGGCAAGAAGTGACCTATTAGGTTTTCTTTACATGAATACCGTAACAACGATTAGTAATGACGACTACAATATACTTATGTACAGGTATGTTATGTTGTGTAGGAATTGTCAAGTCCCCCTAAAAGAACCGGTCCGAGTTTACTCGAACATGCTTTCCAAATTATCAATTAGTAGCTAGAGAAAATAAGTAATTTTATGGTAAATAATTTCCTATGGTTTCATTTCGGATATCTCGGGGGGGGGGGGGGGGGGGAGGGGGGGGGGTCCACCTGACGTCACTGCAGGTGAGATAACTTCAATAAATTTAAAAACCTTTAAAACTCCATTATATATAGTGTACGCTGTAACCATTTGGGAAGGAACCCAAGGACCCCCTCTGGCAATCGCCTAGGATATCACCAATCCCAAAGCGCTGAATTAATCGATGGCATTGCATATTCTAAACCGGTCAGACCAACATATTACCACACAGTAATAATGGCAGGGCACGCAATGCATTTGAGCGTGACTTTTCTATCATTTTTTCAAAAAACATTTTTAATTTATCATATCGTATCATAATTTATCAATTAGTAGTTAGAGAAAATTAGTAATTTCGTGGTAAATAATTTTCCTATGGCTAAATTTTCGATATCTGGGCAGGGGGCCCTGTCTACCTGACGTCATTGGAGGTGAGGTAAATTCTAGATAGGTCAGACCAACACATTACCATACAGTAATAATGGCAGGGCACGCAATGCATTTCACCGCGAATTTTCTATCATTTTTTCAAAAAAACAATTTTTCATCAATACCAAAATGTTTTTTGCGAAAGCAACCTGTCCGGTTTCCTTACTCAATTTAACACCTAAAACATGACTGAAGGTAGAAATCAGCGATCGAAAGGTTTAGCAGATATATTATTTTTTAGTCATTTTTCATGAAAATTGAGTTATTTTTTTTTTTTACCCCCAGAAGCAAACTATCAAGGGGAAAGCGACCCCCCGCATTGTCAACATTAATAACGACTACAGTATATGTGAATTTAAAAGAAATCGTTGGAGCCGTTTTTGAGAAATAAATTTTTTATAAGTTTTTTATGAGTTTTTTGAGATTAAAACTCCCCCAAATTGAGTTAATCCAAAATAAAAAAAATTGTCCTGAGGTATGATTTTTGAGAACCTAAATGCCGAATTTCATCAAAATCGACTGAGTAGTTTGCCGAAATCGACGAACAGACAGACAGACAGACAGACATACAGACATACTGACATACAGACAGAGCGACAGACAGACATTTCGTAAAAATCACTTTTTTGGGTTCCTGGGGCCTCAAAATGTGTAAATCCGTTGAAATCTCGGAATCGAAAATTTCGACCATCACAAAGCTTTCCTTATACTACGTATAAATTGGAAAGCAAAAAATGGTCTCAAGGTATGATTTTTATGAACCAACATGCCGAATTCCATAAAAATCCACTGTGTAGTATGCCAACAAATCGACGAACAGACAGATCGACAGACCGACAGACAGACATTTCGTAAAAACCACTTTTTTGGGTTCTTGGGACCTCAAAACGTGTAAATCCGTTGAAATCTCGAAATCGAAAATTTTGACCATCACAAAGCTTTCCTTAATACTACGTATATAGATTGGAAAGCAATAACTCTATTGGAAAGCCTTACTGTTGGTGCTAATTAACTCGTGAGCCACTCACATTCAATTACTATGATAAATACATAAATAAGGAACCATGAAATGGGTTCGCTATAAATTCTTTGCAATCGCTACGCTGACCATCCAGGGGTAGCGATGGACCCAAGCCAACACAAGGCAAGCTTTTAGAAAAGTTTGGCTTAACTTGGAAATAATTGAAAAACACTGGGAAAAACTATGATGGGGTGTTTGGATTGTGTATGCTTCATGCCAAACCAAAGTTCAGTCCATTAGTAATGAGTAATTATTCAAAATATAATTACAAAGGCTTTCATGGCCGGAGTTACGTGGTGAAGCAATTGAATTCGGGATGATAGGCCGTGGTCGTCCTGAAATTTCTTACGGAAGGTACTTTCGAACGTTTCGTCTACAGCAGTCTGCTGTGCCTCCAAGACACAATCTTAGAAGTCAACGCAGTTCCACTGAAGATGTCGACCGCAGCTGTTGACGAAACGTTTGGAACGACCACCCCGGTTTGCTTCGTCAATTAATGAAAGCTTACCCAGTTCTAGGGCTATATAGCGCTCGGTTTGTAGATAATTGCGAAATATTTCAGCCTCCAGTGCGCATGTCGCCGAAGTTACTGCTACCTGGCTGGATATGATGGTAGTGCCACAAAGAAACTGGGACCGGTAGCGGCGCTGATCTTGAGTAATAGACGCAAATGAAGGGAAGTTGATGGTACTCATCTGCAAGAGCAACCATAGTATCTAGAATTCGATATTAAACGAAGAGAAAAAACAGAGCACGTAATAATAATATCTTCTAGATAGAGTTAGAAACAGAAAGTTTTTGTTGAAATGGATTATATACTTAAAAAATGAGGAAACTTCTTAATTTACACTAATATCCAGATTATAGTATATTTATAAAAAATCGTTTTAATTCTTCTTTCCTCGTACACGACTAGCCCGATTTGACTAAATGATTTGAATAAATAAATAGACAAATATATTCGTATATGTAGCCTATATTTCTGTTAAATTATTCAATCAAGTAATCAACTAATAATCGGAAAAGAAAAGAAAGACTAGTACATAAAGGAAAATCGTGAAAAAGGCAGTTCTGTCATTGTTATTGTGCTAGTGACTGTGTAGAAAGCTTTCTCTAAGTGATGGTTTCTAAGCAATTTAGTGAAGTTAGTAGCATTTCTCGCCGCTCTCAGAGAATAGAGATAGAGAAAAACTACTAGGCCGCCCGCCCATTAACTGCATACAACAATAAAAATTACAACGCTCCCAAAAATGCAGACATATAAAGGTTGTCAACAAAAATGAAGCAATAATTATGACAAAGCGGTAGAATCTAAGCTGCTGAGTCTCCCAGATAAAATTTTAGCAGTCTACGCAGTTCAACTGAATATGTGAACCGCAGATGTTGACGAAACGTTTGGAAGTACACTTTCAGATTGACCACGGCCTGTCAACCCCCGATTCTACTTCTTCATCATGTATCTCCGACCATAAAGGCTTTTTAATTATAATGAAGCAATTTCATTAAAATACTTACGGAGCTCCTTTGTCCACATTCACATTGCGCTGAAGTTTCCAAAAGAGCGAACCCAGCCAGCAGTGTTATTACAGGTCCAAACATGTTGATGTAGGACTATCGGAAATCTGAAAAAAAAGTATCGAACACCTGCTAAACTAAATTAATGCATGCATCCGATTGACCTCTTCAGTCGCCTCTGTGGGTTAGTACCCGTGTTGAGTTACGACACGTCTCCGATCGTATAGCGTCTAGCGACTATCACAATTTGAAGCACGCTTCCACCTTGTCATCGAAGTCGATATTTTCATTGCTTAAATGCATGTCGCATAGTCGCGATGTCCGTCGACTTTGACTACAGGCGGCAATGGACACGCTGAAACATGCTTATCATTAACATTGTGTGTACAATGCATCAGTTCCACTTCGCCACTGTTGTCAATATACGATTAACGTACCCTGCGGTCATTTCAAGCTATATTTTAGGAAAATGCCTATTTTGCATACACAAGGGGAATAGAATGGAACTCGATTTCGTATTGTAAGAAGATCCACCTTGGCCCCAAGGGGAACATGCGTGTTTTTCGTCTAAGAGAAACTGAGAAAAACCACTTTCCCGCATCAAAATGAGGTAAATTTAAAACAATTTAAAAATGATTAATTTAAAAGTACGTGTAAAATTTGTAGACTTGTAGTCGAAAGAAGCTGGCAAGCTCCAATAGCTATGCCACATTTGCGCGGGAAACAATTAGAAAAGTTGATGTGAAATTCATTTTCTATGGGAGCCCATTTTCCAATTCTACGTCCAGGCAGTACATAAGTACCAACAAATGGAAGCTAAAAGGAAATATGCAAAAATATTTCCTCACAGTTTGATGAAAATGACATTCTATCTTGTGTAATTTTGTCACCTAATGCGGCTATGGCTCTTTTAATTTTCAGGAAGTACTAGTAGGTAGTAAACTATTCCCCACTATTCTCTACGTGCATGCACACGGGGATTTTATAGCTTAAAATCATGAGATCATGCAAACCGACTATGCATTACGATTTATGATTGGGCTTCCACACTGTACGTACCCTTCCCCCCTACGCGTCCAAGTAATAAGTACCTAATGACACTAAATAGCAACCTCAAAATATATACTACCATAGATAGTGCCATAATTACTTGCTGTTATTATTATTATCATAATAATTATTATTATTTGGACACAATAAAGCTACGACAGGAACCGGAATCAGCTTCCGGTCGAATATTATATTCCCTATGACAATGGCACATCAAGGCCGTTTTATTTAATATGAAACCGTTTCAGATCAATCTGGTCGATGTAGGCAGCCCCAAAACAGTCCGACCGTGGCTGCCAGTGCTGGACAGTGGCCAACCACGTGTTCCGCGGTTTCCTCAGACTCATTACAGTGCCGGCAGGCGATAGGACCTTCATGACCCAGTTTGGCCATGTGGGCCCTGAAAAAAACCGTGACCAGTAACCAGTGCTGCCGTCAGTCTGTGTAATCTCCAAGCGTTCTTAGGGGAGATAAATAATTTTGATATGCGCAATTCGGGCGTTCAACGCCTTACCATTCTTAGGTCTCTATGTAGGCGGTTGACAAGGTACCGGGTTTTAGGCTTTAACCTTGCTATATAATGGAGTACACTCGTTCGTTAGCTTCTAATTGAGTGCATAAATGCACCTGTGCAAATTAATAAAAGTGCACGTCTACTAACATGTAAAGAGTAAATGTAAAGTGTAAAGAGTTGTCTTTTTTTTTTTTTTTTTTTTTTTTTTTTTAAAAGCGCGGGTCCCTGTTGGGAATTTGTGCTAGGAAATTGGGAATGTTTACCAATTATTTAGTGGTAGTGAGTTAACAGTTCTTTTGTGTAAGTAGTGGGGAGGGGGGGGGGCATATTGTCTTATATCTTCAGTACAATAATGAAGTGGGTATTCTTCATTATAACCCTGGTAGCTATGTTTTTGCCCCTTGCAATTGCCAAGGTAAGCAGAAGAGACAATCCGAAACCTCACTGTCATTTTTTTGGTCAAAATCCAATTACATAGAAAATGTCGATAGAAGAGACATGTATAGGATGTCATATGGTAGAATATTTGTTCATCTTCATTATGATATATGAGTGCGTAGTCAGCTTTTTATTTACAAGAGGTCTTGGGCAAAATTGGCGCCCTATGATAACAAAGTTTACGGTAGGAGTGCCAAAAATTATAGCTTAAATCAAATCAAATTTGAAAATTTGAAAATTATAGCTTAGTGATTGCTTCTAAATCCAATGTTCCAACTATTGCAATTTTACGCTATGCTTGAATTATTATCAGGGGATAATCATGGCATTGTCCAAGTAGTTCAAAGATTGAGTATAAAAGCAATTACAGGGCATTCAGTTCAAGGGCGGATCCAGCGCAAAATTTAGGGGGGGGGGGTTACAAGTTTTTTTTAAAGTTGAAAAGGTAATTTTTTTGTTGAAAAGTTGAGTGTTATTAGATGTTTTTTTTTACTACTACGTATCTTATGAATTTACTCATTTAGGGGGGTCATGACCCCCCTGACCTCCGTGGCTCCGCCATTGATTCAGCTACCGTTTCCTTTTGACTCTCTTGAACAAATTAACTGAAATGGACATTGCCCGGTAAGCTGCCGACACGGTACATCAATTTTACCGGCCACAGTTTTGGATCTCGTTCGAACTGACATCCTTTGCGCCCGTTACTTGTTACAATTCAAGTTTTGATAATTGTGGCCGATTGTTGTTAGTAGTAAGTAGTAGTAATGAAAATGTAGAAAAACATTATATCTATACTTGGAGACATAACATAATTAATTCATATAGCAATTGCTCCTGTAGAATTTGCTTTTTACTTCGGTAAAGGTTTGCTCTTCGAATACAGTTAAAATGACCAGGAACTATGAATTAATTAATGAAATAATCGGAATTATTGATGACCAATCAACGAGGCAACAGTGCTCAGTCACTCGTTATTAAATGATTATGTAACATACAGGAACCTGATGGCTGCTGAGCCGCTGTTTGCTGTGGGCTGGATCGGAATCGCATTCTCACCGTCTTTCGCCATACTGCTGAGCGCTCGGTTGCTGAAGGGCCTCGCTGCAGGACTAGTCATACCAGCAGCACAAGTTTATGTGAGTACCTGTAGTCTAACTCCAACTATTTAACCAAGCCTACTTCCTTTTTTTCCAATGCAGCAGACATGCCATAATCAATGAATGTAATTTTCGAGTGCAATATGAGTGGAAAAATAATAAAAATAAAAAGCCAACGGCACGTGGTGTTCCCAAGCGGTCACCCATCCAAGTATTAACCACGCCCGAGGTTGCTTAACTTCGGTGATCGGACGCGAACCGGTGTGTTCAACATGGTATGGCCGTTGGCGTAGAACATACTGAGGTCACAAATACATCAATGTAATTTTCGAGTGCAATATGAGTGGAAAAATAACAAAAATAAAAAGCCAACGGCACGTGGTGTTCCCAAGCGGTCACCCATCCAAGTACTAACCACACCCGATGTTGATTAACTCCGGTGTTCGGACGAGGACCGGTGTGTTCAGCATGGTATGGCCGTTGACGATGCAAATACGGTTGTCACAAATACCTCAATGTAATTTAAAAGTCCAATATGTGTGGAAAAATAAATCAAAGAAAAAGCCAACGGCACGTGGTGTTCCCAAGCGGTCACCCATCCAAGTACTAACCACGCCCGATGTTGCTTAACTTCGGTGATCGGACGAGAACCGGTGTGTTCAACATGGTATGGCCGTTGGCGTAAAAAATACTGAGGTCACAAATACATCAATGTAATTTTCGAGTGCAATATGAGTGGAAAAATAATAAAAATAAAAAGCCAACTGCACGTGGTGTTCCCAAGTGGTCACCCATCCAAGTACTAACCACGCCCGATGTTGCTTAACTTCGGTGATCGGACGAGAACCGGTGCGTTCAACATGGTATGGCCGTTGGCGATGCAAATACGGTTGTCGCAAATACCTCAATGTAATTTAAAAGTCCAATATGTGTGGAAAAATAAATAAAAGAAAAAGCCAACGGCACGTGGTGTTCCCAAGCGGTCACCCATCCAAGTACTAACCACGCCCGATGTTGCTTAACTTCGGTGATCGGACGAGAACCGGTGCGTTCAACATGGTATGGCCGTTGGCGATGCAAATACGGTTGTCGCAAATACCTCAATGTAATTTAAAAGTCCAATATGTGTGGAAAAATAAATAAAAGAAAAAGCCAACGGCACGTGGTGTTCCCAAGTGGTCACCCATCCAAGTACTAACCACGCCCGATGTTGCTTAACTTCGGTGATCGGACGAGAACCGGTGTGTTCAACATGGTGTGGCCGTTGGCAAGTAGTTCCTCCGTTATCTTTCTATTCCAAGACTGACACGGTGTCTTATCGAAGTCTCAAGTGCTACTGGGAGAAATCCTATGATGTTGCTGCACGATATGTGATTATAATACAAAGCCACTATAATTTACAAAAATATTATATTCTTCATTTTTTCTGCGAAAGGTTGAGACGGGCTGGATGGGCATTTAGAGCTCAGCCACACAACAATTCCGCGGTAGATTTCTCTTGAAAGCGGGTACTCGCTATATGCCTAATACAGTCAAAGGTAGTTATATAGATTGCGTGTAAACCGCGCGGGAACAGTCTGTTGAACTGTTCGTTTGCTCTCCGTCCATTTGATTCCCTGTTATATAATTATGTGCTAAAACCCAGCACATGACAGCAGTGGCGCAGCATACATGTCAGCAGCCGTGACTAAAGGCACAACACTAAGTAAGCAGCCGTGACCAGTAGGTGCAGCCAGCTCCGGCATGAAAAAGGCAGTCGTTGTCGCACTTCGTAGCTATTATCAAGTATGTTTTAGTGTTAGGAATTATATGGGCGTTTTTTAAAAAGAAATTTTTCGTCTTTGGAAATTTAACTGGCGCTGCGGACAGGATTGTCACGATCACGGTCTACTTTCCGAACTTTCCCTAAACGTGAATTTTAGTGCAAAAACTTAAGGGTAGTTTATTAGGAGACGGGTTTGGACATAGGACTGTGAGTGGTTCTTAAACCTTAACGTGGCATTACTTTATATTTGTGCATACCCCTTGTGTTCCATTGGCGGATACTGGTTCCGGCGAACAAATAAGGAGAGATAAGGAGATACGGTGACAGCGAACTCAAAATATAAGGAACACCTACGGACCCTTCAGAAGATGGTTTTGCTCATCCCTCTGTAAGTCCCTTGTTCCTATATATTGTAATATTTTAGTAGTAGTTGTATGGTTTGACACAGTCCCAGGCCACGGTGTGGGCCCATAGGACTCCAGTGGACCTCCTGATTATAGTGGATTCCGAACCACTTGGGAAACACAGTGAAGTCACACGATTAGTTCGGAGGTGACCAGGACAAGTCCTACCATGTTTCCCTACCGGCACGTGCACACGACCAATTTATCTGCAGCTTTGAACCTGCTCTGGTCCGCTGGATTCAACTTGGTATGGCGGCCGGCTAGTATTTTAGTAAGGATTATAATTCTAGTTCACTTTGTTCTCCAACAATTTCTAATTCTATTTCTGAATCCGTATCAGAACTGGACATACAGATTGTTTATTCAACAAACAATTATAACATTTTAGTAAGGATTATAGTTGTTTGTTGAATAAACAATCTGTATGTCCAGTTCTGATACTGATTCAGAAATAGAATTAGAAATTGTTGGAGACCATAGTGAACTAGAAAATTTAGCCAAAGCTTTACCTAAGCGAATAATTTTAGCGCAACCTAGGTTAAATTTTAATCAATCACCGAAAATGACTAACCAAAACCCTGCAAACCCTGATAAGGGCGAAGTTCAAATGCTAATGAATGCTATACCTGAATACTTTCCCGAGGCAAACTTATCAATTTTTATAAATGGAGTGGATAAGCTGGTAAAACATCTAGACGGCAGATTAACACCAGACATATCATACATTTTAAGTTTTTCTATTGTGGTATAGTATGGTATAGCATTGAGTATTGTTGTGTAAGCGTTACTAGCTGTATTTACCGTTAAGAGTGTGTATGAACTGAAAGTAGGAGAGAGGAGGTGATATGTAGAGGTACCTTGCATGGTACGGGGGATTAGAGAGAGAACCTTCAAAGAGTTAACAATACAGTACAATAATCGAAGTTACGTGATTTATTATTACGGACCTTACTTCAATTACTTTAATTATGTTACTTCACTATTCGTTCAAAAATTAAAGGAGAGGCTAGGGACTACATAGCTCATTACGGTGCCACAGACTGGGACGATATTCGAAAGACATTACTACAAAAATATGGGGACCAACGTAGTGAGGAAATTCTGGTATCCAACCTTACCTATTGCGTCCAGAAAAGATCGAAAAATTTTATGGATTATTACGCTAGACTTTTAAAAATCTACAACGACATCATGCAAAATATTTCACTAAACATAAGTGACGCTAATCTATTGGCATTCAGGAAAGTGGAATATGCGAAGTTAGCCCTTAGGACCTTGCAAATAGGCATAATCGAACCCTATAGAACATTCTTGAGTCATTTTCAGCTCAATACCATTGAGGAGTGCATTGCAAACTGCAACCACCTTGATAATAGACAGCATGAGTACGATTATTGCGAATTTTCGAGAAAAACTCAAGAATAGGGCTTTTTCAAAAACCCAACGACTTCCTCCCCACTTCAAGTACCTCCAAAGGTGATTCAATCCATGCCTCCAGCCCAAAAGTTTCAATATCAGAGTCAACCTGCTTTTGCCTCAAAACCTCAATTTTTCCAACCTATATTCCGGCCACAATTCCAGCAACAGCTCAGGCCTAATCCTTTCAACCTGCCACCCCAGAGGCCAACACAACCGGCATTTCAAAATCCATCACCATTCAGGTCGTTTCAACCTCAACCACCAAGATTCCAACCCTACCAACAAAAACCATTTTTTGGATCAGGGAAACCAAACAACCCCCCAAACGCATTACCACCTCCTACACCCATGTCAGTACAATCAAGAGTTCGCTCTAACCATGTAAAGCAAAGGCCATGGTTCAATAATCCCAGGCCCCTATTCAACCTGCAGTCAGAAGAAAATGAACCAGAAGCCCAGGACTATTACTGTGACGCTGGTTACTATCCCGAATGTGACGAGTCTTACTACGAGACCCAAAACACACAGTACCAACATGAGACGTATGAAACCGAACAAACAGAGGAAGAACAGGGAAATTTTCCTGTAGTAGCCTCAACAGAGGAGAAAACGTAATAATTGACCTGAATTCAATTCGTAGCAAACCTAAATTACCCTTCTTTTATTTACCAAGTTTGGACATGAAAATCTTGATTGATTCAGCTGATTTTGCTTTCCAATTTATACGTAGTATAAGGAAAGCTTTGTGACGGTCGAAATTTTCGATTCCGAGATTTCAACGGATTTATATGTTTTAAGGTCCCAGGAACCCAAAAAAGTATTTGGTTTTGTACAAAAAAATGTTTTTTGTTTTTTAAATGATAGAAATTTCACGCTCAAATGCGTTGCGTGCCCTGCCAGTATTGCTGTGTGGTAATGTGTTGGTCTGACATATCTAGAATTTCCCTCACCACCAGTGACGAGTGACGTCAGGTGGACACCCCCCCCCCCCCGAGATATCGGAAATTTAACCATAGAAAAATTATTTACCATGAAATTACTCATTTTCTCTATCTACTATAATTTTGATAAATTGGAAAGAATGTTCGAGTAAACTCGGACCGGTTCTTTAGTAGGCAGCAGCTGATATTTTTCACCCAGCTATGATCTACTGCGGTCCGACTGATCTCATATTTCGCACACATATTCTCGATGACATTTCATGGTACAATAAGACTTGGTTTTTTCTACGATAAATAAATAATAAATAAATATTGACTTTTTTTGTTCTATTACTAAGCCAACCTAGCGGAGTTGGGGCTATAAAGCCGTCTCTTACACTCAACTAGGAAGACCCGGGTCCGCCTGCTGTACATGCCCTCCGAAGCATGGCCAGAAAATGTAGCCAGTGTGGGGCTCGAACCAACAACCTTTCGGGTGAAAGTATGAGTCTGTGCCACTACTCTAAATGTCCTGACAACGATGTGGGGTGCGAACCGCCATATACCTTAACTCGGGCCCAATAGATATTGAGAAAGCTGATAATTAAATGCATACAAATAGAACTGGTCCGAGTTTACTCGAACATGCTTTCCAATTTATCGATTAGTAGAGAGAGAAAATGATTAATTTCATGATAAATATATTTCCTATGGTTAAATTTCGGATATCACGGATGGGGAGGGGGGGGGGGGCCTGACCACCTGACGTCACTGAAAGTGACGTAAATTCTAGATGGGTCAGACCAAGCAAAGCATTTGAGCGTGAATTTGCTTTCATTTTTTCAAAAAACATTTTTTTTATTTGCACAAAACCAAATAGTTTTTTGGGAAAGCAACATGTACGATTTCATTACTCGATTTAACACCTAAAACATACCTGAAGGTCGAAATCATTGATAGAGAGGTTTCGCAAAAAAATTATTTTCTAGTCATTTTTCATTAAAATTTAGTTATTTTTATTTTTTTACCCCCAGAAGCAAACTGTCAAAGAGACCCCCCGCATTTTGTTAACATTATTAACGACTACAATTTATTAGAATTTAAGAGAAATCGTTAGAGCCGTTTTTTAGAAATAATGTTTTTAGACGTTTCTTGGAGTTTTTTGAGAATGAAAGCCCCTCAAATTGAGTTAGCCCAAAATAAAAAAAATGATCTCGAGGTAGAATTTTTGTGAACCTACATGCCGAATTTCATCAAAATCGACCTCGTAGTTTGCCCGGAAATAGATGAACAGACAGACAGACAGACATACAGACAGACAGACATACATACTCACGCGGGAAAGTGGTTTGATTTTTATAAAGATAGATTTAATCAGTTTATAAGATGTAATGGAAAATTGCCAACTGCTTTGCCATGAGAGCAGAACATGTTTCAAACTGCGGCAAACTTGCTTAGCCATTGCGAGGCCCTTTGTCTAGACTTGACCAACGAAATGAAACACGGGGAGCAGTGGCATAACGATATGTCTTCGAAGTGAGGGGGGGTGTATAATTTGGCCTCCTCCCCATTTTCAAACAAGTGTAGAAAAATGGGAAAACCGTTCACACGGACGCACGCAGCTTTTAAATTAATGGTGTCCTTTGCGCATGAGGAGGGGTGAGATGCTTTGAACAAATGCGGGATGTTACGAATTTTGATAGCAGTAACATTTAGATTTTAGAGGCAAAGAATATAACTGCCATTCAAATACAATTGCAAACAAGTGAGGCCCGGGGATGAAATTGTTTTTAGAAAAAGGTCTGAAATAATGGGGTTTTACGCATTTCGAGAGCAGTAAAAGTTAGAAAAGTTGGCTTGAAATAGTTGGGTTTTAAAGGCTTTGAGAGCAAATTTTGATTTTTTTAATTAATTTCAATCTGAGAAAGACTGAAAGACCTCTCACATGACGTGACAACGATAGAGATGACGTCAGAAAGTTGATAAACCAGCGTTATTTCAGGTTGTTCCGTTCTTTAAAACCCCCCCTTTCAATAAGGAATCCAAATAATTATTTTGTAGTATGTTCTGTTTTTGCTTTCCAATTTATACGTAGTATAAGGAAAGCTTTGTGACGGTCGAAATTTTCGATTTCGAGATTTCAACGGATTTACATGTTTCAAGGTCCCAGGAACCCAAAAAATTGGTTTTTACGAAATGTCTGTCTGTTTGTCTGCCTGTCTGTCTGTCTGTCTGTTCGTCAATTTCCGGGCTAACTACTCGGTCAATTTTGATGAAATTCGGCATGTAGGTTCACAAAAATCATACCTCGGGACAATTTTTTATTTTGGGCTAACTCAATTTGGGGGGTTTTTATTCTCAAAAAACTCCAAAAAACGTCTAAAAAAATTATTTCTCAAAAACGGCTCCAACGATTTCTTTTAAATTCACATATATTGTAGTCATTATTAATGTTAATGAAATGCAGGGTGTGGCTTGCCCCTAGATAGTTTGCTTCTGGGGGTAAAAAAATAAAAATGACAAAATTTTAGTGAAAAATGACTAAAAAACATTTTTCTGCGAAACCTTTCTATCTATGATTTCTAACTTCAGGCGTATTTTAGGTGTTAAATTGAGTAACGAAACCGGACAGGTTGCTTTCCCAAAAAAGTATTTGGTTTTGTACAAAAAATGTTTTTTTTTAAAATGATTTTAATTTTTTATTATTTTTTTATTAAAGTTAAATTCACGCTCAAATGCATTGCGTGCACTGCCAGTATTGCTGTGTGGTAATGTGTTGGACTGACCTATCTAGAATTTACCTCACCACCAGTGACGAGTGACGTCAGGTGGACAACCCCCCCCTGAGATATCGTAAATTTAACCATAGGAAAATTATTTACCGTGACTTTACTCATTTTCTCTATCTACTAATTTTTATAAATTGGAAAGCATGTTCGTGTAAACTCAGACCGGTTCTTTTTATTTTTAAACATTTAGTTAGTTTTATGCTTTTTAGAATCAAATAACCTTAACAGTGACGGATTTACCAGTAGGCGACTGAGACAAATGCCTATATCCGCGCGCGCTTACTTGAAAAGATTATTTTGTGCATATTAGGTAAAACAAATTTAAATAATTATGTTTAACATTTTAGTTAAGGATAAGATGGTACATTATTTTAATTGTAAAAAAAATCATCATGGTTTTATTAGTGAACACCCCCCCCCCCCACACTATACATACAATAATTATTAATGTCCGCGACAACGGCATTGCCTATATCCGCACAAAAGCCAAATCCGCCCCTGAACCCTAATAAATTATATTAAATTATTGATCAAAATCAAAGGGCTTGAATAAAACAATGTGACTCATAGTTACAAAAATGTATATTTTTTAAAAATTTACTTGGGTTCGCCCCGGGCGATCGCCCTGTTCGCCACCCCTAAGGCCACCTCTATTGAAACTTGGTAGTGTGCACAGCGTTGGCAGGGGAACATGGTGGGACATGATAACGCGCTGTGACTATACCAGTCAGTCCACGTGCGTGTCGAGTCCTGGCTCCTCCGAATTAATCGTGTGCCTTTACCATGTTCCCCAAGTGGTTGGAATCCACTATAATCAGGAGGCCCACACCTGCCAGTAGTCAACTCCCCTTCTCACCGAGGTGAAGGAGTCTCAAGTAAACAAACAGACTCACTCCCCCGCTAGGCTTACAGATTTGCTTAAAGCAGAAATGCTGAAAGCAGGCGTTGAAAAAAAACAACAAAAACACTTTGGCTGGACGCTATCTTGAAATCGTTGATTTGTCGTAAAAAGTGGAGATAACCATTATCGAAGATAATGATTCGGGCTTTCGGTCAAATTTTAATTCATTCCTCTGCGACCAATAATAACTGGGATATGAATTATATAAAGTTTGAATTGGCCGCCTTCTTGGAGCAGAATGGCGTATCATGCTGGTTAACGAACTTGATCAAGACATTTGTATGCCAAGTTTCATCAAGATTAGATACAATCAACGGAAGTTAGAGTGTTTCCTAAAATCGATATAGGTACATATTTAAGTAACATTAAATATGCATTTATATATATGAATTTGGAACTGGGGTTGGTTTATGGGGGCCATGAAATGAAAAGTTGTGACGAAATTTTCCGGAAGTCGAACATTGTTCACCTTCTCAATAGGTAGTGATTTTTTTCGCCACCACAACCAAACTATCAGTGCACTAGTGACTTATTGCGTTTTGTTTATATTGACAAAGATTTCAATATGAATTTAAAGGAAATCGCAGCCATTTTGGAGAAGAAGATTTTTTTTAGTCTTTTATGGAGTTTTTTTGAGGGTAAACTCCCAAAACTTCAGTTACAGAATTCACGAAACATGATAAGAAACAAGATATATAATATAAACATGGCCGTGCCCGAGGGGGTGGTTCATGGGGTTCACCCCCCCCCCCCACGAAATGAATTTTGAAAAATTTAGCCATTAATTCATTATTAAATTAATAAAAAAAAAAATTGCACCCCCCCCCCCCGAAATCAAAACCTGGGCGCACCCTTGAATTTAAAGTTTGACTGCTCTAGACCGCGGGGTTATATATGTAGTCCAGTGCAATAGTACTTTCTACTATTTCAAATTACTCAGCTCTTGCGTCACAAGAATATATATTAATCCAGCTTTCAAACGCAAGGTACACTTCAATAATAAATTATTACTAATAAGGTTAATTTCTCAATAATATGGTATGTTTATCAATAGGTTCTATTCTACTTTTAATTGATTATACCTAATGACTCTCTTGTAATTAACAGGTTGTCAAATATGATGACATACGAGGGAAACAGCAATCAATGCACTGTGAAAGAAGAGGAGACAGTCAAATACAATGGTTCAGCGCTTAAAATAATTTCTTTGGGTGGACATTCTCCTAGTCGCATTCAGGAAACAAGGCCGGCCACGTTACTTGTTATTGGTACCGGCAACCCAGGATTCCCCGAGTTTTACGAAGAGTTTGCCCGCACCACTCATATCAAGACCGGCTTCCCTGTGTGGACAGTTGGACTGGTTGGCTTTACCGCCGATGAAATTAAAAACCGAGATATTGAAGAAAAGATGACTCTAGAAAACCAAATTGCAATGAAAAAGGAACTATTTCGCAGATACTTAAATGGAGTAAATGTCGTTTGTGTTGACCATTCAACCAGTTGCTATATAACTTTGCATTTACTCCAAAGTGCCGAATTCTCTGCTATAATCCGCGATGCCTACTTTCTAATGCCAGTCATAATGAAACCAGATACGCTGTTTTTAAGGTTTATAGCATTCCTGTTGTATTACCCTATTGCGTCCACATCAGCAATTTTCGTGAACATGCAGGGTCGTTTACCATAATTACTTAGAAAAAGCTTCTGGAATTTATTTTTAACTCCCAGTTACGCAAATTGTGTGTCTTCAATTGTTTCTCGACATGTGTACGAGAAATGGATATTTTTAGCCAGGGAGCTACTGGTTGTGAGGCCAATGAATAGTAGACACTTCCAATGGATTTTAAACCATGCAGCTAAAATTCATATGTTTATATCCGAAGGAGACTGCTTATCGGGTTCCTGGTGTTATTCCTTAAAAAGAAAAATGCCAAATCTTGACGTACGCTTTAGCCCAACGAAAGTAGGCCATATGTTTTTCCTGGAGGATTCGGTAGAAGTTAGCAACTTTTTAGTTGAATGGTTAAGGGAAACAACCAACAATAACTAATGAAAAAAAAGTATTAGCCTCTGGTTAGACACTCGAATATTAAATTATTTATTCGACCCTATACTTATTTGATCGAACAAACATTTGGAATGTACATCTGTTGAAGGATAAGATTTGAATCTGAATTTCGGTATCTTTCGAATGTTTCTTGGACTTATATGTAGTTGTTCGAATATTGAAACCAATTTGAGTGTGTTATCTGAGGGATTAGTACTTTTACTACATTTACGTTTGAATTCCTGTACCTGCTTTTATCGTTCTGCAATGTGTTCATCCTAATGTTTATTTTTTGTATTGTGTTCTGTGTTTTTGTTATGTGTTTTCCTCTCTATTTTTTTTTTAATTTATACATCCATTCGTATTTATGCTACAAGTATTATTCATACATTCTTAACTGTCACAAATTAATAGGGGGCCCCAACACTGTTTATGTCTTTGGGATCCCGTACCACCATTGAAATTTGCTGTTGGTCTGATGTAATGCTGAATATAATTATATTATATTATTTATTATTTACCTAAATATTGTATTTATCATTTACTTAGGCCTATAATACTTATTTATATACACAATCGTACATGTAAATAAATACTATTTAATCCGTATTGCGTTTCACAAATTTCTTTCCCAGCGTAGGCCCTAACTAAGTATAATATTCGATTTTCCCCTGAAAGTAAGCATTAAAGTTGTACACGTTAGCTGAGAGTATTCCTATAGTTTATTTTGAAGTAAAATACAATATAATTTGGAAAAAAATTAAAAGTAAAAGTAAAAATTCACAATACTCGTATCAAAACTGGCTTCCCTGTGTGGACAGTAACTGTCCAACTGTTGCACTTTTTGGCTTTACCTCCAATGAAATAAGAAACCGAGATATTGAAGAAAAGATGACTCCAGAAAAGCAAGTTGCAATGAAAAAGGAACTGTTTCGCAGATACTTCAAAGGACTGAATGTAATTTGTATAGACCATTCAACGAGTTGCTATATAACATTGCATTTATTGCAAAGTCCCAAATTCTCTTCTGTAATCCGCGATGCCTATTTTGTAATGCCAGTCATAATGAAACCAGATACGGTGATTTTTAAGGTCTATAGCATTTCTGTTGTATTACCCTATCAGGTCCACATCAACAATTTTCCTGAACATGCATCAGGGTAGTTTACTATTAATACGTAGAAAACGCTTCTGGAATTTATTTTTAACACCCAGCAATGCAAATTGTTTCTTCCATCTAATTATTATATTACATATCTACGAGAAATGGATGTTTTTGGCCATTTAGTTACTTGTAAGCCTAATGAATCAAACACACTTCCAATGGATTTTAAACCATGCAGGAAAATCCATATTTATATATCTGAATTCTTTAAAAAGAAAAATGCCAAATCTGGACACACGTTTTAGCCCGACGAAAGTAGGGCACATGTTCTTCCTTGAGAATTCGGTAGAAGTGAGTAACTATGCAAATTGTGTGCCTTCAATTGTTTCTCAACATGTCTATAAGAAATGGATATTTTTTGCAAGGGACTTACTTGTTGTTAGCCCAATGAATCGAACATACTTTCAATGGATTTTAAAACATGCAGAAAAAATGCATTTGTATATATCTGATTGTCTGAAGGGGACTGCTGTGGTATTCTTTAAAAAGAAAAATGCCAAATCTGGACATACGTTTTAGCCCGACGAAAGTAGGGCACATGATCCTCCTTGAGAATTCGGTAGAAGTGAGTAACTATGCTAATTGTGTGCCTTCAATTGTTTCTCAACATGCCTATAAGAAATGGATATTTTTAGCTAGGGACTTACTTGTTGTTAGCCCAATGGATCGAACACACTTTCAATGGATTTTAAACCATGCAGAAAAAATGCATTTGTATATATCTGATTGTCTAAAGGGGACTGCTGTGGTATTCTTTAAAAAGAAAAATGCCAAATCTGGACATACGTTTTAGCCCGACGAAAGTAGGGCACATGCTCCTCCTTGAGAATTCGGTAGAATTGAGTAACTATGCCAATTGTGTGCCTTCAAAAGTTTCTCGACATGTTTATGAGAAATGGATATTTTTAGCTAGGGACTTGTTGTTAGCCCAATGAATCGAACACATTTTCAATGGATTTTATTATTTAATTTAATAATACAGAAATTTCAAACTACTTGTAAATTTGATCTAAAACAGCACCATTTGCCTACAACTATAGTGAGTGCAGCTGAAAGGCAAGGTGTAATTATTATTATTATTATTATTACATTATTATAAATAATATTACTACATTATATATTTATTACAGATATTAACGGTTATTCCATTATGCCTTTCAACTTGATTTGTACGCGAGTAGGTACTGCGTATAAGGAAAGCTTGGTGATGTTCGAAATTTTCTATTTCCAAATTTCAATGGGCCTATTGAGTTTGATGAAATATTTTTTCATGACATTACTGTTGGTCTTTCTGTATTTCGCTCTCTGCGTCGATTTTTGGGAAAACTAATGGATTTCAATTAAGTCCAGCATCAGGCCCACATTTTCTAGTTTGGGTTCGCATAATATTTACCTTAATCTATTATTCTTATGATTTCAGTGACGCTTATCTTTTTATAATTTTTTTATTGAATCGGCTCACATATAGGCTATACTCATCAGTCGATTTAATAATAATAATAATAACATGATAGGCGTCACTTAAATGCTTAAATGAAAAGTATCAGTCGTCAAATCGGTCTTTGGTTACATCCAAAAAATTGAAAAGAAATGAATAATTATTGGTTCTCCGATAACTGCTGCAACGAATTTTTACAATTCACACAAGTTGTTTTGTACCTAGGTATACATGCATAACAAACCCATTTACATAAATAGTATTTTCAGATCAGCCCAAGATAGTATGGGGACACACTGACGACAGCAGGTGTTTGGAGGATGGTGAGGTTTACATACAGTGGGTACTTACTACATAACGAGCTTGAAACCATAATAGAAGGACACAATCATAACACTGTCGTCTTCTAGAGCCAGAAAAGTCGGCAATTTCTGAGTATATTCTGACACAAACAGGAGGAACAGGACACACAATAAGTTATGATAAAAACGGCTAGAAGGATTTCTCTTAAACTCAAATATTATATTGTAGAGTAATCTTTAATGTCTGCCAAGCGAACTAACAGTTTCGATCGAAAAATATCTAACGTACAACTGTACCTATTTAATGTTTTTATTTTATTTTACCATGAGTGACAGTAAGTTTTAAAAGTCATTAAAGGCCTTAACGGCCATGTTGAGTAGTGATACAGAATCCGATTTTCACCCGCAAGGTTGTTGGTTCGAGTCCCACACTCGCTACATTTTCTGGCCATGCTTCGGAGGGCATGCCGCGGGCTCTCCTAGCTGAATTTTGGTCCAAACTCCGATAGATTGGCTTAGTAGCAGATGAAAAAGTCAATATTTCTTTATTTCTTTAAAGAGACTAAAATGTGTAATAGTATTTACTTGTAATAGGAGAAATGAACTTCATACCCTTGACTGCGTCAATTAAGCAAACATGATTACAACCCTTCGCGGTCAAGGTTCATTTGTCTCTAATAAATATATATTGGGTAGGCCGTAGCCACGGGGGGGGGGGGGGGGGTTCATGGGGGTTCATCATGCGTTTAAACGGATTTTGGGAGGAAAAATAAAACTGCTATGTAATATCCAATGAAATTTTTGAATATTAGCGTATAGAAACGTTCAAAATGGCGTGTCATTGACAAGCGTTTCTTAATGTGGGGTCCTTTGGTTCATATTATGTCTTCTAATTTCGGTTATAACGGGGATGTAAGCTTTTCAACCAAATTGAATTTAACGTCAGTGCTATATATATGCTACTATATAACATTGCAATGTACACATTAGCAGTGGCGGATTTACCAATAGGCAACTGAGGCAAATGCCTATATCCGCGGGCGCGTACATTAAAGCTAGGACTATACGGGCGCTGAAAACGTTGCGATTCTAACGTCGCGTCAATGCTCGTTGACCGCGGCTATGGAACTTCCATGCTGCAGACTATACGACCGCTGAAAACGTCGCATGAGGACGCGTAACCTCAGCGTCAGCGTCACTAACGCAACCGGGCGCTTAAACCGGCGTTGGGTACGCGACGTAACTATACGGGCGATTTCGACGTTGCGTCGGGCCATTCGCGTTGCAGCTCGAGTCGAGTAATTCAATTCCCTCGGTTTCACCTCCAGCGTGACGTACACAGCGCTCGTATAGTCGAGAATTGCATTGCGTTGACGTTTCAAAACCGTTTCAGCGTCCGTATAGTTGGCAATCTTTTTCGTCTGACGTTGGCGTTTGAATCGCTACGTTTTCAGCGCCCGTATAGTCCTAGCTTTAAGTTTAAAGACATAAGAAATTCCAGTGAACAGGAACGATTACTGGATTTAAGAGTGGTGTCTATTAAAGCAGACGTAACGGATGCAACAGATTACGATTTAATGATAACCCAGTTTGCTGAGATCAAAGCAAGAAAAAAACAAAACATTTTATATAAACGCACTATTTTGTACCTATTTATTCAAAACATGAGCCCCCCTGTTTCCAGTTTGCTGTTGGAATAATTTAAAATATTCCCCCGGGGGGACCATGTTAGCAGTAGTATTCTCCGCCTGTAAAATCAAATCGTAACTGCTATCAAAATGCTTAATACCGCACAATTTCAAAAATATGTTTCTACATTTTAATTAAATTCGAATTTGTTATTCATTTTAATTGAAACGCTGCCCCCTTCAAAAATCTATCGTTACGCCACTGGGTCAGCTTACTGAGTTAAACTTGTTCATCATCTGACCATTGAACTGATAAGTATAGTGGTGACTTATACGGTTATAACGTATTTATGAAGACACCCCTTATATAACAGACACTGGACGTCTCAGACCTCAGTCGAGCATTAGTCTTCATAAGAGATAGGTAAGTCAATTTTGTATATAACTATTCAGCAAAGCTCCGGCTCTTTCCTATTCATACGTAGTAGAAAAGCTTTGTGACTTTCCAAATTTTTGATTTCAAGATTTCAGTGTATTTACAAGTTTAGACGCCCCAAGAGCCCAAAAAAGAGATTTTTAGAAAACGCCTGAAAACCTATCTGTTAGTCTGTCTGTTCTTTAATTTGTGGGTAAACTACTACTACTACTACTGGATTTTGATAAAGTTTGGCATGTAGGCGTTCAAAATTCATACTTCGTGGCCGTTTTCTTTAATTTTGGGCGAACTTACAATTTTGAGAGGCTTTACCCTCCAAAAACTACAAAAAAACGGTTCCAACGATTTTCTTTAACTTAACATAATTATATTATATTAATATAGTTAATTACTGTTAGTTTTCATAATTTTATTTAATCAGTCTATAAGATGTAATGGCATTGCCAACGGCTATGCCATGAGAGCAGAACATGTTTCAAACTGCGGCAAACTTGCCATTGCGAGGCCCTTTATCAAGACTTTACCAACGAAATGAAACACGGGAGCAGTGGCGTAACGAAAGGTTTTCGAAGTGAGGGAGGGGTGTATAATTTGGCACCCCCCCCCCCCCCATTTTCATACAAGTGTAGAAAAATGGGAAAACCGTTCTCATGGACGTACGCAGCTTTTAAATTAATGGTGTCCTTTGCGCATGAGACCTGAAGGAGGGGTGAGATGCTTTGAACAAATGCGGGATGTTACGAATTTTGATAGCAGTAACATTTAGATTTTAGAGGCAAAGAATATAACTGCCTTTCAAATACAATTGCAAACAAGTGGGGCCCGGGGATGAAATTGTTTTTAGAAAAAGGTCTGAAATAATGGGGTTTTACGCATTTCGAGAGCAGTAAAAGTTAGAAAAGTTGGCTTGAAATAGTTGGGTTTTAAAGGCTTTGACAGCAAATTTTGATTTTTTTAATTAATTTCAATCAGAGAAACACTGAAAAACCTCTCACATGACGTGCAACGATAGAGATGACGTCAGAAAGTTGATAAACCAGCGTTATTTCAGGTTGTTCCGTTCTTTAAAAACCCCCAATTCAATATGAAATCCAAATAATTATATTGTAGTGTGTTCTGTTTTTGCTTTCCAATTTATACGTAGTACAATGAAAGCTTTGTGACGGTCGAAATGTTCGATTCCGACGGATTTACACGTTTTAAGGTCCCAGGAACCCAAAAAAGTGGTTTTTACGAAATGTCTGTCTGTCTGTCTGCCTGTCTGTCTGTCTGTTCGTCAATTTCCGGGCAAACTACTCGGACGATTATGATGAAATTCGGCACGTATGTTCACAAAAATCATAGCTCGAGATAAATTTTTTTGATTTGGGCTAACTCAATTTGGGGGGTTTTTATTTTCAAAAACCTTCAAAAAAACGACTAAAAAATTATTTCCCCAACACGGATTCAACGATTTCTTTTAAATTCACATATATTGTAGTTGTTGTTAATGTTGTTAAATGCGGGGGGTCGCTTGCCCCTTGATAGTTTGCTTCTGGGGGTAAAAAAATAAAAATGACTAAATTTTAATGAAAAATGACTAAAATATAATTTTTCTGCGACCCTATCTATCGATGATTTCTACCTTCAGGTACGTTTTAGGTGTTAAATTGTTTAACAAAACCGTACAGGTTTCTTTCCCAAAAAAGTATTTGGATTTGTACAAAAAAATGTTTTTTTTTTAAGTGATAGAAAATTCACGCTCAAATGCATTGCGTGCCCTGCCAGTATTGCTGTGTGGTAATGTGTTGGTCTGACCTATCTAGTATTTACCTCACCACCAGTGACGAGTGACGTCAGGTGGACAACCCCCCCCCCCTGAGATATCGTAAATTTAACCATAGGAAAATTAGTTACCATGACTTTACTCATTTTCTTTATCTACTAATTTTGATAAATTGGAAAGCATGTTCGAGTAAACTCGGACCGGTTCTTTTTATTTTTAAATGTTTAGTTAGTTTTATGCTTTTTAGTTTCAAATAACCTTAACAGTGACAGTACAAAAATGTATATTTTTTAAAAATTTACTTGGGTTCACCCCGGGCGATTGCCCTGTTCGCCACCCCTAAGGCCGCCTCTATTGAAACTTGGTAGTGTGCACAGCGTTCGCAGGGAAACATGGTGGGACATGATAACGCGCTGTGACTATACCAGTCAGTCCACGTGCGTGTCGAGTCCTGGCCCCTCCGAATTAATCGTGTGCCTTTACCATGTTCCCCAAGTGGTTGGAATCCACTATAATCAGGTGGCCCACCCCTGCCAGTAGTCAACTCCCCTTCTCACCGAGGTGAAGGAGTCTCAAGTAAACAAACAGACTCACTCCCCCGCCAGGCTGACAGGTTTGCTTAAAGCAGAAATGCTGAAAGCAGGCGTTGAAAACAACAACAGCAACACTTTGACTGGATGCTATCTTGAAATCGTTGATTTGTCGTAAAAAGTGGAGATTACCATTATTGAAGATAATGATACGGGCTTTCGGTCAAATTTTAATTCATTCCTCTGCGACCAATAATAACTGAGATATGAATTATATAAGGTTTGAATTGGCCGCCTTCATGGAACAAAATGGCGTATCATGCTTGTTAACGAACTTGATCAAGACATTTGTATGCCAAGTTTCATCAAGATTGGATACAATCAACGGAAGTTAGAGTGTTTCCTAAAATCGATATAGCTACATATTTACATGTACACACCATACATAGTCTATGCATATATATATATGAATTTTGAACTGGGTTGGTTTATGGGGGTCATGAAATGAAAAGTTGTGACGAAATTTTCCGGAAGGTGAACATTGTATATGTAGTGGTAATGTAATGTAATGTAATAGGTAGTGATTTTTTTTTTGCCACCAGAACCAAACTATCAGCGCACTAGTGACTTCTTGCGTTTTGTTTATATTGACAAAGATTTCAATACGAATTTAAAGGAAATCGCAGCCATTTTGGAGAAGAAGATTTTTTTTAGTCTTCTATGGAATTTTTTGAGGGTAAACTCTTAAAACTTGAGTTACAGAATTCACGAAACATGATTTTTTAAAGATTATTTCACATCGTAAACTGGGACCTCGAAACATATAAATTCACTGAAATTTCGAAATAAAAAATTGTCACCATCACCAAAACAACGCACGGTATCGTATAAATAAGAAAACATTGGAGCTCATGTTTTAACATCTGCAGTGTATTTTTCCCTCCTACACAATGTTATGTTACATTATCAGACAAGATATATAATATAAACATGGCCGTGCCCGAGGGGGTGGTTCATGGGGTCCGCCCCCCCCCCCACGAAATGAATTTTGAAAAATGTATCCATTAATTCATTATTTAATTAAGTAAAAAAAAATTTGGACCCCCCCCCCCCCCCGAAATCTAAACCTGGGAGCGGCCTTGTATTTAAAGTTTGACAGCTCTACACCGCGGCGTATTATATATTGTCCAGTGCAATTGTACTTTCTACTATTTCAAATTACTCAGCTCTTGCGTCACAAGAATATATATTAATCCAGCTTTCAAACGCAAGGTACACTTCAATAATGAATTGTTAATTATACGGTTAATTTCTCAATAATATGGTATATTTAACAATAGGTTCTATAGGTATTCTACTTTTAATTGATTATACCTAATGTCTCTCTTGTAATTAACAGGATGTCAAATATGATGATATACGAGGGAAACAGCTATCATAGCACAGTGAAAGAAGGGGAAGATAATTTCTTTGGGTGGACATTCTCCAAGTCGCATTCAGGAAACAAGACCGGCCACGTTACTTGTTATTGGTACCGGCAACCCAGGATTCCCCGAGTTTTACGAAGAGTTTGCCCGCACTACTCATATCAAGACCGGCTTCCCTGTGTGGACAGTTGGACTGGTTGGCTTTACCGCCGATGAAATTAGAAACCGAGATATTGAAGAAAAGATGACTCTAGAAAACCAAATTGAAATGAAAAAGGAACTATTTCGCAGATACTTAAATGGAGTAAATGTAGTTTGTGTTGACCATTCAACGAGTTGCTATATAACTATGCATTTACTGCAAAGTGCCGAATTCTCTGCTATAATCCGCGATGCCTACTTTCTAATGCCAGTCATAATGAAACCAGATACGCTGTTTTTAAGGTTTATTGCATTCCTGTTGTATTACCCTATTGCGTCCACATCAGCAATTTTCGTGAACATGCAGGGTCGTTTACCATTAGTACTTAGAAAAAGCTTCTGGAATTTATTTTTAACTCCCAGTTACGCAAATTGTGTGTGTTCAATTGTTTCTCGACATGTGTACGAGAAATGGATATTTTTAGCCAGGGAGCTACTGGTTGTGAGACCAATGAATCGAACACACTTCCAATGGATTTTAAACCATGCAGCTAAAATTCATATGTTTATATCAGAAGGAGACTGCTTATCTGGTTCCTGGTGTTATTCCTTAAAAAGAAAAATGCCAAATCTTGACGTACGCTTTAGCCCAACGAAAGTAGGCCATATGTTTTTCCTGGAGGATTCGGTAGAAGTTAGCAACTTTTTAGTTGAATGGTTACGGGAAACAACCAATAATAACTAATGAAAGAAAGTATTAGCCTCTGGTTAAACAGTCGAATATTAAATTATTTATTCCACCCAATACTTATTTGATCGAAGAAACGTTTGGAATGTACATCTGTTGAAGGATAGGATTTGAATCTGAATTTCGGTATCTTTCGAATGTTTCTTGGACTTATATGTATATAGTTGTTCGAATATTGAAACAAAATTCGAGTGCGTAATCGGAGAGATCAGTACTTTTACTGCATTTACGTCTAAATTCCTGTACCTGCTTTTATCGTTCTGGACTGTGTTCTTTCTCATGTTTATTTTTTGTATTGTGTTCTGTGTTTTTGTTATGTGTTTTGCTCTCTATTTTTTTTTAATTTCTACATCCATTTGTATTAATCCTACAAGTATTATTCTTACATTCTTAACTGTCACAAATTAATAGGGGGCCCCAACACTGTTTATGTCTTTGGGATCCCGTACCACCATTGAAATTTGCTGTTGGTCTGATATAATGCTGAATATAATTATATTATATTATTTATTATTTACCTAAATATTGTATTTATCATTTACTTAGGCCTATAATACTTATTTATATACACAATCGTACATGTAAATAAATACTATTTAATCCGTATTGCGTTTGACAAATTTCTTTCCCAGCGTAGGCCCTAACTAAATATAATAATCGATTTTCCCCCGAAAGTAAGCATTAAAGTTGTACACGTTAGCTGAGTGTGTGACAATATACAATCTTAAGGACAATTGTACTTTGTAAAAATTATAAGTTTATGGTTCATGGATTTATTTAGGTACAAGGCATTCACAATCTTCAATTCAGTATTCCTATAGTTTATTTTGAAGTAAAATACAATATAATTTGAGTACCGGTACGAAATAAATCTAAGAGTAAAAATTCACAATACTCGCATCAAAACCGGCTTTTATGCGTTTATTGTGAAGTCCCAAATTCACTTCTGTAATCCGCGATGCCTATTTTCTAATGCCAGTCATAATGAAACCAGATACGCTGTTTTTTAAGGTCTATTGCATTTCTGTTGTGTTACCCTATTGGGTCCATATCAACATTTTTCGTGAACATGCAATTAATACGTAGAAAAAGCTTCTGGAATTTAATTTTAACTCCCAGCTATGCAAATTATGTCTTCCATCTTTTCTAGACATATCTACGAGAAATGGATGTTTTTGGCCAAGTAGTTACTTGTTGTAAGCCAAATGAATCAAACACACTTCCAATGGATTTGAAACCATGCAGAAAAAATGCATATTTTTACATCTGAAGGAGACTGCTTGGCTGGTTCGTGGTGTTATTCTTTAAGAAGAAAAATGCCAAATCTGGACATACGTTTTAGCCCGACGAAAGTAGGGCACATGTTCTTCCTTGAGAATTCGGTAGAAGTGAGTAACTATACAAATTGTGTGCCTTCAATTGTTTCTCGACATGTCTATGAGAAATGGATATTTTTAGCTAGGGACTTACTTGTTGTTAGCCCAATGAATCGAACACATTTTCAATGGATTTTAAACCATGCAGAAACAATGCATTTGTATGCATCTGATTATCTGAAGGAGACTGCTGCCCAATGAATCGAACACACTTTCAATGGATTTTAAACCATGGAGAGAAAATTCATTTGTATATATCTGATTATCTGAAGGAGACTGCTGCCCAATGAATCGAACACACTTTCAATGGATTTTAAACCATGGAGAGAAAATTCATTTGTATATATCTGATTATCTGAAGGAGACTGCTGCCCAATGAATCGAACACACTTTCAATGGATTTTAAACCATGCAGAAAAAATGCGTTTGTATATATCTGATTATCTGAAGGAGACTGCTGCCCAATGAATCGAACACACTTTCAATGGATTTTAAACCATGGAGAGAAAATTCATTTGTATATATCTGATTATCTGAAAGAGACTGCTGCCCAATGAATCGAACACATTTTCAATGGATTTTAAACCATGCAGAAAAAATGCATTTGTATGCATCTGATTATCTGAAGGAGACTGCTGCCCAATGAATCGAACACACTTTCAATGGATTTTAAACCATGGAGAGAAAATTCATTTGTATATATCTGATTATCTGAAGGAGACTGCTGCCCAATGAATCGAACACACTTTCAATGGATTTTAAACCATGGAGAGAAAATTCATTTGTATATATCTGATTATCTGAAAGAGACTGCTGCCCAATGAATCGAACACATTTTCAATGGATTTTAAACCATGCAGAAAAAATGCATTTGTATGCATCTGATTATCTGAAGGAGACTGCTGCCCAATGAATCGAACACACTTTCAATGGATTTTAAACCATGGAGAAAAAATTCATTTGTATATATCTGATTATCTGAAGGGGACTGCTGTGGTATTCTTTAAAAAGAGAAATGCCAAATCTTGACACACGTTTTAGCCCAAAGTAATTAGGGCACATGTTCTTCCTTGAGAATTCGGTAGAAGTGAGTCACTTTATAGTGGAACGGGAAACGTCCAACAATACCTAACTAAAGAAAAAAAAGTTTTAGCTTTATTCGATCGAAGAAATATTAGGAATATTTATGATGAATATAGAAAAAGAAATTTAAGATTTAAATCTGAATTTCTGTATTGCACTTTCGAATTTATCTTGCAACCGTATTCTTGGAACAATGTTCGAGCGTTTAATAGGGGGGGATTAGTACTTGTACTAAATTTAAGTAGGTAACAAATTTATTTACTGTCACTACTTAGGCTATAAATTTTCCACTTGTCAATTTTACTTCAGTTTCGATAATGTCACTGACGGAAATAATATCATTTATATTTTTACGCCTCATTCCATTTTTCTTAAATAATTTACCATTTTTGTTTTCAATTTTTTCAAATTTTGTAAGTCTTTTTTTTAATTTTAAAATCCGCTTGAAATGTTATGATCCAAATTATGAAATGTTTAGAAATTAGAAATTAATTAAAATTATTTATCTTATCCAGACGACGCCGGTGTATAATTTTTGTTTGTTATTGTTTGAAAAGCGTGATTTTATTCTATGATCATTGATCAATTTTAAAATTAGTTAAAATGGATAATGACATAGAGTAAAACAAAAATCTCATCAATTATTGACATGTGGAATAGTCGGCTTATATCGCTCTGCAATGTGTTTCTTCTGTCATTTCTTTTTCTATTTTTTTTTTCTATTAGATGTCTACTTCCATTTTTATGTACTAGTATTATTCTAACATTCTTAACAGTTATAAATTAATAAGTAGCCCAACGCGGGTTAATCTATTCGAGTCCCTCTAACATCAATTATTGTAAATTCCGTAAATTATTAGATTTTGTTTTTTTCTTTTTATTTCTCTCTTTTCTTTCTTTCTTTCTATCTCATGTTTACTGTTTTAATGTAAGGTAATATGCCCTGATATATTACTGTAAAATTATTAGCCTATATATTGTATTATTTTATTTATTATTTATATTGTTATTTACTTAAATATTGTATTTCTCATGCATATAACTGATTTAAATACCAAAATACCTTGTGGTACATGTAAATAAATACTTATCATTGCATGCGTATTGCGTTTGAAACAATTCTTTTCCAGGATATAACTGAAAATCGAACGTTTTTCGAAAGTATGAATTAACGTTTCGGACCGCAGCTCAGTGGGTGACAAATCACGATTTTTTAGGACAAACTATAAGTTTATAAATAATTTTTCGATGGAACCTTGCCTTCGGGACTTTCTAACTTAAGGTACAGTATGTTATTGGTGTTAAAAAGAGTAACACAATCGAACAGCGTGCTTTCTCAAGCAAAGTTTGGTTTTGAATAATATATTATTTTTGAAAAAAAAGATACTTCATTGCATACCCTGCCATTATTACGGAGTTGTGTTATTGATCATCATGATCTGTACATTGGTATGCCCGTTCTAGACTATGCTAGCGTCCATCGCTCAGTTCGGTGCTTTAGGATAGGGAATGTCGTAGCAAAAGAAATTTAACCTTAGGACAAATGTGTACCTTGCAACTACTCAAATTACCTATTTCGGTATCTCATTGATACATAGGACAGTATGTACGGGTTCACTCGTACCGGTTCTTATCAGTGGGATGGAAGCTCTGGGTGGGCCAAGTGTATGGAACTAATGGGAGATGATATTGAAAAGTAGTAAAAAGTTTTTGACCACGTGATATTTAATACCTGGTTATATTACTTAAAAATTCACCCTCGTAGCAAAACTGATGGGTGGGAGTGTCCCCGGGTGGGGGTTCTGGCAAATTTTTTATAGCGATGTTGTATTATTTATACTCATTCAATCTACGGTATTATACTCGATTCGCCACTGGAACCACCTACCATTGGAGATCAGGGCAGCAGCTAGTTCACTCAGTAGCTTTAAGAAAATAATTAAACAATATATCATAGATAACGCTTGAGAAGACTCTCTCCGGTCCTGTAATGTTGATGACAATGGATCCCCCCCCCCCCCCCCCGTTTACTTCTTATCCTTCTTTTTTCACTATTCCTCTATTTTTTCTTCTTCTCCATTTAATTTTAATTCATCAATAATACAATGTTTTAGTTTTTAAGGTTAGCATGAAAACAAGACTTTATAGTCTTATTGTTCGCCTTTTGTTTTATTTCCAATAAAGTCGTTTTTCATTTCATATTATTTCATTTCATTAATTCAGGTGAGCATCTCAGTTGAATCAGCGGGCCCACTCTATGGCAATTATTTTTAATCCTAAACTGAGATTAACAATTTAAACAAGATAATTTTATAATGGAAAATGCTATTCAAAATTGTTTCGTTTACATTTTTAACCCCGGGAATAAGGTAATACTAATGGCCACAGTATAGGCCCGCAGCTGGAATCTCGGTACAAAACTTTTATGGTGCATATGTTATGTAACATGTACTCTTAATCTTGTCTTGTAGCAGAAGCAAGTATTCACATGTTATGGCTGGATAAATGTCGGGCTAAGTTTTAACGCCGCATTAAAATGGTTCAAATATTGTCATACTTGTGTATGAAATTGTTTTCCTTTCGTGCAATGTCTGCAGGTCGCAGAATTCAAAGTCACTCATTATATACCAACACCTGTCCCTGAGCGAGCCTACAGCACAATGTAGGTGACGGTAATTTAAAGTTTAGCATGCACATAATAACTGGAAAGGATTTTTTAAGGTGTTTTTTTTTAAATAACGATTATTTGCATGCAAACAATAACCTCTTCAGTCGCCTCTGTAGGTAATACCTGTGTTGAGTTACGACAAGTTTCCGATCGCATGGTGTGTAGAGACTCGCACAAGTACGAACAAGATACCACTATGCCATCGGAGGCCATAAGGTTAATGACATGCAAACAATTTAATGAATGAATCCAGTTTGGATAACCTCTTCAGTCACCTCAATGAGTAAATTATTACTTGTGCTGAGTTACGACACGTCTCCGATTGCATGGCGCGCACAAGGACAAGCACGCCGCCACCTTGCAACCGAATGCTTACCTAATTACTTTTAATTTTAACTGTTAAATATTTCTGTGTTGTAAATTGCTAATTGCTATGTTGTTATTGTAAATGCCTTCGTTATTGGATCCATTTATTTCTGTTGTTGGCATATAATAAATTTTCTATTCTATTCTAATCTATTCTTATACAGATTGATTTAAATCATGAAGTAAGAAGAAGAAAGAATAGGGGCAAATTTTTGGTTTCCGGTCCACTTCTACAATTAAACCGTCATGATCCTTAGTCAAAAATATTCTTTTCCACCTTTTTTGAATGGAAGGTTCTGCCGCAGAAGGAAGTTAGATATGTCATTCAACCACAGCGGCGACATCTAACTCCGGATGGTTATTTCAACGTTCTGGAATAAAAATAAAATGAATAAATAAAAGTAATTCGAAAAGCTATTTTGCCACGACGTTTTGGATAACGCTAGCTGCCACAAGGAGATAGGCACGTAGATAAAGATTATACAGGGAAGGGGGTTCAAGCTTGAGCCATGTGAAAATTTGAAGGGCCTGAAGCTTTCTTGCTTATGGACCGATATCGCCCAGGCACAGCCACATGTTTGTACCTGTCGTCGCTGTTACTGTAAGGCCGGCATCTTCCCTCGCCTCACCTGTAAAGATTCCCCGGCCTGACAACATTCCGACTGGCCCACACTATCAGCGGATCGGCTAGAACACTTTCAGTGAAATCAGGACTTACTGCTAAGGAAAGACTCATTTACATCCTGGTTACAATACAATACAATATATTTTCCGTTAAATTATACAATACAAGTAAAGTATAAAATAAAATCGTCAAAATCTGGCAGTTCTGTCATTGTCATTGTGCTAGTGCCTCAGTGACAGTGTAGAAAGCTTTCTCTAATAAGAGATGGTTTCTAAGCAATTTAGGGAAATTAGAAGCATTTCTCGCCACTCTCAGTTCAATCGGGAGTTTTCTAAGGTAGGCGAAACCTTGGAGTATAAACTTGGCTGTGCGTGGTGCTGGCCTTACAAGGTCTCCCCGTTGTCTCGTGTTGTAGGTGTGAGTGTCCCCGTTTTGTTTAAATGTCCCCCACACCTCAGGCTTTAAGATATGTAAAATGCATCTAAATATGTACAGACTTGGGGCTATTGATTATAAAATAATTTGAAGTGGGAGCAGGGGCGTAAAGTTGGGGGGGGGGGCACGGTCCAACTTGACCCCCCCCCCCAGCCTTGAGCATTGTAAGGCGTGGTTCGTACTTCATGGTCGCCTTTGGAGCAATATAAGCACCTACTATTTTGCTCTTATATTTTCAATTTTTCCTAAAATCCTGCCTGATGACGTCATAAGGTCTACTTAGTTTTGCCCCCGCCATCATTCTAAAACTTTACGCCTCTGAGTGGAGCGATTGCCATGTCCGTTTATTGCTTTCCAATTTACCAATTTATACGTAATAGGCCTATAAGGAAGGCTTTGCAATGGTCGAAATTTTCGATTCCGAGATTTCAACGGATTTACACGTTTAATGGTCCCAGGAACCCAAAAAGTGGTTTTTACGAAATGTCTGTCACTCTGTCTGTCGCTCTGTCTGTCTGTCTGTCTGCCCGTTCATCGATTTCCGGACAAACTACTCGGACGATTTTGATGAAATTAGCATGTAGGTTTACAAAAATTCTTAAACTCCATCTTTCAATCTGGTGTATGGCACGCAATGTATTGGAACGTGAATTTTCTATAATTTTTTTTTCATCAAAAAGCCAATACATTTTTGCGGAAGCAACCTGTTCAGTTTAGTTACTCTATTTAACACCTAAAACATACCTGAAGGTAGAAATTATCGATTGGAAGTTTCCGCAGAAAAATTATTTTTTAGTCATTTTTCATGAACATCGATTTTTTTTTTACCCCCAGGAGTAAACTATCAAGAGGCAAGCGACCCACCGCATTTAGTTAACATTAATAACGATTACTACTAGTACATACGTGAATTTAAAATAAATCGTTGGAGCCGTTTTGAAGAAATAAATTTTTTTGGAGTTTTTTTTTTGGAGTTTTTTGAGAATGAAACCCCCCAAAATTGAGTTCCCCCAAAATAAAATAATTTAAATGGTCCCGAGGTATGATTTTTGTGAACTTGCATGCCAAATTTTATTAAAATCCACCGAGTCATTTGCCCGAAAGTCGATGAATATCTGTTCATTGTCAGAGCTACAAACAGACAGATATTTCGTAAAAACCACTTATTATTTGGGTTCCTGGGACCTCAAAACGTGTAAATTTGTAAAAATCTAGGAACCGAAAATTTTGACCATCACAAAGCATTTCTTATACTACGTATAAATTGGAAAAGAATAAGTTACTACGATGAAAAGTTCATTTTGATTGATGGCATCATCCATCTTCCCTTACTTGAATTGTTACCTTTTAAGCGTGAGGGGCATTCTGACGCCGCCAAGGCAGGCCGGTTTGCAAATTATGGTTGAATCATTTTCACTACGAGTTTAAGAGGAAGGGAGGCGGAAGGGAGTACCCCCCCCCCCCCCAAGGCTTTGGTATTTCTACTCACATTGTAAGATGTCGTAGACACTTATACATATTTAATCAATACTCAACTGTTCACAATTTCAACTGATGTCTTTCAACAGAACTCAGGAACTTCCTCTTAGCAAGCCATCCTTTAAGTGACGTGGAAAGTCGATAGAAAGCTAAGACGTATAGGTTTCCCTATACTTAGCTTATAGCTGTAGACCGATCTCACTCCTGCTGACCTCAGCTTCACCCGGAAAAGTCAACCAATAACTTAGTTTTAACAGATTTGGATCATGCTATAACCAAATGAAGGAGGAAAACCACCAACTTATGCATAAGAGCGTCCGTCACAATACTGCAAAATGTCGCATGTGAAAAAAGCTTAGGCTACTTTTGAGGAGTAAAAAAAAACTGTCTAACTTTTGTCTTATTGCTTTCCAATTTATACGTAGTAGTTTATAGTAGTTTATAGTAGTTTGTGATGGTCGAAATTTTCGATTTCGAGATTTCAACGGATTTACACGTCTTGATGTCCCAGGAACCCAAAAAAGTGGTTTATACGAAATGTCTGTCTGTCTGTCTGTCTGTCGCTCTGTCGCTCCGTGTGTTTGTCTGTCCATCGATTTCCGGGCAAACTACTCAGTCGATTTAAATGAAATTTGGCATGTAGGTTTATAAAAATCATACCTCGAGACTATTTTTTTTATTTGGGGCTAACTCAATTTGGGGGGGTTTCATTCTCAAAAAACTCCAAAAACGTCTAAAAAAAATTATTTCTCAAAAACGGCTCCAACGATTTCTTTTAAATTCACATATATTGTAGTCATTATTAATGTTAATGAAATGCAGGGTGTGGCTTGCCCCTAGATAGTTTGCTTCTGGGGTAAAAAAATAAAAGTAACTATATTTTAGTGAAAAATGACTAAAAAAACATTTTTCTGCGAAACCGTTCTATCTATGATTCCTAACTTCAGGCATGTTTTAGGTGTTAAATTGAGTAATGAAACCGGATAGTTTGGTTTTTCAAGAAACTATTAGGGTTTGTGCAAAAATTTTTTTTGAAGAAATGAAAGCAAATTTGCGCTCAAATGCATTGCGTGCCCTGATATTTATGCTGTGTGGTAATGTATAAGTCTGGCCTATCTAGAATTTTCGTAACCTTCAGTGACGTTAGGTGGACGACCCCCCCCCCCCGTGATATCCGAAATTTAACCATAGGAAAATTATTTACCATGAAATTAATCATTTTCTCTCTCTACTAATCGATAAATTGGAAAGCATGTTCGAGTGTAAACTGGGACCGGTTCTTTATTTATTATTTCAATTTATTTACTGCTTCCTTCCTATTGGCTGTTGACAAGCGACCGTTTGCTACTAGGTGTATTCATGTATTTTAGTCGCCATGGTGTGTGAAGCTGTAAGGCTGTGTGTGAATCGCATCTTTGGACATACGACATTTTGCAGTATCAGCGATGACACCACGATTTGTGTAGCCGCAACAGAGATGCCCGGTGGCTCGCCCTGTGGGAATGTTATGAAACAATAGACCCTAAATATAATATAATTGACAGCATTATATCAGGGCATGGTACAGTAATTGGTGGTAGGGGGACCCCAAAGGACCCCAAAGGAGAACTATATGATACATTTAAAAGAAACATAGAAATTGAAGTATGGGGAGTTAACGTATTTTGACAGAAGAAAAAAACTTGACTCACATACACCTAATGAGGAATGAGGCGCCCCCCCCCCCCCTATGCACAGGAGTGGCCCTCACAACAGCTCACCTTCTTCTCGACTGCCTAACCTACTAGGTCCAACGAACCTCCGTCCTACGAGCTCCTTCCTCCCTCTCTGAAGCGCTAGGAAACAAAACAACAGCCACAGATAACATCCTACAGACACTAAGAGCCACAGGCCTCTTCTTCGACATTTAACCCCCCCCCCCCCACTAATTACACTACCGAGCGAATAAGCCCTTCCACAAGCATTGGCGTAAATAGAGCGGTCCTGGGGGGGGGGGGACTTGCCCCCCCCCCAGGTCCACCCGTAGCCCCCCCCAGGATTTCTGGTGACCAAGACGATATGGAGGCTATAGGCATAGTATCCACAATAATGAAAGGGAAATGCATTCTTAGTTTGCTTATTTTAAATGAAAAAAATCAACATATTGACCAAGTGCTATCACAAAAAATTTATTCCTCAAAATGCTTAAAACCCTAATACTTCAGAGCTATTTTTTCCAAATTTTTCTCCGGACCCCCGGCCCCTCCCTCAATGGTAGGTTTATTCGTCGTTATAATATCTCAATTGAACTGCTTAGTGCTTGCAAACATTGGCGTACATCGTGGGGTCCTGCCCCCCCCTCCCAGGATTTCTGGTGACCAAAACGTTATGTTGGAGAAAAGCATAGTATCCACAATTACGAAAGGGAAATGAATTCTTGGTATGCTTATTTCACATGAAAGACATCATGAAAAAAATCAACATATTCATATATAATATTTCATACCTATTTTTTCAAAAAAAAAATTTCGGAGGAGACCCCCGGGCCCCCTCAGTGGTAAAAAAGGTGGAAAAAGTGGGTGAGTGCTTGGCTTCTTTCTCTCAAATGATGGTGAAAATTGATGACAAAGTTGATGAATTAGAGCAGCACGGTAGGAGAAATTGCATATTGCTACATGGTCTACCTGAATCACAATCGGAAAAAGAAAACTCAGCAGAGATTGCTAGAAAATTGTTTGCGAATAGACTAAGCGTAAACATCACGGAAGAGGCGGTAGGAAGAGCTCATCGTATTGGAAAAGTACGCTACATGGGTCCAGACAAAGTACCCACTAGACCAATCATCGTACAGTTTGCTACATACCGATACAAGTGGTGTATGGTGCTAAAAAACAGTTAAAGGGGACTGGTGTCACAATCACGGAATCACTCACCAAAAGAAGAATTAAATTGTTAAATGACTTGAAAGATAAGCTCGGAAAAGAAAATTGTTGGACACTCGACGGTTTTATTCAAGAGAAGATTGGGAACACTTATCATAAAATCAAGACCGAGACACAGGCTACAAATTTATGGACTAATCACATGGGTAACGCAAAATGGCCACAAGGATTGTCTGACACTGGGCACAAAACGAGGCCGAATACAAGGAATCAACAGTCCAAGGATAAGTAAGATACTAAGGCAAAGGCTGGACAAGAATAAACATTGTTGCTTGCTGTTAGTTCAAGAAATAGAAAATAGTGAGGTAGGTTAGTAAATAGTAGGCTACTCATTCCGGCATACATCTTATGGGCTATGGGCTACAGAGCTTATTTTGGCTTATATGTATATTTTGTAAAAGGGTAATTTTTGTTTGGTTACTGTAAAATTAATTATTGCCTATTTACAGTTTAAAAATATAGCATTTACAGTTATATTATATATCTACAGTCGTAATGCTGGATTTAACGTACAATAAAATAACAGAATGTTGTAAAGCACTGGAAGCAAGGAATGACACCAGATCGGAGCAGTTCTAGTTAAATAGTTTCTTTTCATGGAAAAGGTAATTTATTTATGTAATGAGTTTTATGTATGTACAAGGGCGATTAGAGGAACCGGTCCGAGTTTACTCGAACATGCTTTCCAATTTATCAAAATTAGTAGATAGAGAAAATGAGTAAAGTCATGGTAACTAATTTTCCTATGGTTAAATTTACGATATCTCAAGGGGGGGGGGGGTTGTCCACCTGACGTCTCTCGTCACTGGTGGTGAGGTAAATTCTAGATAGGTCAGACCAACACATTACCACACAGCAATACTGGCAGGGCACGCAATGCATTTGAGCGTGAATTTCCTATCATTTTTTTCAAAAAAACAGTTTTTTGTACAAAACCAAATACTTTTTTGGGAAAGCAACCTATCAGGTTTCGTTACTCAATTAAACACCTAAAACATACCTGAAGGTAGAAATCATCGATAGAAAGGTGTCGCAGAAAAATTATTTTTTAGTCATTTTTTATTAAAATTTAGTCATTTTTATTTTTTTACCCCCAGAAGCAAACTATCAAGGGGCAAGCGACCCCCCGCATTTTATCAACATTAACAACAACTACAACATATGTGAATTTAAAAGAAATCGTTGGAGCCGTTTTGGGGAAATAATTTTTTTAGGCGTTTTTTTGAAGTTTTTTGAAAATAAAAACCCCCCAAATTGAGTTAGCCCCCCCCAAAAAAAAAAAAAATGGTCCCAAGGTATGATTTTTGTGAACCTACATGCCGAAATTCATTAAAATCGACCGAGTAGTTTGCCCGGAAATCGACGAACAGACAGACAGGCAGACAGACAGACAGACAGACAAACAGACAGACAGACAGACATTTCGTAAAAGCCACTTTTTTGGGTTCCTGGGACCTTAAAACGTGTAAATCCGTTGAAATCTCGAAATCGAAAATTTCGACCGTCACAAAGCTTACCTTACACTACGTATAAATTGGAAAGCAAAATTATTAATGGATGGATGTGATTGTGTGAATGGTTGCTTGAATGTTATGTTGGAGTGCGAACCAATGTTAGTAACACATATACTTATACACAGTTTTAATTTCCTCAACTTTGATTATGGCTGAGTCCTTTATTGACCTATGTATGATCGATATTGATGCCCCTAGTAGCGACCTTCCCGACATCCTTCTTGACCTTCCTCCTGTACCCTCACCCTCATGTATTCTTCAGCAAGCCTACTCTCGCCATCCTCGTCTCTTCCACTGTTGTCACATAAATGCAAGTTCCCTTTCGGCACACATTGACGAATGCACTTTTTTGTTTGAAAATCACTGTCATTCCCCACATTGTATTGCTGTCTCTGAAACCTGGTTGGTTCCGTCTCTGCCTGGTACCAAAGCTACCATCTCCGGCTACAAACTTATTAGGTCAGATAGGATTGGGAAAGCAGGCAGAGGGGTGGCATTTTACATAAGGGAGGATTTGAGGTTCAAAGTTGTCGCAAAAGCTGCCCAGTGCAACCGACCTCAATTTCTATTTATTGAAATTACAGTAGGCTATGTCTAATTTTCAGAAAATTTTACTTGGCACAGTGTACAAGGCCCCCAACGTAGGTCATATTACTGACCTTGAAGACGTCATTCTTCAACTCGTCCCATCGTATACTGACGTTATTATAATGGGTGACTGGAATGTCAATTTAGAGAAAAACACAACTGATGTCCGCGGCGTGCAGAACATTCTCAGGATGAGTGGATTGTCATTGCTTCCTCTCCTCTCCACCCACCATTTACCTGGTTCGTCCTCCACAATTGACCATATTATGGTGTCACAGCGTCATAAAGCAGCATCCTTTGGGCAAATACCTATTGTTGAAATCTCAAAGCATGACCTTATTCACTTGTCATATTCGGTAAAGACCCCTAAATATGAACCATTTACAATCACACTCAGGGACTTTAATAACTGCAATGTTCAAAATCTGAAACTTTCTGCTTTTTCCCTGCCATGGACCGAAATCGATAGCCTACATGGGGTCGATGCCAAACTTGAGAAGTTCAACCAGTTAATGGTGGAAGTATTTGATGAGCATGCTCCATTTAAAGTCATTCGAATAAAAAAACCCAAGGCGCCTATTAGGTGGCTATTCCCACCGCTGCCACCAACTATTAGGTGTCTAATCCTACCGCTGCGGGGGTAGCCACCTAACCTTCGCAAGGATGGGGGGGGGGGCTGTTGTAGTAAATGTAGTTTTATAGGTTTTACATTATATACAATAGATATATTAAGACACTCACCGATTTACATTATATTGTACACTCGAGCACTTGGACAAAGAACGACAGTCATGGTCTGCAGGCCACAGGGTTGCTCTAAGAGCTCCGAGAGCCCGAGAGAGGTCCAAGAGAGATCCGAGAGAGAGCTACGCACTTTCTCTCGCTACTTCTATTTATAACCTCGCCTGGCTTCGTCACATGAACAGGCTTTCACAGACTGTACCGAAGGCGCGCTGCTAATTCAGCACTCCTTTAGCACAGACCGTAGAAAGCAATTCATTGACAGCTATACAGCGTGTTACAATATATGAGATAGATACAGAATGTGCCAACAACTATACATTAATATACGGTGCCCACCGGCAGGTGCCTGGAGCACCTGACACGCCATGGATGACTGTCCAAATTCATGAGATGAGACGTTTCCGCGATGAATCGTTCTCCCTTTACAAGCAGGAAAAGACTCAAACCAATTTCGACCGTTATAAAGTCCTCATAAATAAGGACAAGCAGTTAATACGTAATTCTAAGCTACGCTTCTACTACGGTTTGTCCTCTTCACTCAATTCGAAAAAACATGGAAAATTCTCAAGGCATCTGGCATAGACAAAGTCCCTTCCTCCTTCTCCGGCGATTACGACTTAAATGCCCTTAACAATTTTTTTGATGCCCCTCAAACACCTAATCCTAGTATCGTTCAGGAGACTACCTCCACAATATCGCTTCACCCACCATTAGCGGGGCCCAGGTTCATCTTCAAGACCGTGTCCAGTAATGGCGTCCTCCGCAGCATTAAACGCATCAAATCCAAGGCCATAGGATCGGATAATATATCCATGCAAATGGTCTCTCTAATCAGCGAAGCTCTGTTGGAACCGCTTACTGCTATCATTTATTTATCTTTTACTGAGTCTGTCTTTCCTTTTCAGTGGAAGACAGCTCATGTTAGATCGCTGCCCAAGAAATCAAACCCTGCCCGGAGTTCTGACTTCAGGCCAATTAGCATTCTTCCAGCACTTTCGAAATGCTTAGAATACATTGCTCATGATCAGTTATCAAACCTTTTCATTGAAAATGAACTCTTTGACACCCATCAGTCGGGCTCCCGCCCGTACCACAGCACCAATACAGCTCTTCTTCATACGCTTTGCCATGGATAATCAGCAACTTACCCTTGTTGTGCTACTAGACTTCAGCCTCGCTTTCAATTGCGTCAATCCGATGTACTACTATCGAAACTTGAACATTTTTTTCATCTCTCTCATGGCGCAGTTGCATGGATCAAATCTTCCCTGACTTGTCGGTGGCAAACTGTTTTATTTAAATCTACTAAATCTGATCTTCTTCCCTTATCGAATGGTGTTCCACAGTCCTTGCCCCTCTCCTCTTCTCCTGTGCAGTAACTGATATTAAAAAGTGCTTTAGACACACTAAACATCATGGTTATGTTGATGACTATCAGACTTACCTACATTTCACCATTGCAGTAACTGTATCAGCATTCAACAAACTCAACGAAGATCTAGCACGAGTCTTTGAGTGGAGTGAGGCCAACCTCCTAAAGTTAAACCCCTCAAAATGTCAAGCTATCGTCTTCGGCACACACAAAATGCTAAATAAATTCTCAATTGAAAATCATCCTGATCTGATGTTGGGCAATACAAAAATTTCCCTATCTCCCGTTGTTAAAAACCTTGGAGTGATGCTTGACTCCACCCTTTCGTTTCGTGGCACGAACAAGTATCCAGTATTTGTAGGAAAGCCTTTTTCAGCCTGCATTCACTACGCTCACTCAAAAACTTTCTACCCAAAAGACTCAAAATTCGGCTAGTTCAGTCACTTGTATTTCCACATTTCGACTACTGTGATAGCCTCCTTACTAATCTTTCCGTTGACTTGCAAGCAAGACTGCAACGTGCACAAAACTGCTGTAGGCCTCTTCGCTTTTGTTGTAATAACCCCTACAGAGATAGGGTCACCCCATTTTATGTTAGTATTCCTTGGCTGAAACTCGAAGGTGGAATGAAGCTGCATCAAGGTACTTCAATGTATAAAATCCTCAATGGCTTTGCTCCTTCATACTTTCGGTCCTTTTTTCAGCCTCTGTCAAACCGTCACTACAACACTCGAAGGGACGATCTTCTCGTTATACCTACTCATTTAACCCAAACCTTTCATGCCTCCATCCTCGTCTCGTCAGTTCTCCTATGGAACTCCCTCCCCACCCACATAAAAGAATCTCCCTCTCTTCCAATTTTCAAAGTTCGCTATCGGGAGCATCTAATTAGACTAATACACTAGATTGGCCAAGATCTGATGTGGTTTCGCTCTCCATGTGTGAATGAGTGAATATTGTTGTGTGTGTTCGAGGAGATTCGAGGATGTTTTAGATTAACATTTCGTCCACTGGAGAATGTATTTATAATTTGATTTTGGAATTTTTGACATTGGATCCGGCAGACTGCGCTACCATTAATTTTCGTTTATCCCGACAGTTGGTGCTGCGTGTGTGTTGTGTGGTGACACCCATGACGACACCCACCACAATTAATTTACATAAGCAGTGACCGCGAGACCGAAGGCGGAGCTGCCACCCGATTTACATGAGCAGTAACCGCGAGGCCGAAGGCCGAGCTGCCGCCAGCGGAAGGCGCAAGTGGTGGAGGCAGCAACCGAAGGCTTCGCCGGGAACCGCTTGTATATTTATATATATATATAGATGAGTGACTGGATCAAAATGTTTAGGCACTTCTACTGTACCTGGAAACCTGAAATTTTGCGTGTAGTAACTTATTCAAACCAACAGAAAAATTATGAAATCCAAAATATCTGCTGTCGTTTCTGAACTACAGCGCAAAATGTGCTTATTATGAGCTTTTTCTAATATGACATCCCTTGGACCTAGAAATCTGAAATTTTGCATGTAGGTAGGTAACATACTAAAGCTAACAGCAAAGTTCCAAAATCCAAAATATTCACTGTCGTACCTGAACAACAGCGGAGAAATAAAAAACTAATGCGGCTTGTAGTTCTTAGATTCATGTTGCATGGTAATGTGTGCTTTCATGCCTTATTGCTGTTGTTGTTGTAGCTGTTGTTTCTGCTGTTGCTGTTTTTCTTGTTGTGATTTTCTTGTTCTGATTATCAAATCCTTGTCTTAACCTTAACCGTGGTGATTACATGACTTTCCGACTTTGCATTAAAGATTGAGTCCTCAGCCAGTGTACACCATGGTGCCACCACTTAAAGTGCAAACAGCAGCGTCCGTCTAGCAGTTCGCCTACATCCAATCGTACATTACGTGTGTTATATTGAAAGTATGATGTCACAATTAGACCTACTGCAAAAAATTATGAGATCCCAACAAAAACACTCCGTGTAAAAACGGGCCCAATTCCTAACACCGATCTTGCAAGACGTTTAGCCATTCAAAGTAATGAGATCTTAAATTTGGCCAAGTTCTTTGGCCATTTAAAGTTATGAGATAGGAATGAGGGCCATGTTTATAGGTCACAGGATTTTTCAAAATATATGGCTGCGTTTTAGATACTTGGCCTGGCAAATGATGTTTTAGGACTGTGCTATTCAAAAGCAGTCTCATTAATTCATTGTGAACCAATATTTCAATACCGTCATTAAGGCTAGGATAAAATTACTGGGTTGCCTATTCGTGTGAAAATAAGACGCTCCTGGTGAAGTTGTGCTATTTTTTAGGTTAAGAGCCAGGCCAAGTTATCTGAAACGCAGCCATATATTTTTCCTGTGACCTATGAACTTGGCCCTCATCCCCACGACCCCCCTATTTACGCCAATGGGTGGCGGTCAAACAAGAGCGATGGATTGCACAATTAATTTACATGAGCAGTGACTGCGAGGCCGTAGGCCGAGCTACCGCCTGATTTACATGAGCAGTGACCGCGAGGCGCAAGTGGTGGGGGCACCGGGAACCGCTTGTATACCATAAAATAATACTACATACATTGAATAAAGCATTGCCTTTATGCAATTAAGTAAGCTCACAGACCTGTTCGGTTAGATAGTTGTGTAGTTGTGCTTACCTGTCTAGCAACACGAATCATGTCAATTAGAGCATAAGTAGAGGATTTGGCATTTACTGGGCTTGTGGTCCAGCGGTTAAGACGACGCCCCGGTTAGGCGTAGATCGTGGGTACGAATCCCGCCAAGCTCAGTTTTTTCCATATCCTCTAATTTCGGTAAGAACATGCAGCTAGTAAAACTATGGAGTCACCATGTTGCATTTCGCCAGTGCCGTAAGACTGAAGCCATGACTACGCCTACTTATAGGGGCATTTTGGCGGGAAATTAAAATTTAATAGTTTTATTAAATGCTTTCTTTATTGTTTTATTTGTTGTTCAATATATTATTATATTTATTATTTAAATTTATTATATATATATATATTGTTTAAAATTTAAATTATAAGTCCTGCAAGTTCTGCATAGAAATATTGTAGGTTTCGTGGCAAATCTCATGGTTGACTTGGTTTGAAATAATGTTCCAAAGGCCACTTAGCCTTAGCCAACTATTAACACGACTATGTTTAGCTTAGCAATAGAATTCCTCTGCTGGCGAATGCCATTAAGTAAAGGTCTAGTCTGTATTTTTATAAATCTGTCACTTCTTCTTGATACCTACAAGTGTGCAGTCATTTCACAACCGACAGTATCACTGCATTGAAGTGCTAGAGATTCAGTAAAGCCTGAAGAAAATCCTGGTCTTCAACCGTATATGTTGAAAGTACTTTAAGTACTCAACGGTAAAAAACATGGAAACATGAAAATGACATCACCGTCCAATCTTCGTCATGCCAATTGTGACCATACTGACCGCTCCCGCGGCATCACAAATGACGTCTAATCTGTCATGACCCACTTTTTAACCATTGATGGGAAAAATTACTAATTTTTCAATTTTTTTTTTAAATTTAATTTTGAAACGTTAAAATAAATCTAGGTACTGTTCCATTAAAATAGGGGTTCAAAACTTTTTCAAGCAGTCTATTCTGTGGTTCGCCCTTAATTTAGTGGACTATTTCCGAAGCAACAGAGTATCAAATGCTAAAGGAGAAACTTTAGCCTGTACTGCTTGTAGCTTTGCAGACTGTGTTCGTGGCACGCCCCCCAATGGCCAATAGTGTCGTCCCAAAGATTTTTGTTGCCCGCGACATGGCCGTACCCAGGGGGGTGGTCCAAGGGGTCTGGACCCCCTCTGAAATAGAAGGGCTGTACACTGAATAGAATGGACTTTCATTAATAAAATACGTTAAAAAAAATTGAGCCCCCTCCGAAATAAAAACCTGGCCACGGCCTTGGCCTGCGACCTGGGCATGGCGTTTGCATGGAAGTTGATGTATTGAAACAAATTGGTCTGAAGTGTCTGGAATACACCATTTAGTATTCACTATGTCCCTACTGTACACGTGTGTCCATACTGTACATGTAAGTTACCTCCCAAAATCCACCGAATACACCGTCATCTCCTAGCGCCCCTCCAAATAAGTCTCCATACACCAGCCCGCCTTTGTGAAACTCTTGAAATCTTCAAGCTGACCTCCGACAAAGTCTGTTGGGCTGACCATTGTCCTCAATTTTATAATAATGGTTCACTCTGGACAGCTAGTTCTAAAAGTAATATACGCATGTACCTATATGGCCTACTGCCATCAATTGTGCGTCATTACTAACCATTCAGAACGTTATTTTAATGTATTTTCGACTACTGATGGGTAGACTCCCTGAAGTGATAAAATACTTGTAACGGCGACTTGGAGGACGATTCCCAGTCAATGAGAAGATTTAGAAGAGGGAGAGAGTAACGATGAGATTAAGGTAAGTATATACTGTATGATATTGCATATATGTATTATTTAAGTTCTTTTATTGGGTGCAGCCTTCTTTAGGCCCTTGGCCATATAGACCGTAAGATCGCTATCCTCTCGCAGTAGACCTCAATAGTCAAGACCTTCATCTCCCAACAGACCTCCGACTAAGGCATCATCTCCCAACGGACCTCCGAATGAGCCATCCTCTCCCAGTTGACCTTCCGAAGCGTCTATTGTATCACCTCCCAAAGGGTTCTGAAAATGTAATTAACAAACGTTTGCGGCACTGTCATTCATTTTGCAACTAATTTTTGTAAAATTTAAAAGTTATGAGTACAAAAATAAAGTAAATACAATTTTAATAAAGATTAATGTGACGTCTCCATATTCATAGAATGACCTCTTCCTAATTTTGTAGGTGTACCTGCGCACAGTATGCTGGGGGGGGGGCTTTGTTTGAGGCTACACTCGTTGTACTCCATGTCATGAGGCGATGGCCTCTCGCTGGAAAAATCCCTAGATCCGCCACGGTTTTTGTCTGTTTTAGGTCAATATCATATGAGTTGCCTATTTTTAAAATGAGTTAACCTCCGTTTAACCTTACTTCTCATCTAGGGAAGATAAATTTTGAAATGACGTCAAATTAGATTAAAACCCATTGAAAATGGAAGAGTAATATGACAGAAATTAAAGGAAAAATAAATTACGGGCGATCTGAGGTCGGGAAGTAGGTGGGGGTGGGCTTTTAAGGGTGAAATAAGGTATATATTGATTTCCGGCAAAACTACAAGTTCTATGGAAAAACGTTAAATAGGAAAAATGTTTGTGATAGTATCTTCAACTCTAGTACTTACACGTTTCTCACATAACCCAAAACCCATAATTTATGAAAAATGCAAAAAACCAAGTTTTTGGTTTTAGGGAGATTCATCTACCTATTGAGACGGCGACCAATGTTCGACTTTCTGAAAATTTCTTCACAACTTTTCATTTCATGACCCCCTGAGCCAAAAACCACCCTCCATTCAAAATGTTATATATATATATACATGTATATCGATTTTAGGAAACACTCTAACTTCCGTAAATATTATCTGATTTTGATGAAACTTGGCACAAAAATTGATCATACAAATGTCTTGATCGAGTTCGTTAACCAGCTAGATCCATTATTTAGTTACAATATGGCGGCCGATTGAAACCTTATATAATTCATATCTCAGATAATATTGGTCGCAGAGGAATGAATTTAAATCTGACTGAAAGCCCGTATTATTATCTACGATAATTGTTATCAACACCTTTTACGACAAATCAACGATTAGATGACGTACAGTCAAAGTTAAAATAATTTAATAAGTAAAAGTTCATAGTCGTAATTTTATTGTTTGGAACACATGAGTGTTTTGTGTGTTGATGTTGTGGTCGGGAAAATAATGAAGTATTTTTTATTTTTTATTACATACATAGCGTAGGTAGCCAAGGGCGAATTTAAGGGGGGGTCCGGACCACCCCCCCCCCCAAAAAAAAATAAATTAAAAAAAATAAATGAACTTACACTAGATAACAATGGGTTTACAGTGGGAATTAAAAATAATATGTTTTTTAATGTTATAATCTACTGAACCTACCCGCTGAACCGCCCCCCCTAAATTGGAGGCAAAATCCGCCCCCCCTAAATTGGAGGCAAAATCCGCCCTTGTAGGGAGCGTAGACGAAAAGCAGGGTCTGCGGAATCTCCCTACACCTTATCGGCCAGAGCCGAAAGGGATTTTTTAATTTTATCTTTTAAAACAAAAAAAAATAAACAAAAAAAGTCACAAAATTTGGCGGAAACTTTTTATGTTCTAAATACACTGACATTTTTTTGCTTTTTTATTTTTATTTTTTTTCACCTAATTTTGACTAAATTTTGAGAAAGCACCCTAATTTTCAATCGAAAAATCTCACGTCAAAATCTCGATTTTTTTTTAAAACAAGTTGGTAAGCTTTTTGTTCGTTGAAATGAAATCTCTACTTTCCGATGGTGTAAAAATCCATACACACTAAATTTTCTTTGAAAATCGGAGACGTGTCGTAACTCAACACGGGCACTAACCTACGCAGAGGCGACTGAAGAGGTCAATCGGATACATCCATTAAATTGTTTGTATGCGATTAATCTTTAAAAAAAATATATATATAGACATCAAAGATTACAATAATTCGCAAGTGCTAGTTCAAGTCAGGCAAAAGATTTAATTTGGGAGGGGGGGGGGGGCAAGAACAAATTTTTCTATAAATGATGGGTACATCCGTAGTGATTTTAGTAGTTTTAGCTAAAACTATTACATTATTTATTATTTTTTATCAAATTTAGGGGGGGGGGCATGGCCTCCTTGCCTCCCCCCCTTGGGTACGGGCCTGGTACAAGTACTAGCTGAAAATCGGCAGGATTGTTCAAAACGTCATTATAAATTAAATCTAAATTATGAATCAGTTTAATTTAATTAAATAATATATTTAACAAAGGGCTAGTTGGACTTACATTGTCGGCTGTGCTAGTAGTGATTAGAGAAAGGACCCCCACAGTCAACGAATAATCAGGGTAGAGCCCAATGTCAAGTGATGGAGTGACACTTCGGGAATGGGTGCTACTCCCATCATCAGGCTAAGTCCACGAAGCTGTTGTATGCAGTGCAGATGGTTTTACGGTTTTTCTGAAGAGAGCTGTGCTATACGAATCGTCAAGGGATACAAAATCCCAATGGATGCGTCATATGAAAGCATGTAGGCCTATGCAGGTTCACTTGTAGGCTACCGGTTCTTTTATTATGAAGATGGACTATGAAAACACCGATGGAAAGACCTTTTCTATTATTCGGTGTTTTATTTAAGAGTTACATACTGGTGCAGCTGCTGTCATGTACACAACCATCAAGATGGCGTGTAGAAACAAAATCCACTTCATTGTCATTTGGGAGAATGTTCAACGCAAAATGTCAACTAGACGGTCGCTTGGCACCTTCAACAGTGTGGTGTCACTCACTGCCACAGCAATATATAGGCGAACACCAATGAATGGCATGAGAAAAATGTGACCTAAACTAGAACTCGAATTAGACCGTACCGGATGGCGAGCCTAACTACAGCATAAGCTGAATTTAATTAAGGCATAAGATTAGCGATGATGATTTTTTGGCGTGTTGAGTTACAACAGAAGAAACAGGCAGGAAGTATGTACCAACAATACACTGTCAAGGATAATGGTGCCATCATCGTTATGCATTACTGACAAATAAAAGATAAAAGAAGAAAGATGTTTTACATACCTATAAAAGAATTGAATAAAAGTCATTTTCAACACCACTTTAGGTATAACACCATTTTGTCAATCATAATAGGCTAATAATAATGGAATAATAGAATAAACTAAGCATAATGAATAATTATAAATATGATAATTGTAATAGAAAGTTGGCATGGCAACGATATGCGCAAGCAGTCGTCGCGGCGTGGGCATTTTGGATACATTGAGAATGTCGATTTCAAGAATTAAATAAAGACTCTTTTAAATGAATACTTGTTATTATTGTGTAAAGGAACATTTAAATCATGACATGGTGTCAGAAGTTTAACTAGCAACAGCAAGATGTCTTTTAAGCTGTGGCAATTGATTTTGCCGGTGGGAGCAGCCTGGATCTGGACACGCAATGGTGGAAGTTCAAGATGAGTTTGGAAGTTTATTTTGAAGCCTCAGAAGTGGTCAAAGCTTCAGACAAAAGGAAAGTAAATATCCTGCTCAATCTATTGGGGACGGAAGGTCAAGATCTATTTCAATCCTTCTATTTTGCAAGTGATAAGGAAAAATATGAATTTGACACAGTTGTGCTAAAATTTGATGCGCACTTTCTTAAAACAAAAAACATTGTGTATGAACGTTATAAATTATTTTCAAGGAAACAAAAAGATGATGAAAGTTTCGAAAAATTCTATATTGAAATCAGAATCAGAATCAGAATCAGTATAATCCGTTTAAGTGCCAGGACATAGCTGGATTCACATCGTCAAAAATTGAAGTACAAAAAAAAATGACTATCACAATAATATTAGCCTACATTACTATCACAATAATATTAGCCTACACTACTATCACAATAATATTACATTAATAAGGAATAATAAAATAAGGAAATTGGTAAAAAATTGTGAATTGGGCACTCTCGAAGATGAACTAATACTGTGTGTTCTCATAATGGGGCTGACTGACCAACAAATAAGGGAGACATTACTTCGTAAACCAAATTTGAAATTACGTGAAGCCATGGATTACGTTAAGGCGGTAGAAGCAGGGCGTTACCAGGCTTCATCAATGGCTAACCCCTCAGTACTGCGGGTTGAAGAAATTCCTCCGATACAGAATCGGGCAATAAAGAGCTGTAAATTCTGCGCCGGATCTCATCCTCTCAGGAAGTGCCCAGCATACGGGAAATCGTGTTTTTCGTGCTCAGGGCTAAACCATTTCTCCTCATGTTGTCCTAAGAAGCAGAAGCGAGTAACAGAACGACGCAATGCTAACGAGTTGGTAGTGACCACAAGCGACAGCGAAGTTAATGACTGTGAGTTAATTAATGATATCGGTACTATTTTCGTACATGAAACAATAGAAACTTGTAAGGGTTCAGGCAGTTGCAAGTCAGTTTGGTACAGGAATGTTGTAATACAGGGTAGATTAGTACGAATGAAACTTGATACAGGAAGCCAAGTAAATATTTTACCCTTAAAAATATTTCGTCAGATAAACAAAAACACTGATCTGAAGCCAACTAATGTAGTTTTGGTTGCCTTTGGAAATTTTAAAGTTCGTGCATTAGGTACTCAATCACTGCTCTGCCGCAAATCAGATGATGACGCATACACCAGGCATATATTTCATATTGTTGATTTTGACACTGAGCCGCTGTTGGGTCTTGAATCATGCTCATCGTTAAATTTCATCAAACTAGTTGATCATATTAATACATCAGACCTGCCATTGCCTGCATCCATTGCACAATACGAAGATGTGTTTAAAGGTATAGGTTGTTACCCTGGGACGCACAAAATTAAGTTGGATCAAAATATTACACCGAAAATTTGTCCCGCGAGAAGAGTACCAGTACTACTCAAAGATAGGCTTAAGGCCACCTTAAATGAACTTGAACAAAATAAAATTATTTGTAAAATTGAGAAACCTACACAGTGGTTAAGTCCGTTGGTTATTGTAGAAAAGAAAAACGGTGCATTGCGTCTTTGCATAGACCCAAAGCAACTGAATAAGGCTATACGTAGGGAGCATTTTCAAACACCTACAATAGATGAAATAATTCCACAAATGCATGGGAAAACCCTATTTTCCGTCATAGACATGAAGGACGGATTTTTTTCATATTAAGTTAGATAATGAGAGTTCTGATTTGTGTGCCTTTGGGACTCCATTTGGTCGTTAAAAATTCCTTCGAATGCCCAATGGCATATCAAGCGCACCCGAGGTATTTATGAGAAAAAATTATGAAATTTTTGGGAACATTGAAGGGACTACCATATATTATGATGATCTAATTATTTCTGGGGAAAATGAAGAAGATCATGATATTAAGTTTAGACAAGTAATGGAAATGGCCAAGAAATATAATGTGAAGTTCAATAGAAATAAGTTAAAGTATAAGATGACAGAAGTACGCTATTTGGGTCATATTTTTTCAAATGACGGACTTAAGGTGGACCCAGAGCGCACCCAGGCAATTGTTAATTTCACAGAACCAAGCGGAAAAGAGGATCTGCAAAGGTTCCTTGGAATGATAGCATACATAGGCAGATTCGTACCTAACTTGTCTAAAAAAACGCAAATACTAAGAGATCTTTTAAAAAAAGAATCTGTTTGGGTTTGGGACGCTAACCATTCAAGGGCATTTTGTGATTTAAAAGATTCGATTGTAAAGGCAACCATACTGAGTTATTTTGATCCTAAAAAAAATGTAGTCATCCAATGTGACTCGAGCAAGAATGGTTTAGGAGCATCATTACTTCAGGATGGTGCACCTATTTCTTTTGCCAGTAGATCATTAACGAAGCGTGAGGAGGGGTACGCCCAAATTGAAAAGGAACTGCTGGCGATTGTTTTTGCAACTGAGCGTTTTCACTATTACATTTACGGTAAAGACAGGGTCGAAGTACATTCGGATCATCGACCTTTAGTTTCCATCGTGAATAATAAGTTAATTTCTGAATCAACATCGCGTATACAGAGAATGCTGATGAAACTCCTTAAATATTCCCTTCAAATTGTTTACGTACCGGGAAAACAATTACACGTTGCAGATCCTCTGTCTAGGGCAGCACCACCATGTTTACCAGGGGAACACACAGAATTAGAGTATTTTGTCCATTTAGCCTCAAAATACCTCTCTGTGTCAGAGGAAAGGAGGCAACAAATGGTCGAAGAAACTGCTAAAGATCCTATCTTGAGCAAAGTCATTGCACTACATAACACTGGCTGGCCAAGCCATCATAGTCAAGTATCCGTGCCTTGTCGAGTTTATTTTAAACTTCAAACTGACCTGTCTGTTCACGATGGACTGCTATTTCACAAAGATTCTGTGGTCGTACCTAATGTACTTCGAAAAGAAATGCTGAATATAATTCACAAAAGTCACCAGGGCATCGAAAAATCAAAAGCATTGGCTAGGCACACTTTGTTTTGGCCTACAATGAACTCGGAAATACAACAAAAAGTAGAAAACTGTGTGACGTGCCAAACATTCGCTAATAAAAATGTAAGTGAACCACTGTTGCCACATGTAATTCCTGACAGACCGTGGCAAAACATTTGTGCAGATATTGCTGAATTTGACAATAAGTCATTTTTAATTGTTAAAGACTACTATTCTAAGTGGATTGAGTGTATTAGTTTGCATGGGAAAACGGCCGGGCATGTTATTAAAACACTGAAGGCAATATATGCAACCCATGGTATACCAGAGATTCTCATATGCGATAATATGCCGTTCAACAGTGAAGAATTTGTACAATTTCCTCGTTCCTATGACTTTACAGTTAAGTTTTCCAGTCCCCGATATCCACAATCAAATGGTATGGCAGAGTCTGGAGTAAAACAGATAAAGGCAATGCTTAAAAAATGTAAAGAGGATGGTTCTGATTTTCTCCTCGCACTGCTGGAGTTTAGAAACACCCCCATCACTGGCTCCTCTTTCTCTCCAGCACAATTATTATATAATCGCAGACTTAAGACTTGTGTTCCGACTGCTAATACTCTGTTAATGCCTAAGCTTAATGACAGAGTCAGGGAAAACTTAACTAAAATTCAAAACAACCAAAAACGTTTTTTTTGACAGGGGAACGAGGACCTTACCTTTGTTGCGTAGGGGCGATAGTGTGATGGTAAGAAACGGTGAAAAATGGGAAAAGGGAAAAGTTGAAGAAGTTCTTAAGAGTTACCCTAGATCATTTCTAGTTAGGGTAGGCCCTGCCGTTTATCGGCGAAATAGAAAAGATTTGCGATATTTTAAAAACAATGGTAATGTGAATGATAATGTTTATGTCAATCCGGAAATCAATAACAGGCCGAAGAGGCATGTAAACCCCCCAGTTCGGTTCAAAGATTTTGTTTAATTTTTATTTAATTCAATTGTTTAATTTTTATTTAATTTAATAATATTGTTAAAGAAAGGAAGATGTAATAGAAAGTTGGCATGGCAACGATATGCGCAAGCAGTCGTCGCGGCGTGGGCATTTTGGATACATTGAGAATGTCGATTTCAAGAATTAAATAAAGACTCTTTTAAATGAATACTTGTTATTATTGTGTAAAGGAACATGTAAATCATGACAATAATAATTTATAATTTACATATATATATACCCCTCTTGGCAGAACATCTATAAATAAGTCTTCGTCGGTCGAATCTGTAGTTTTCTGCTGTCAAAATATGCAACTAAAAATAACTTCCCGGCTGTCAAAATTGGAAGCTGCCGGGCAAGGCCTGTTTGCAGTTTTATAATAAAATTTTTGCATGTAAAATTTTAATTTTTACTGCCAATATTTCGGTTCTATGTTTTCAACAAATTTCCACCGTTGGAGACCGGGCATCTATATGTTGCGTTTTGTACCAATTTTTTGTACACATATCCTTGTGACAGCTGCTTCTGCGTTATCCTGACCATCATGGCGAAATATTGTAGCTTTTAGGATTTAATTATTATGACTAACATGAAACAAGGGCTTTATAGTCTTATTGTTCACCAATTGTATTGTTGCAAGAAAGTTGTTATTCATTCATTCAATCACTCATTAATTACTTTCAATTTCATTTCAGGGGCTTAGAAAAACGATCCGGAGATTGAAGCGCCACCACTATGGTAGAATAACATTATCTAACTTCCTCCTGCGGCCAAAATTGTTATTCACACCAAATAAAAAAAGTTAAACGATACAACATTCAGAAAATTGACTTCTTCTTTCTTTCTTTATGATTTATATAAATCTGTAGAGAGCTATTCCTAAAGAGCTATATATAGCCTATTACGTAATGTACTGTATATCTACCATATTTTCTGAATTTCAAACTTAATATTCAGAATTAATTGCGTACATACATTACAAACAGAATAGATTTAGTCATGTGACTTTCAGCATCTTTTTCCACCATTGTTAACAGTAGCCTACAGAGAATAACAATGTAGCCTGATGAATACTAATATATAAAGCATACATATACGTATACAGTATATATTTGTATATCTTTACAAACAAAAATAATAATAGATAATTATAGGTAATATGATTCTGGGGGTCTTCACTGTGTTGATGTTATCGAGTTATACCTAGTTAAGTGTGTTATATCAAGCTAAGTTAACACACCGGTAACCCGATAACCAGCGTGCTATCCTAAACCCACTTCTAAGTTGGTTAAGTGTGTTATTTACCTTGAGCTGCGATCGATAGCTCAGGTTTGACCGCCACCATCATTGTTTTTGTCGATTGATTTGAAACACGCGTTTAAAATATTGTAATATATTTAAATTTATATATATATTTAAATTTATTTGTATAATCTATTATCACAAGCAATCACCGTAAATACTTAAAATTATAATAACCAAATAGAACCAAAAATATAAACAAATGTGGCACTAGAACAGAGTTCTGCCACTTTCTTTAAACCCGTGCCACGAATGTCTGACTACTACCACGTTGTTTAACGGGTTATATTTTATTAGAAGTTCTTTGGTTATATGTTTTCGATATAGCATGATAACTCACTCGCGAGGCCCACTCACGATTGTGTGTTAACTTGGTTAGCACATCTAACTCGATAACACCAACACTGTGAAGACCCCTACTGAGGCACGGTAGAAATATCACCGTAAGTTGACTTTTCAAGTGTTAGGCGAACTATGTAGTCACCTCAAAAATAATATTTACGGATCCGCTCCATTATACGAGTACACAGGAATATTAGATCCAATAAAATATGGGTCCCAGAAAAATTCGAAAGTGAAATACCAATAATCCAGGATAGATAATTTTTGAAACGACATCAAAGGTTAATGCCAAAATTTGGCTGTGTCGGAATTTTTGTTATCTGACCACTATTAGAATAGAATAGAATTTATTGATTCATTAAGACACAAACAGTCCTTTCGGCAATCGTCAATAATAAACACACACAAAAAAAAACATTCATAAAATTTTGTCATTAAACATTACAACTTAGATGTGACATTTACAAATCCTTGTGAGGGTTTCCTTGGTGACTTCGTGGAACTTGGAGAACATCATGAGTAGAGGAAGAAGAATGCAATGATCCACAGTAAAATACTTTAATAGTGACCGGTTTCGGATGAAATCAAATCCATCATCAGACTAACAGCAGCACATTTTTTTTTTTTTTTTTTTTTTTTTTTTTTTTTTTTTAAATGGAGCCCCAACCTCGCTCCGGAAATGGTGATGGCCGACCTGGTATCGAAACCAGTCCAGTTTCGGGTATCGGAGCCATCTCCCGAAAATCGTGAAAAGAAGGGTAGAAGGATCTGCCCGAAGGCATTTAGATCCTTATCTGAACAGGAAAGCTTAACGTTTTATGTGTACCGAACAGGGAAAAGGAAAAGACCGAATGGGCACGAACCCATAGGGTAAAAAACCTTTTCATGCGTCTGCATGAGTGATGTGTGTTTGTTGTTAGTGGTTAGTTAAATGCTAAAGGTAGAGGAAGGAATATAGGTTGATAGTAAAGATCCTGACGTTTGATAGAAGTGTTGAAGATATGTCTGAAGATATGTTAGTTTACATGAGTATATGCTTCGGAAGTGCAGTATGCTTTAATTACCAGATTCTGAAACAAAAATCCATTAGTTTAAATCTGCAACAGAAAACGTTAGTGATGGTTTTGGGCCAATTAGGTAAAGTATAGTATGCATAGTATAAACAGGACGGGTCCAAGTAGGCCTCCCTGAGGGACCCCGGCCGATACAGGGTATACACCGGACGTGGTCCCATTTAGGTCCACTCTGAGGGTCCTGCCTGTTAAGTAGGCCTAAGATTAAAGTAGATGTATTAGCTTGTCGGGAATTTGTAGGACTATAAGTTTCCGAAGTAGGCCATCTGTCCACACTGAGTCGAAGGCTTTGGCGACATCAAGAAGCACTGCACCTGTTTTCTTCTTGTGTCCCTAGGACGGACCTCTTGATGTATTCGGTTAGCCTTACGAGTTGGTGCTGAGTGCTACGTCCTTTGCGAAAACCAAATTGTTCTGGACGCAGAATGTCCTTTTCATCCAGAATTTTCTGGAGCCGCTTCAGGATTATAGCCTCAAATACTTTGCTAACATTTGCCAGGAGACTAATTGGCCTGTAATTGGTTGGGTTGGTCGGGTCTTTGCCTGGTTTGTGTAGGACTATAACTTTTGCTTCCTTCTAGTTGTCCGGGAAGTAACAAATCTCAAGGCAAGCATTGAATACTGCCGTGATGTAGCAGATGGCCGAGTCCGGTAGAACCCGTAGAAGATTGGTAGTTATCCCGTCAAATCCCGGAGCCTTGCCTTTTTTCAGGCGTTTGATGACACCGCTTACCGCGGTAAAGCTAGTTTGCGCGATTCGGCGGCACGGGACTCTAGTCAGGAAGTCTGCAACCTGGGTGGAAACCAGGGTAGTGAAGTTTGGTTCTTGCGGTACAGCGTGTGGAGTCATCGTTGCCGCTATGCTCGCTGCCAGGACTTCCGTCTTTTCCATGGTATTGGTCGCAATACTTTGCCCAGCTTGGTCTTTTAGGACCGGGATGTGTTGACGGGAGCGTCGGAGTCTTTTGGTTTCGGTCCACAGGGTACAATCCTTAGTAGTCAGCTGCAGAACGCGGGAGCTCCACTCCGAGTGTTTGTAAATGCCTATTTTTTCTGTAATTTTACGCTGTAGTTCGTTAATTTGTCTCTTTACAAATAGGCATGGCGTTTTGTAGTTTTGTTTACGTAGTGTATTTCTTTGTTGTGTTAGTTCTATTATGTATTTTGGTAGAATTCTGGCCTTAGGGTGTTTAATAGTAGGCGCTGATTGTGTCAGTGCTTTTTGGACTGATGTGGTCCAATGTAGGACCGCGTTGTCGATCTCGTGTGTGGTGATCATGTGTTCTGAAAGTTGGAGCTGTGAGTTGAGAATACTATGGAATTTCCCCGTGTCAATCTTAGAGACATTTTATCGTTGTTCTTTAAGCTCACAAGCTGGGTCTAGGGTAGTCATGATGGGCAGATGGTCCGACTGTAGTTCATCCAGGGTTACGACTTCCACGGGTTGGTTTAATCCCTTTGCAACCAAGAAATCTATGACACTCGGGTGCTGCCTTTTGTTTTGTGGTAGTCTGGTGCATGTAAGTGGAACGTGTTGATCTATATCATGAGCCTGTATCATTTCGGTGAGTCTTTTACCTAGTGTGTTAGTGTTGTGACAGCCCCAAAGTCCGGGCGTTGAAATCACCCATTAGAAGCGAGATTGGAGCTGCTTTCAATAGTTGTAGGTAATCCGGCCTATTGTGGGGACTGCTGGGGTGTTGGTATATCGAGAAGACGGCCATGGGTTTTCCTTTGTACTGTACTCTAACACCCAGGGCCTGTAGTGTGGTAAGGTGAGGCCTGATAACTGAGTGTTTGATGTTTGATTTTAGGATGATTGTCGTGCCTACACCATCATTGTCAAGTATTGAGGTGTATCCCTGAATGAAAAGTGAGTCCGAGGTCATGGTTGTTTCACTAAGGAGCAAAATATCGATGTCGTGGTCAGCTAGGAAGGTTTCTAGCTCGGTTCTCTTGTTGGGCAGGTATCGTCCCACGTTCCATGCAGCTAAATTCAGTGCACGCAGCATATTGGTGATGGTGGCTGAAAGGGGAGAGTCGTGATGATATGTGTTCTGGGGGAATTAGTCGGTTTTACATTAAGTCGGTTTTTCATTTCGAGGGAATTAGTCGGTTTTACGTTTAGTCTGTTTTTCATTGTTGGAGTTTTAGACATCATCAAATGCCAGTTCCATTGAGATGCTCATTAATTGGTTTGTGATGGTTGTTACTTCGCGCAGTGCCGCTTGTATGGAGAAGCCCCCATTTAGAATTTCTTGACTGAGAAATGTAGCTGCGTTCAGTATTTCGATTATTCTGTGTATACGGGTTCTTGGCTGTGTCCGCTGGGCAGGAAGGCCTTCGACTTGGTCCCCGGCCCGCGGGATGGCCGGATCGGTCTCAGAAATCCCTCTGCCAGCAGTCTGCAGCGCTGCACCGTTAGGGATGCCAGACGGGCAGTGTCTGGTCTTGGATGTCACAGCCTGCCTGAGCATTTGATTTTTTAGTAGGGTTTCTTTAATTGCTTGTACATTTTGGGATTTTTTCTTGGGAGGCAGAGGCGGAAAGGCATGCCCAATGTTGAGGGGCTGTGGTTTGGGAGCTTGCCTAGTTCTGTTTGGAGGTGGTAGGTTGATTTGCAGGATTGTAGCCCCAGGTTTTGGGGTGCCCCATGCGTTTGGAACTGTGGTCTGATTTGGGTTATGTGAGTTTGATTGCTGTCTTTTGCGAGCCTGCATCGCTCTTTTAATGTTTAGGTACACTGCACAACCGCGGTATTTGGCCGTGTGGACCTCACCGCAGTTGGCGCAGCGAACCCTTTGTGTTGGGACACACGTTGCTACGGTGGGACTCACCGCAAACAACGCACCTCTTCTGTATGCTGCAGTTTCTGGATGTATGTTGAAAGGATTGGCAACGGTAGCACTGTAGGAAGGCCGGAAGGCCCGGTAGGGCACTACTTGCACCGACAGGTTCATAACAGATTTTAGGGACAAGATTTCCTGTGCCTCTAGGGTATTAAGTAGAGTTATTAGATACAATGGCAGGGGTTGCTTTGCACCTAACAAAGTATGTAGTTGGCTGACACCTGTAACTGGTAGGTTTTGTGCCACCAGGTTAGCCTTAATTTCGTCGGTTGCCATATAGATTGGCAACTTCCGAATGACTACTTTTAATGGTTTAACCGTTTTGGGATGTGATACTAAGTAATGTTCGAATCTGTAGCTTTTGAGGTGCTTAACCAGGTGGTTGTAGTCCCCAAAGGTGGCAGTCCTGACGGCCACCAGGTTTGCGCTGACCGTGTTAGCTGTAACTGTATTTGTTAGGGTTTAAATAGCTTAGCTAATATTGAATATGTATGGTGGAGGTTACCTATTTTCACCGTTATAGGGGAAATTTTCATTGGACTCTGATCGTTAGGGGCCTGGTACGCAATAGGCGTGTTCTCTATTTGGGTCGTAGCCAGGGAGGTCACGGCCTCTACTTGGCTCGGGGTTGCCGCTGTAGGCTGAAGCATAGGCCTCTTGAAGTCCGGTGAAGGCTTTTTGCCTTTCTTCCGCTTACGCGAGGCCACCTGGAACTCTTGGTCCATTGGCTCAGGCTGATGTTCCTCCGTCAATGATACTTCCTCAGCGAGGGAGGCCTGAGGCTGGGAAGAGTTAACTATGTCCATTGGGTCACTAATACGCTGACTAAGGGTCTGTTGGCCGCAGGGCAGCACGTCCTGGCTGCCCTGTGAAAAAGGGAAAGACAGTACCTGTTTCTCCAGAATTTGTTCGCTAAGACGCTGACTAAGGGACGGCTGGCCGCAGGGCAGCACGTCCTGGCTGCCCTGTGACAGTGGGAAAGTCATCACTGGTTGGTCCTGAATGGGACCGAGGTTTGACGTGATTGCCTCAGTCCATAGCAGAGGTGGTCCGCAAAAGCTGAGGTACAGTCATTTTTACCGATCGCATTTTTATGCTCACGTAAGCGAAACTTAAAATTGCGCCCACTCCGTCCAATGTCTACTATATTCATTACAAGAAAGTTTATAAGCCCCTGATTTCCTATTATTGTTCACCTTATCCTTACAGTTGATGAGGAATTTTCCTAAGTTGGGCGGGCAGCTAAAGGATACAACTTTGTCAGGAGTTCGGGTTATTAGTCTTCCTACTTTCATACTGACTTCTCCTATGAACGGGATCTTGACATACTGCTTGTTCTCCTGGGTAACGTCTTGTCCTGCGCATTTTACTTGATTTTCTATTTGAAATATCTTTGTGTCGAGAAGGCTTTGGAATGGTCCAAATTTTCGATTGCAAGGGTTCAACGGATTTAGCCTACACGTTTCGATCTTCAATTAAAAAAATATTGGGTGGAATGAATATTCGAGTGGGTAATCAGGGCCAAAGCTTTTGTTATATTAGTACCAGGATGCTACTATAGTTCGCGTAACACTGGCAGAGAATCCCCTAGTTAATATACCGCGATTCAGTTGAGTTTATGTAGGTTCTAGTTTAACAAAATGGCAAAGTTATTTCAAGATTTGGAAACGAACGGAATATTGAAAAAAATTATAAATTCCCAATTTTTTACATAGGCTACACAGTTTTCGTAAACTGTAATTAAGGTAAATGTAGTACTTTGAACTTGGCGGGAAGTAAATGAACTATGAGATTTGGCCGCCAGGGGCGCGCGGGTGTGTTGTTGACGTGTGGCATTCGAATTTGTTTTGAGATTTTAATACAAGCTATTTCGGCTATTAGTGAATTAGTGATGTCGGTACGGTTTTCTGACATTGTGACAAAGTTTGATGGGACGGGAGATATTTCTGTTTGGCTAAAGAAATTAGAATTGGTAGCAAAGCTGCAGAAAGTTGAAGATTTGGGAGCATTTCTGCCGTTGTTCCTTGTAGATGGCGCGTACGCCGTCTATGAAGGGCTGGATAGCGCTGTTAAAGACGATTATAAACAGCTGAGAGCTACCCTTTTGGGGATATTCTCGGTGAATAAATTTTCGGCCTATGAACAACTTATGGCTCGGACACTCCGAAGGGGAGAAACCGTAGACGTGTTTGTTTCGGATTTAAAGCGGTTGGCCAATTTGGTCGATGATTTTTCAGCAGAGAATTGGGTACAATGTGCGTTGGTACAGGGATTACCCGCCGATGTGCAGAGACAGTTAAAAGCGGCTTGTCGTCTGGACAAAATGTCATTAGCTGAAACCGTGGAACGGAGCCGGTTGCTATTAAGTAATGTGCAATGGGAAACGGGAGCTGTGGCACAAGTGAATAAAAGTGAAATTAATATGAACAAAGAAGAGAGAAAGTGCTTTATTTGTAACCGAGTGGGACATTTTGCCAGACAATGTCCAAAGAAAACGGACAAACGGACCTGTTTTGTATGTGGCCAGGAAGGGCATTTAGCGGCTAGTTGTCCTAGAACACCAAAAAACGAGTAGGTCAGGCTGCAGTGTGTTGCGCAGGCAGTCAAATGACCAGGAAAGCGCAACTTCCGGTTTTAAGTATAACAGCATTTGGTAGACGGGTGAGAGCATTGCTGGATAGCGGATGTTCGATGACATTAGTGGCTCCGGGGGTGGCTAGGAATGGAAAAAGAATGTCAACTGAAGGCAGAATAATCATGATGAATGGTGCCAGTACAGGTTATTCATCGTCTTGTGAAGTGTTGTTCGAAATTTTTGGAAAGCAAATAAAATTGGTGTGCCTCGAAACAGATTTGTTGCCATCGTACGAAGTTTTGTTGGGCATGGACGCTATTCAGTTGTTGGGAGGCGTGAGAATTGAAGGAAATGGGGACGTTAAGTTTGGGAGCGGTGATGTTAGTTGTTTGACAAATGCGTGTGAAGAGATGCACATTAATGATGTTGATTTTAAGGCGGAGTGGAAAAATGGCAAATGGATTGTGGAGTGGGAGTGGCTTAAAGAAAGGGAGCCTGTATTGCACAATGAGGTGGCTCAATACCGTATATCGCAGGAAGCGACCAGGTTATTTGATGAGGAAGTAGTTGAATGGATTTCGAAAGGTTGGCTACAAGCTTATAACGGTCCGCACGATGGCGTGTTGCCCCTCATGGCGGTTGTGCAGAGGAATAAGAGTAAGGTTAGGCCGGTACTTGATTATCGAGAGTTGAATCAGTTTGTTTCTAGCCATACCGGAGAAAGCGAAGTGTGTGGAGAAAAATTACGAGAGTGGCGTCGGATGGGAGATAATTTGAAGATTATTGATTTGAGGAAGGCCTATTTGCAAATTCATGTGTCTGAAAAAATGTGGAGATTTCAGGTGGTTAAGTATAAGGGACGTGTATACTGTTTAACGAGATTAGGATTCGGGTTGAATGTGGCTCCGAAAATTATGTCAAAAATTGTACAGAAGGTGTTATCTGCAGATGAGCTTGTGAGGCGTGGGACGGACTCATTTATGGATGACATAATTGTTAACGAAAATATTGTGTCATGTGAACAGGTATTCAAACTGTTAGCATTTTATGGTCTCAGTGCAAAAGAACCGGAGTCATTAATTGGTGGAAGAGTGCTGGGGTTGCGAGTGTTGAAATGTGGTCAGCGCATTTGTTGGGGAAGGGACAACAAATTGGACCCTCTGGGAGCTAATGTGACAAAGAGACAGTTTTTTTCGTTGTGTGGACAGTTAATTGGTCATTACCCTGTAGCGGGATGGTTGCGCCCAGCGTGCAGCTATTTGAAGCGGGTGACATCTGGAGAAAGTTGGGACAAGCTGTTATCAAAAAATATTGTTGATAAATTGGTAGAAGTTGTGAATGGAGTTAAGCGTCATGATCCGGTCATAGGAAAATGGAGCGTTCCGGCCACTAAGGAAGGAGTTGTGTGGTGTGATGCAAGCAGCATAGCGATCGGTGTATGCATTGAGATTGATGGCGATGTTGTAGAAGATGCTTCATGGCTGAGAAAACAAGATGACTCGGGTCACATAAATTTAGCAGAATTGGAAGCAGTTTTGAAAGGCGTTAATTTGGCTGAAAAGTGGGGGTTGACGAAATTACGCATCATGACGGACTCAGCAATAGTATACGCTTGGGTTTCCTCGATAGTCTCGAATGATCGGCGCATCAAAACAAAAGGATTGGGAGAGCTTCTCGCAAGGCGTCGCATTGGACTTTTACGAGACATCATCTCCGAGTGCGGTCTAGACGTAACTGTGCAACTAATACGATCGAACGAAAATAGGGCAGATCATTTAACGAGAGTGCCTAAGAAATGGTTGAGTAACCGTGAGGAAGTAGGATTGGTTGCGCTTGAGGAACAAGGGGACAGAAAACTTATGATTAAGGAGGTACACGGAAAGCACCATCTAGGTGTTGATCGCACGTTTTATGTCGTACGGCAGTGCTTTCCCCAGATGGAAGTCTCCAAACAAGAAGTAGAAGAAGTTTTGGCGGAATGTGAGCGGTGCTTGTCGATCGACCCGTCACCTGTCAAATGGGATCATGGTAGTTTGGGAGTTGGTTGTGTTTGGTCCCGGATTGCATGTGATGTCACACACTATAAGGACTGCAAGTATCTGACAATAATTGATTGTGGACCTAGTCGTTTCGTCATATGGCGATACATTCGGGACGAAGGGCAGGAGATTGTGGCCCGAATACTAGCCGAAGTATTTGCAGAGCGAGGACCGCCCAATGAACTGCTCCTTGATAACAGTCGAACCTTCAGATCGGAAGCAATGAGGCAATTGTGTCAAAAGTGGAAGGTGAAATTAACCTTCCGATGCATCTATCGGCCCAGTGGGAACGGAATAATTGAAAGAAATCACAGAACTATTAAGAGGATTGCAGAGAGGAGCCAATGCAGCATATCTGAGAGTGTGTTTTGGTATAATTCCACGCCCCGTGAACCTGGAAGAAGTTTATCTGTTCCCTACAAATTGGTGAAGGACTATGAGTGGAGATTCCCGTTGTATAGTGATGATATGGACGAGCTCTCGGATTTCACTAGCAATAAATATGTGGTAGGGGAGAGAGTATTTGTGAAGCCCCAAAATGCTAAGTGTACTACAGAGTGGCGGACTGGGACCGTGACAGGAGTGCATTCAGCTCATGGTGTTGAAGTGGACGGGTTGCCTGTTCATGTGGCAGATGTGCGGAGAGCGCCTGCTGTGATGCAAGTTGAGGAGTCGTCTGACACCAGTGTGGAACCGCCAACGAAAGAGCTGGGTGAATCCTTAGTGTGGAATGAGTTGCCTGTGGCCTCCGGCGATGAAGAATCAGATGAGGAAGCAGCGCCCGGACGGAGCCTCAGAGAGCGTCGAAGGCCGGCTTGGTGTAGAGATTATGTAGTTGGGTGATGAAGACATCATGGGGGCGTGTAGTACTTTGAACTTGGCGGGAAGTAAATGAACTATGAGATTGGGCCGCCAGGGGCGCGCGGGTGTGTTGTTGACGTGTGGCATTCGAATTTGTTTTGAGATTTTAATACAGTAAATATACAGTATATATATTATTTTTCCCTCTGACTATCAAGGGCTACACAAAACCAACAAGGGGTCAGTTTAGTTTAGGTTTTTGTTTAGTTTTTTTAATACGCATTTTCGTCTTATACTGTATATTGTGTGTGTATGTGTTAGGTTTAGAAGAAAGAATGACGATATGGACATGGACTGTGTTAGGTTACTTACTTACTTACGTACGCGAACACAGTTCAGCAGAATCAATCAATCAATCAATCAATAAAATCATACAATATGCAATACATTAGTCATATAAAAGATCTTAAGGTCTTACTTTTACTATGAAATTCTAAGCTGTAATTCCACGGGTTCAAAGAACCAACAGAAGCAAAGAATTTCCGTCCGATCTCACTGCTGTGTCACCTCTTTAAGGCATTCGAGCGATTGATCCTAACAAGAGTAGGCGCTATCGTAGACAATAAGTTAATACCTGAACAAGCAGGCTTCAGACCAGGAAAATCTTGTAACAACCAAGTTTTAAACCTGACGCAGCATATTGAAAATGGATATGAGAAGAACTTGCTGACAGGAGTTGTTTTCGTAGACCTCTCGGCTGCCTATGACACAGTTAACCACCGTAAACTAATCTCCAAGGTCTACTCTATGACAAAAGATGTTGCCTTCACAAAGACTATTCAATCGATCCTACAAAATAGATGATTCTACGTGAACCTAGAAGGAAAAAAAAGCAGATGGAGAATCCAGAGAAATGGTCTGCCACAGGGGAGCGTCTTGTCACCGTTACTGTATAACATATACACCAACGACCAACCGAAAACCCGTGATACTATGTCATCTATGTCATCTATGCCGACGACACCGCCATCGCTGCTCAAGGCAAAACTTTCGAAGAAGTAGAAACGAAGTTAACCGAAGCTTTGGAAGCCCTGTCAGTATACTACGAAGAGAATTTTCTCCGAGCGAATCCCCAGAAAACGCAAGTTTGCTTATTCCACCTCAAAAATAGGGAAGCAGACAGGAAACTCAACATCACCTGGGAAGGCATACCCCTCGAGCATGAACAGTATCCGAAGTACCTAGGTGTTAAACTCGACAGAACTTTAACCTTCAGAACACACTGTAGGGAGCTTAAAGGCAAAATCAGCGCCAGAAACAACATTTTACGGAAGCTGACTGGATCGTCTTGGGGAGCACAACCTGAACTTCTGAGAACCTCAGCACTGGCACTATGTTTTTCGGCAGCAGAATACTGTGCACCAGCGTGGGAAGCCTCCGCGCACACTAGACATGTGGACGTTGCCCTGAATGAGGCAGTAAGGATTATCTCTGGCTGTTTGAAACCAACGCCAACCTACAAAGTTTACCCTATAGTAGGTATAGCGCCCCCTCACATCAGACGGACAGTAGCCGCAGAAAAGGAGAAGACCAAACAGGAAAACGACTCCAGGCACCCAATGTATCAGCAGGAAAGACCGCCAGAACGTCTACGCTCCCGTAACAGCTTCCTCAAAAGACGAAAACCACTAGAAACTAATGCCGAAATACGGAGAACTAGTCTATGGGAGGAGGAACTCCCGATTATCTCCAATTTCAAAGCCAATGAAGAAATAGCAAAGGGAAGCCACCTAACCTACGGAGAGTGGAGAACACTAAATAGGCTTAGAACTGGAGTCTCGAGATGCAGATACACGCAGAAGAAATGGGGTTATACTGAGGACGAATTGTGTGACTGCGGGGAGGTCCAAACTGCTGATCACCTTCTCGTATGCAGAGACATGGGCACTGTTTGCAGTGTAGCTGACCTTTTTGTATGCAACGACAACGCCATCAAGGCCGCAAAGTTTTGGAAAATGATCTGACGGTCCTGTCTCCTGGTTCCTGAAGTTTCCGTTCCTGTCCACAAACGATTTTGTACCTATAATTTTAAAAACATTACCGGGGGGTTGCTTTTCATTTTCTTAAATTTGCAGACCCATAGTTTACAGAATGTCACGGGGGGTTCTCTGAAAAAATGTGTGCATAATTAGTCCAGGGTACATAATTTTTTGTAACGACATCAAATTAAGTAGAATGAAACCCATTGGAAATGGAAAATAATTGTGGCAGAAATTAAATGAATAATAAATTACGCGGCATCTGAGATCGGGAATTGGGTGGGGGTGGGATTTTAAGGGTGAAATACGATATAATATCTTGATTTCCGACAAAACTACAATCCTATGGAGAAACGTCGCATAGCAAAAATGTAGGTAAAAAGAAGATCTACAACTTTTGTGATAACACTTTTTAAATGATTTTAACTTTGACTCGACGTAGATAACAATACGGGCTTTCAGTCAGATTTTAATTCATTCCTCTGCGACCAATATTTACTGAGATATGAATTATACAAGGTTTCAATCGGCCGCCGTCTTGTAACTAAATAGTGGATCCAGCTGGTTAACGAACTCGATCAAGACATTTGTATGATCGATTTTTGTGCCAAGTTTCATCAAAATCAGATAATATTTATAGCCCAGGGTAGATCCCCTGAAAAATGGTGAAAAAAAACACATTAAATTATAGTAAAATGAAACCCATTGGAAATGAAAGATAATATGACAGACATTAAAGGAAAAATAAATTACGGGCGATCTGAGTTCGGGAGGCAGGTAGGTGAAATACGGTACATCTTCATTTCCAACAAAACTACAAGTCCTATGGAAAAACGTCAAATAGCAAAAAGATAGGTAATAAGAAGGTGTTCAACTTTAGTGATTACACTTTTTTCACATAACCTCAAATATTATGAGAAAAATGCCAAAAACCAGGGTTTTGGTTTTTTATTTTAAAATTTCACAAAAAAATGTTTTTTCACGTGAAAATTGGGGAAACCTTAATTTTTAATATTATAAATACACAGTATTTTATTTTATTTTTTGATTTAAAATATTAATTTTTTACTGCTAATTTTGACTATACATGGATAAGGCACCCTAATTTTCAATCGAAAAATCTCACGTCAAAATGTCGATTTTTTTAAATAATTAGGTAGGATTTTTATTTGTTGGAATCTCTACTTTCCGATGCCATAAAGAACAATATACACTATTGTGCAAAATTTTCTTAAAAAATGCAAAAACCCAAATCGGAAAATGATGTCGTTAATATTGAAAACATAGTCCGGTCAATTTAGCTTACCTAAGCCCTATATTTATATATGTGTCAATCAGCTCTGAAATAAAAATAGTAATATTTCCGTTTTTAAATAACATGTTTAAGGTTACATAACCTAAAAAAATAAAATTGAATGATATTTTGGTACAATATGCGAGTAATTTTGGATGACTAAATTGACCGGACTATATTTTAAATATTAAAGACATCATTTGTCAATTTTAAGACATATGCAATAAAAGAAATATTCAAATAGGCTTTTAATATACTTGTATTATTTAACCCCCGCCATGTTGTCCTGGCGCTAGCGGCGCTCACACGCCAATATTCAACTCCGTAACAACTCCTTTTTTTTTTTTTTTTTTTTTTTTTACATTGATATGATACGAACTCAAACATGAAACTATCAATCTAAAGTTAACCCAAAGTTAAGAACAAACAACTACAAAATAACTAGATAGGCTAACTAGAACAAAATTCTCAACTACAATACTTAAATCAGTTCTAGTCGAATTCAGAAAAACTAAATCTGGTCGGAGGCTTAACTGCCCTTCCAGATCTAGTAGTTTTGCCCACCGAAGGAGGAGAAATAACTGGCACTGCTGATACACCATCCCGATCTAGGACGACAACCGCACAGGCCTCATTTACACTTTCTGAGTGCTGCAGGCAGACCAGGCGATATATGTTCACGGTTGCGCCTGTACACTTAGGCACCCTGCTGTATCAAACAAGATCTTGGCGTCTCAGCTTTACCAATTACTTTACATGGAGACCATTGTGAGTTGGGTTCTTTTTTGAAAAGTGCTTGTTGGCCATCGGATATTTCAGGAAGAATATGAGTACCACCATAATACTTCCTCATTTTCTCATTGTTTTCTGAAACCCGCCTCAAATGATCTTCCACATTTACAATATTCGGCTTCAGATAATCTCTAGAGCATGGAATAGTCGTTCTCAAACGACGAGACATCAGCAACTGTACAGGTGAGGCAAAAGTCTCCTTATTAGCATTTCGAAACTGCAAGAGAGCCAGATAATAGTCTGTATTTGTCTAGCCATTAGAACGAGGAAAATGCGGACTCGAGGTTACGCGATTAAAATCCCATTCCGAAGCAAACTGCCGGAATCGTTCAGAAGAAAATGGTGGACCACTGTCCGAAAAACATGTCTGAGGAATGCCATGCCTTGAAAAAATCGATTTCAAATTTTTATTACTTAAACATTTGTTACATCATAAGTGGCCCTCATGAGTCATCATTATAATTTCCTTTCTCATAGCTTGTGGGATGATGATACAGCGACCTTTAAACAATACACCATGTTCATGACTAAGTTCATCTCTGACATGAAAATATGGTTTCGCTAAGTCAGTACACAATTCTTTAGCTACAGGCCAACCAATCAGACAGTATTCTTTCAATACGCACAAAGTTTCGTCAATTAAAGTTGCGGCCTTTATTTTTCTCAATCTACTGTCAGAGACTGCCAGGCTAGAGAACAACAAATTCACCTGAAAATTTAACTCTTTTTGAATGTAAACGCTGTCATTCATGTCATAAGTTTTGTAATATTTCATTCTTGAGAGCGCATCACTTATAAACATTTCCTTTCCTGGCACATAGTGAACTTCAAGAGAATATTTATGCAACTGTAGCATTAACCTTTGAAGTCTACAAGGAATTTTGTCAAACTGCTTTTTAAACAATGTAACGAGAGGTTTGTGGTCGGTCTCGACGACAACTTTGTATAAACATAGCAATGGAATTTAGAGCATGCATACCATACCATACCATACCGGGAAATCAAAAGCTGTGAGTAGTGAATTGAATAGCTTGTTCATAGGAACCGGTACGCACCAGCACTGCATAGTCACAGCGTCTACAATGACTCACTGAACTAGTTACATCTGCTATTCTAGTAACCAGCCAAGATTTATACTTACTGTGGAGATACAAACTAAAGCAGAGCATGGCACCTACGTTGCGAGGTTCTAAGACAGAGGACAGCGGAGTAGATGATACACTTACGAGCATCAATCAAGAGCTAACTAAACTTTTAATGCAATGGTAGAGGACATGAGAGACGTAAAAATCTCAGTCCAACTCATGTCAGATAAATACGATGAGCTGTTGCAGGAATTAGAGCAGTACTTACAGTACACTTACCACAATTCTATCAGAAAATTTCCAGAAAAATAGTCAAACGGATGTTATTTATACTGACTATGCAGAGGCTTTTGACAAAGTGGATCATGAAATACTTATTAGCAAATTAAGGAAATATGGTCTTTCGACAAACTTAATAAAATTACTTATCTCATATTTTTCGGACAGGAAACAATTAATTTTCTACGAAGGAATTTGCTCCGCACCATTTATCATCCATTCCTCTGTAATCCAAGCACTCTAGCTCCTCTATTTTTTATTCTTTTGGTAAACGACTTACCCCTGATAATCAGGCATAGTAAAATACTAAAATTTGCAGATGATGTCAAACTGTTAAAAGAAATAACCAATGTAGATGATTGTTTATTACTTCAAGAAGATCTAAACTACCTATACGATTGGAGCAAGAAAAATTAGTTACACCTCAATATTGCCAAAGGCCAATACATAACTTTTTCTCTCAAAGCGTATCAAATTAATTATACATATTCAATTGATTCTGTAAATCTTAATAGAGTAACCGTATTTAAAAATTTAGGTACGGTATACTATTGGACTCAAAATTAAACTATAATAATCATATTGATAAAATAATAAACAGAGCCAACAAAATACTGGGGTTTATCATTAGAAATATTCGAGGTATAATAAGTAACCAAAAAATAATTTTTAATTTATTTAACTCCCTATGCAGGAGTATACTTGAATACGCGGTTGTGAAGTTTGGGACCCCTACACAAAGGGCAACATAAAAAATTTAGAAAAAGTGCAAAAGAGATTTTTAAAATGCATGTACTATAGACAAACCGGTGTTTACCCACAACTAATGCCTTACAAAACATTACTAAATCACTTTCTGATGCCCACGCTTAAGACAAGAAGAACAAAAATTGCAATAAAAGTCTAATATAACATATTCCATTTACTACTCGATTCATCAGACCTCTTAGAAAAACTTTTATTTAATACCCCAAATAGACGATCCAGAAACAACTTATTTCTTTAAGAGTGTACAGGCCGTAGAATGGTGTTTGGACCTAAAGCAATAGGGCCTTTTAAGCATGTTTAATTAATGCCTTTATTACATATCTACCATGATAACAAAGGTAAAGATGTGGGGTATAATATTAACGATTTACAATTTTGATATATTTAGTCACTACGGAGAAAAAAATTGTTAAAAAAGGCCAAAAAATAAAACAGAACAGGGAATTTGAGATCTTACCGTTGGTAATGTGGCACTACAACATATATTTAAGGCAACTAAATTACAATATCTAAGAAATTAATGAATCACATTTTACTAATTTCCATTAATAGCATAATAAATAAATTATTTATATTATCTGTTTACATTTCAAATAAGATGGCTGAGAACAGAAAGCTAATCTGTTGTGAAACCAAGCACAATCGACGTGAACAATGTTGTAGGTAATTTCCAGAAGATGTCGCACTGATTTATATGTCGCAGTTTTGGTTTTGTTCTGTTACGTTGTTAGCATTGCGTTCAGAGCTTGTAAACAAAGTAATTTGTTAACTCTCGCATTATTTCATATTTTATGATTTTGTCCATTGTTTTCTTGGCGTACTGAGAATGGGTAAATTTAAAGGCCAGAAGGAATATGAAAAAAATAGACGGACGCGAGCATATCGGAAAGGGTTTAAAGGCGTAGCGCCCCATAAAAAAAAGGAAATGGAACGGTTAGTACATGTTGTTATAAGAAATGTAGTACGTATCTGTAATTGCTATTTATGTCTAGATAGATCGACAGCCAATTTAAAGAGGATAGTGATCTTTCGTTCTAAGTGAGATTTGTATGTGGGGACCTCATTTTTATTGTAACCAGTCAGGAGCAACCATGGGCATAGGCGGCTATTGCATTTGTCAATATTCCCACATTTGTGCATCAATAATTGATGCGATTTTTCTTTGAATGAGGCTATTATGTAGATACTTAACTTATCTATTATAAATTAAGTTATAATATGGTAGAGACTTATTATTGATGCATAAATGAGGGAATATCGGCAAGTGGAATAGCCGCCATATCATTTATAAACATACATGTATCAATCTTGGGAGACTTTGTGCCTTGGTTACCTGGTCACAAGCTTTGTTTGGGGGAAAAACCTACTTCCAGACTGATTCTGATGAATTTAGTGTTTTAAAAATTCATTCAATTTTTTTATCCAGAGAGAAAGAAGTGATTGTTACAGAGTTACAAATTTCGAATTGTTTTCTCTGAAATAGGGCTCTATATTAGACAGGTATTGTCATCCGCCACATTATATCCATTATAAGTCTGGTGTATAAGCCAAGCATTGGGTGTTTACCTATTTGTTTTTAGAAATTTATCGTTGTTTATTTATTATTATTTAAAAAAAACGTGCTACCAATTAGGGAAGTGTTTAATAAAAAAATACTAAAACGTGTATTAGTTTTTTCAATATTTCTCAACCTCTTACTTTTCTTACAATACCTACCATATAGGAATTAGGATACAACATGGCGGATGACAATACCCGGGTATATAGTGCCTTACTCTGAAATTAGCATTTGCATTTGAGCAGTAAATATAGTGAAATTGAAACAAGTAGACTAAGTGTTGTTCGTCACTACATTTACGAGTCCTATTATTATATTACGATCGGGCGTACCCCAGGCAATGCAAAGTGGAAATATCTAGCGGCTAATCCTTCCACCACCGAAAAGAGACCAACGACTTAAACAGTTCAACGACCTTTGGGTCAGCACCGACCATTGCGTCTGATTGGCAGAACACTGGGCCCAGAAACTGAGTCTCTACCTCGGAGACGAAAAAATAACTACAATATATACAATGTGTATCCCCAATTGTGATTGCATGAACAGTAGAGTATAATCAAACCATGGTGTAAGCTTATACAATATTCACTGCTGTTATATTTATGTCTATTACTTTTTTGTAGGGTTGATAATTATCTTAAAAGAGAAGGTGTTATTTTAACATCCACGCCAGACGACGTATCTGACAGCCTTAATCTTGCTGGCCCAATTGCTATGGAGGAAGAGGGCCCAGCTGATGAGACAGTCATTAGCAATCAATCCATTGGGGCCGATGAGCCCAGCCCATTTCTTATGGAGGAAGAGGACCCAGTTAATGAGACTGTTGGCAATCAGTCCATCGGGGCCGATGAGCCCAACACAATTTTGCCAACTGGTACTTTACCAGGCAACAGGGTTGTTAACTTGGCTCACCTCTTCACCCAATTAAAAAATGACGTGCACAAACCATTCATGTGCACTATTGCTGACATGGACTTCATAAGGGAGGTGCCCATAAAAAAGCACAGCATAATGACGGTGCAGTTGCTATTTCAATGCCGCATGTGCAACTCCACTAGAAAATACGCCCTTCAGCCTAACGATGAAAACATCGAAGGTAATTTGGTGAACGGCGTGATATCTGGTGGTGTGGGCTTTGCAGCCGCTGAACCAATTTTTGCTGCGTTGAACATCCCTTTCATGAGTGAGAGAAAATTTATGAAAGAGGGACTGAAAGTGTCCGAGCGAATTGGAGCTAGCATTTCTCAGTCCATGGCTGCAGCTGCGGCTGAAGAAAAACAGTTAGCTTTAGAAGCTGGAGACGTCTTGCCAGATGGCACTCCTTTTATTACAGTTGTGGCTGATGGAATGTGGGCTAAGAGGTCATATAAGACGAAATATAATTCGTCGTCGGGGATGGCGTCAATTATTGGGTACAGGACAAGGAAAGTTGTTTTTGTGGGCACGCGTAATAAGTTCTGCTCCTTGTGTTGTAGAGAAAAAAAAACGGGGAAGAAGGCGCCCCACAAATGCTTTAGGAACTGGAAACGTTCCTCAACTGCCATGGAAGCTGATATAATTGTTGAGGGATTTCGGCGGAGCATACAGACGCAAGGCATTGCTTACACGAGGCTCATTGGTGATGGGGATTCAAGTGTTATGAAGCGTCTATTAGGGGCACAGCCGTACGGATTTACCGTTGCAATAAAAAAAGTGGAATGCCGCAACCATTTACTCAGAAATATGGACGGCCACTTGCGTGGGTTTTTGAAGGCGACTAAGTTCCCCATAGCAGAGCGAAAAGCCTTAGCATCCAACGTTTTCCGCTTTCGCCAGGCTGTGAGAGGCGCGATTAAGCATTGGAAAAATGCAGCTGGCCTTTCATCAATTCGTTGTGAGGGATTGCACAAGGACATTTTAAATGCCCCTAAACACATACTTGGTCTTCATCATGATTGCCTGGAGTACTATTGCAAAGAGAAAGGCGTAAATGAGTCCAGCTTGTACAATGTGATGACAAAATCTGGCCTAGCTGATGATTTGATAAGATTGATGACCAGGGTCGCACACCATGCTGATTCACTCTTGCTTGATGTTGACAGCAATCTATGCGAACAACTCAATAGCCTAGCAAATAAATTAATTGGTGGCAAGAGAATTTTTTATGGTGCTCGCGGAAGTTACAACATGAGAATGGAAGCCGCATGTCTTCAATTTAACGAGGGTGACTTTTTAGCAGATGTCGCACGGCGTATTTGTAACATTCGAACCCCAGGGAGTAGAACGAAGGGATACGTTTCACGGGCAAAATTAAGAACGGAACATAACAGGCGACGGCGAGAACTGTTTAAAAGAAGCAAACCGACTCAGTGGAAAGAAGAAGCAGGTCCAGATGAAGATTACGGGGACGTTGAGGATATTCCAGATATCCCAGAATCGCAGTTGCGTCAGAGTAAAGAGCGTTTCCTAGAAGAGTTGAGTTCTGTTGATCCGGAAGAATTACAGTTGAGGACAATGGGTCAAGACCTTTCGGAAGATTGGATGGTGTAAAGGGTGAAACGCCTCACTGCTTCAAATTTTGGTAAAGTGATGTGCTTAAGGCCAACGACCTCAACCCGAAACACTGTGAAGTCGATCCTGTACAGTGATATTTCACGGACTCAAGCCGTAAAGTTTGGGAAAACGAACGAGGATTTGGCCCGGGAAATATTTTGCTGCAAAAACGGCAAGAAAGTGAAAAAATGTGGTCTCTTTGTTGATCCCACGTATCCCTTTCTCGCTGCTTCGCCCGACGGATTAGTTTGTGGAGAGGATGCTCTACTGGAGATAAAATGTTTGTGGGCAGCCACAAAAGCTGAGACGACGTCGCTGGCAGATGCTGTCAGGCAGAAGAAGACTGCAATGTTGAAACTTGGCGAAAAAGGTGTCGTCCAGCTTAAACCAAAAAGTTACTGGCACTACCAGATACAGGGGCAGCTGAACATTTTGAAGGTGAATAAGTGCTACCTTTTCATATACACGCCTCATTGGCAAGAGGTCATTGAAGTTACCAGGGACCAGAGTCTTTGGCGTTCAGTCATGGTGCCAAAACTCGAGAGGTTTTACAAGGAAGCCTTATTATGCGAAATTGTTTCACCACGGTACACCCTTGCAGAGCGGACTAACGACATCAGACAGGCCTTTCTAAGTGTTTTTTAGAATTAGTGCTCGCCCAGTCTCAGTCCTTCCCTCTCTTTGCCATAACGGCGGTCTTTTAGAATTAACAGCCCGTAGGAAATTGGCAGCCCGATATTTAGTACCTTTTATTGCTTTCCAATTTATACGTAGCCTAGTATAAGGAAAGCTTTGTGATGGTCGAAATTTTCGATTTCGAGATTTCAACGGATTTACACGTTTTGAGGTCTCAGGAACCAAAAAAAATCTTTTTACGAAATGACTGTCTGTAGCTCTGTCTGTCTGTCTGTTCATCGATTTCCGGGCAAACTACTCGGCCGATTTTGATGATATTTGGTATGTAGGTTTACAAAAATCATACCTCGAGACTATTTTTTTTAAATGGGGCTTACTCAATTTGGGGGGGGGGGGGTTATTTTCAAAAATCTCCAAAAAAACGTCTAACAATTTATTTCTCAAATACGGTTCCAACGATTTCTTCTAAATTCACATACAGTATATTGCAGTCGCCATTAATGTTTACAATATGGGGGGGGGGGTCGCTTGCCCCTTGATAGTTTCTGTCTGGGGGTAAAAAAATAAAAATAACTAAATTTGAATGAAAAATGACTAAAAAATAATTTCTCTGCGAAACCTTTCTATCGATGATTTCTACCTTCAGACATGAATTATGTGTTTAATTGAGTAACGAAACCGAGCAGGTTGCTTTCGCAAAAATCTATTTGGTTTTGTGGAAAAAAGGTGTTTTTTTTTTTCAATGATAGAAAATTCACGGTGAAACGCATTGCATATTATAAATTACCGAGTATAAATTATTATCGTGTTTATGAAAAAACTAGAACTTCAAAAATTAAAAATACTTTATTATACGATGCATGAAGTAGTCTTCTAGAACTTAAGTGGGCCAAATCTTTATGAACTTGCTTAGTTAATTAAATAATAAATAAAATGTTAAATTTAATTTCCAATTTCCCTAAGGGCTGTACACTGTTAATGCCTGCTTTGAGCTCTGCTATTTCCCGGGATTGATGTAAATTCCCAAATTTTTGAGGGGGGGGGGGGCTATAATCCTTAAAAGAGTCCTCAAGGTTCTGGATGAAAAGGATATCCTGCGTCCAGAACCTTTTGGTATCCGGAAAGGCTGTAGCACACAACAGCAGATTATTAGACACACTGAGTAGATTAAAAAACAATGGGGCCACATTGCGCCAATTCTTTGAGGCTATACTCCTTAAAAGAGTCCTAAGGGTTCTGGATGAAAAGGATATCCCTCACAGGGCTTTCATTTGATATGCAATACGTTATACCTTTGCATTTGAAAATTCCGAGATACCACCTATGACCCCCTGAAACTCCCCTTTCGGACTCCCCGAAAAAAACATTTGATTGCACCATAAGGTAGTTCAATCTTGACTTTGTTATCGTAGATTTTTACCGCATTTCAAAATTCCTCGTAATAACCGAGATATAGGGGGTGTCCGGGTGGTCTGGAACACCCTGTATATATTACGAACAAACAGGAAAGCAAAAACTTTTTCTCATACGTGACTGTACATATCAAAATTGTAAGTCAATACATTTATTTACATCCCATATCATTGCCTTTTTAATTATGGTAGACATTTAATGCAATCATAAATCATAATTTTATTGGAACATGCTTCACATGTGTTTATACATATGTCAAAACACCATTCTACGGCTTGTATTCTCATAAAGAATACAAAATGTAAGGAGACGCCACTGCTATAACTGCGGCCTGGAAGATACGGCACGCCACTGCTTTTTGGCTGGATGAAGGAATATAGGAACTCGGCTGTTATTGAGGCATAGAGGGTCGTAAATATATCAGATGATGAGTCATCACTCACACCCTTCGCTCGTATACCTGCTGCCGACCCTCAAGGATCTCCCAATGTGTGTTGACAACTTGACAAAAATTGAACTATTCTAAAAAATTATTCTCTTTTTGCTCTGTGGTACCAAAATTTCCTACGGGCTGTTCACTCTTAATCTTCTCATTGTAAAATAGATGTACGATACAGTGCTTATAATTATAATTGTACAATAGTTATGTATCACACATGTAAATTATGATAATATAGGAGTAAATACACATTAATTTGAGTTAAAGATTTATTAATACAAAATACAAAAACACATTTTATTGTGGGCAACTAAACGTTCCGACACCATCCGCCATCTCTCAACAACTGACGCACCGCCTTCTCAGTGTCGCCAACCTCTGGGGCATCATTTCCTACAATCGGCCGTCCTGCCTGGTCCCGACCCTGGGCACCACTCCTTCATGTACTCAGCAGTTGTAGTTGTCATTTTAGGCCCCTCACCACTGATCCTTTCAACGTCGTAGCTGTTGTTTGCCGATTACAGTGTTTATACTTCGTGTTTATACTTCGTCTTTATACTTCGTCTTTATACTTCGTCTTTATGCATCGTCTTTATACTTCGTCTTTATACTTCGTCTTTATACTTCGTCTTTATACTTCGTCTTTATATTTCGTCTTTATACTTCGTCTTTATTTCAATACATTAGAATTTAGACTACTCACACGAGGTCATTTCACCAGCCGCACTTAGCAAAGAGGAAGTAGCTAAAGCAAACACAATGGTCACGAACGTCTTCTTACAGTTTTTATCAAGTTGCGTACACTAGCCTCAGTTATCGTCGGCCTCAATTATAGTCTCACCTACCACTCATCACACAACTCTAGTGAGCCAAGTGTACTCGACCGCGCCTGCGACTGCAGTGCATACCGCTGTCCATAACATATTTTCTTCATTTATAATTCAATAACAATCACTTTCACTTATTTAAAGCCGAGTTCACAAAGTTAACTTAACACGAATCCCACTTCTGAATTTATAGGAGTAAATACACATTAATTTGAGTTAAAGATTTATTAATACAAAATACAAAAACACATTTTATTGTGGGCAACTAAACGTTCCGACACCATCCGCCATCTCTCAACAACTGACGCACCGCCTTCTCAGTGTCGCCAACCTCTGGGGCATCATTTCCTACAATAAGTATAGTTAAGTAAGTTAAGTTAATTTCCATATTATTGGACTTTGTCTGTTTGCAAATAAACGCTTATTTATTTATTACCTTCCATTTCCAATGGGTTTCATGCTACTATAATTTTATGTCTTAAAAAAATTATCTACCCTGGGCTATTACGGAAGTTAGAGTGTTTCCTAAAATTGATATACATGCATATATATATAACATTTTGAACGGAGGGTGGTTTTAGGCTCAGGGGGTCATGAATTGAAAAGTTGTGAAGAAATTTTCCGAAAGTCGAACATTGGTCGCCATCTCAATAGGTAGATGAATCTCCCTAAAAGAAATAGGGATCTGATCTGATTCATAGTTTAGATTTAACTTATAACAGTGTTTTGAACAGTCCTGCAAATTTTCAGCTACGTGCGAATTATTGCAATTTCGGATGTCTAAATTGACCGGGCTAGGGCCTATATAGCCTACTAAATATTAAAAATATCGTTTTTCGCATTTTTTCAAGAAAATTTTGCACAGTAGTGTATAGTCTATTGTGTTTTAGACCATCAGAAAGTAGAGATTTCAACGAACAAAATACTCACCAAATTAAAAAAAAAATCGATATTTTGGCATGTGATTTTTCGATTGAAAATTATAGGGTGCTATCTCGACATTTAGTCAAAATATAAGGTGAAAAAATTAATGTTAACAAAATTTTACAGTGTATTTAGAACATACGAAGTTAAGGTTTCACCAAATTTCGTGGAAAATTTTTTTTTTGTAAAAGATATAAAAGACCAAAAGCTTGATTTTTTGCATTTCTCACATAAAATTTGGGATTATGTGAAAAAAACGTGACCACAAATGTTGTAGATCTTCTTATTACCTACATTTTTGGTATTTGACGTCTTCCCATAGGACTTGTCGTTTTGCCAGAAATCAACATATACAGTATTTCACCCTTAAAAGTTAAAAACCCACCCCCACCTACTTCCCGACCACAGATCACCCGCAATTTATTGTTCCTCTGATTTCTGCCACATTATCATCTATTTGCAATGGGTTTCATTCTACTATAATTCGATGTCACTATTTACCATTTTTAAAGGGTTAAGGCTACTTGACAGTTAGAAAATTATAATATGAAATATGCCAAAAAACTGTAAACATAAAAAATAAAAAAATAAATGTGAGTATTTTTGATGGATTTATAGAGCCAAAGCGGCTACATACATGAAATCATGAAAATAAGTCACTTCGTTATGCGAGTTGCGACATTCATTTGGAAGACATTCATGTTACCGCCCCCCCCCCCCCTCCCTTGGCTACGGCTTTGATACGACAACATGTAGCTGTTTAGGTCGTTACCTACTTCCTACAGACACTGGAAAAAACTATTAAAACATTGATACAGCTCATGCAGGCTGAAACATTTCTTATAAATATAATATAAATATTTCTTTAACCACGACCACGGTATGCATGTACCTTATACACGACACATTCAAAAATTGGCGCCCAATTTTCACTTTTGTGTATTATCAGGGCTGGATTTATGTTTTCTCCGCCCATGGGCATATGACAAGCTGCCGTCCCTACGCCCCCCGACACAACCCTCCCTAAAACCTTTGCTGGGTATGGTATGGGTATATGAGAAAATATTACAATTTTCTGAGAGCTCACTCACACAGCGGTGAGCGGCGGCCGCCGCTACTTCGTGCGCGTTAGCATCTTACTGCGCGCTCACCACTCACCAGCGCCGCTTCCAAAATGCTCAAAATCTGCATGTTGCCCATTGGTGGTAAATCCGGCGCTGTGTATTATGCTTATAAATATATTGAATATGTTTTTTTAAATTTAAATGTTAACAAATGCAGTCTTTTTCATCGTCATTTTGCCACCCCTTCGGTCATGACCCCCCCCCCCCCCTCTGTATCCACCACTGGTACATGGGTTCACAAAAATCATGCCTTGGGATGGTAATACTGAATGAATGAATGTATTAAATACAATTTAAATACAATAATTGTAAAGCCCCACATGAAGACCTACAACAATTTACCCTACTCTAAAACTAAAGAAAAAAGAAAAAAAAATCAATTAGACTTAATTTAACTTATTAAACTACACTTACATATTAATAACAGATCTCTCGTAAACACATAACAGTCTAGCCCACTATTTCAAATAAAGATTCCACCTCCTCCCGTCTCATCAGCCATTCCCGGACGAATTTGGAAAATTTATTTATTGACAGCGACCCAGGACAAATATTAAGTAAGTTAAATAATTTTGGTGCTATATATTGGTTGGATTTGGTAAAATTTGCTATGTATGCCCTTGGTACTACAAGGTGCTCAATTCTTCTAGTATTTGCTGGTCTGGGTCTCTGTAACATGTCCCCACTGATAGAGTAAAAAATTCGCAATGTCTTGTATAAGAACAAGTGCCGCAGCGGGAATAAACCGAGAGACGCAAAGAGGGGGAATGATGGCCAAGTTCTAGGTTTTTTGACTATTGTTCTAATAAGGTATTTTTGGGTAACTACAAGTGAATTTAAATTTGTAACAAAGGTCCCACCCCACACTTGGATACCATACGCTAACCGAGATTCACAAAGTGAGTGGTATAGTTGGATTAAAATTTTTTGAGGGCAGACCGTGCGGAGGTAAAAAAGTTGTCTTAAAAAATTTCGACATTTTCCGTTTATCGATTTTGAGTGGCTGCTCCATTTCATATCACTGTCGAAGTGGACGCCAGGGTATTTCGTCGTTTGTGCTTTAGTGATAGCTGGGCATTGACAATTTGGATTTTGTAAGTCGCAATTATACGCGTGGCATCTCACTTCGAGGGGCTCATCTATACTTCCTGTTCTTAGATTGTATGGCAAAAAACAGGTTTTACTAACATTAATTGTAAGGCCATGGATTTGGAACCAAGTGTTAAGATGTTGTAAATCCTCAGTCACAAACTTTTGTATCTCATTCCAGTCCCTTGCAGAGTAGCAGAGCCCCGTGTCATCCCGTATAGCACATTTTCTGATATTCGCCGATAAAAAGAAGACAGGATCGGGCGAAAAGCAGGGCACAGAAGAAGAGAATTCCATTCTTTTTCGGCGGCAATTGCCCGCTTCATGACAGAAATTTTTCAATATTAGCTTCCTATTAGTGGATAAATACAAGGAAATGGTCCGCTGTGAACCCGATGTTCCGCCTGCGATTGCCCTGTTATTCGCCTCTTAGTTAATGATACGCGGTATATACCTGCTCTACCCAACCCTGCCCAACCCCTATTTGCTTCGTTTTTCCTTAGAATTTACCTCTTATTTCCCTGCCTTTGCTTGAGTTTAGCTTCTTATTTGCTGCTTATTGTCCGGTCATTATCTTCCTATGAGACGAAAATTCCCTGCTAACTCATCGAGATTTTACCTTCCTTTTTCCCTGTAATTTGCTTCTTTATAGCGCCTTATTTCCGTCTAAAAATCCTCTTATTTGCCTCAAATCATCTACTTTTTTCCTTCTTTTTCCCCTAGAATCACCTAGGTTTGCCTCCTACAATCCGCCGGCCCACCCACTCAGCGGGGGTGAATCTTGGCGTATTAATTAATTAAAAGAGGTTATTGTCGTTAGAACATAACTTTATTTCCAACAGTCATTACAATTACAACATAATAACAATTATTAATTATTAATTAAATTATAAAATTATAGGTTATTACCGTATTAGGTACACAATACCGAAGAATCCGGGACAAAGTTGTTTTGAATGCGGACTTCCAAAAGTTTCAACAGCTGCGGTCAACAACATCAATGGCACTTCGTGGACTTATAGAAGCTGCTTCTGAACAGCCTCTAAGATACAATCTTATAATGCCTATACAGTCCCACTGATGATGATGAACATAGCTAATGACGAAACTTTTAGTTTTAGAAGTACGCTTACATGTTAATACCGGATTCCTGGCCCATACATTCACCCATGGTCTACTGTTCCGTAATATAGTAATACAGTTTTCATGCAACATCAATATAGGCCCTACAACAGTGACCAGTGGCGTGGCGATAGGTTTCCGAAGGAGGGCGGTGCTTTATTTGGTGCCCCCCCCCCTCATTTTCATAAAAATGTAGAAAAATAGGAAAGCCGTTCTAATTAGGGGGCATGATCTTAATATCCCTTGCGCAGGCACTCGAGGGGAGGGTTTGTGTGGCTGAAGGGGGAATTGTTTTGAAAGAATAGCCTATGCCCGAAATAGTGGAATTTACTTATTCTGAAAGCAGTTACGTTTAGATTTCACAGATGAAGAATATTACAGCTAACAAGCAACATGTTTTTGAAATGTTGGAGTTTAACGGATATTGTTGGCAAACAATATTCTTTTGATTTTTCACTTTATAATCTACACTGGAAACAGGGGCCCGGGGTCACCCCAGGGGAATTTTTTTAAATAAATATTTGAAAAATGGGCTAGGTTGCTAAATTGGGGGGGGGGGGGAATGATGAAACTTTTAGAAGTTCACTTACATTATTGCTTTCCAATTTATACGTAGTATAAGGAAAGCTTTGTGATGGTCGAAATTTTCGATTCCGAGATTTCAACGGATTTACACGTTTTGTGGTCCCACGAACCTAAAAAATTGGTTTTTACGAAATCTCTGTCTGTATGTCTGTCTGTTCATCGATTTCCGGGCCAACTACTAGGCCGATGTTGATGAAATTTGGCATGTAGGTTCACAAAAATCATGCCTCGAGATTTTTATTTTATTTTGGAGTAACTCAATCTGGGGGGGGGGGCTTTATTCTCAAAAAACTCCAAAAAAACGTCTAAAAAATTATTCATATTGCTTTCCATAAATTTGAATGGATTCCCCTTAATTAATACCTACTGTACCTGCTCAGTATGAGTCATAAGTCAAATCTTGAATACCCCTCTTACAGTGTCCATATGCTTTAATTTATGGGGTAGGTACATTCGAACAAAAATCTATGGGTTAGATACTTTCGCCCTTTAAGGATAATGTACGAATATACGAGTAAAAAATCCTGTGGCCAATATTTTGTGTAAGCTACATTTGTAAATGCAGTATACAACAGTAGCATACTGCAGCATAACCCAGAGTGCATAAAAAATGGTGTGACATAAGTTTTTCCCGAAAACTGTGACGTACGGTACTCATTGTGAACAATAAATTACTTTGTTAAGTTTTACGTTAAATTATAGAAAACACACAACCAGTTTCGACTCACGCCAAGTGTAACATAACAAAACAGTAAAAACAATACGGTAGGTAGGCCCTATGCAAGATGAAACATAAACACATTGCCAAGATACGCATAGCATAGCATATAGCAAACAATAATCACATTTTAAACTGGTAGCTCCAACAAAGTTGAACTACTTAAAAATGTTGTCATATAATTTAAAGTTTTTTTTCAATAATAGCTCCCCTAATCTCAATAGTTCCTAAATTACGATCAAGTAGTTTTCCCTTGTTGGCTACGGGACAGGTAAAATCTGTACATGGTACATGGGATAAGTGATAACTTGAAGGAAATTGAAGTTTGTATGTCACCATTAGTTTATAAGGCTACTTATGTGTAGACGAGAATAACTAGTTTGTATAAATACCGTAGTTAGAATTACGTTTAAACGTTAGGTACAACAAACAAAAAATTTAAACAAATGCACAGAGTTATTTTTTAGATAAGTAGGTAATAAATGTCTCATTTGGCAGCCGCAAATGACGAAGTATATATAAAGTAGAAAATATAGGTACTATCACATAAATGCTGGACTGCCTCCTTGTTATTGCGCATGTGTCAGGACAGTCCAATTGGCAACGCGGAAGGTGTAGGCTACAACTGAAGTTCCAGAATTTAAAAATATAGCCTAAAAGTAAAACTTCCTGCACTCATTTTTATGAATAACTTTTCATGGTCCTTAAACGTTATAATAAGTCTAAATGCAATCAGTATGTGCTGGATTTTGATCATAGCATGCCTAGGCTACCTATAGGTTTTACATTTAGGCTATATTTTTAAATTTTGGAACTTTGACTTTATCAAACGATTAAGTGTTTGGTATTATTAATTATAACAGCTAACTTAACTAGTTACTGTTTTGACTATTTTCCATGACGAAATCGAGAATCTACTGAATTGTATTATATGTCGTGGAAATGGAATAAATAGCCCACTATTTTGTACCTAACCTACCTACCATTTTCCATCTTTGGTACCTACTGTCTAACTAGTGCTATAAGGTACAGTGTCTGCTGTACCATACAGCAGGCCCTTAGCCAGAATTTTATTTCGGAAGGGGCTGCGATGACCTTTTCCTAAAAAAAAAACCCTATAGGTAGGTAAGCTATGATCAAAATCCAGTACATACTGGTTGCATTTAGGCTTATAATAACGTTTAAGGACCATGAAAAGCTATTCATAAAAAATGAGTGCTGGAGGTTTTACTTTTAGGCTACATTTTTAAATTCTGGAACTTGTCAGTTGTACACCTTCCTCGTTCGAGGGGTAGAGCCAATTGGACGAAGTCCTGAGACTTGCGCAGTAACTAGGAGGCAGTCCAGCATTTATGTGACATTGAAAATATGACAACTGATATAATAATTAAGGGTCATCGGTGGTCTGACTATTTTAGGTGTTTCCTGTGCCTTCAATGGTTCAGGGTTTCCTTCACCGCGGAGTATTTGAAGAAGTGATGTTTAATTGGGTTCGTCCGTGGCTTCATGGCTTGACCATACAATGACATCTGAAACGAAATTTATGGTGAATAAGTTATTATTATTGTTGAGTATTGAACTCATGATCATTATTTACCTTACCGTACGGACAAATCTCTTTTAAGCATTATTGATACAAGAGGACATGGTGGCAGGATCATAAGGTTCATACTTTGCAGTAGGTAGTTACTCGTATGCCTAAGGCTACAAATACTCTTATTTTTTTCTTAATCGCTTTTCCGTGAGCATACATTTATAATATTAAAGGCATTATACTTGGCTGTGAATAATAAACATGCTTCAAGATCATTAATTAATTAGATAGAATAATGGAGCGTGTGTGCGGTTGCATAATCATATTATTGCAGATGAAATTCACTAGAGTAACTACGTAGATACCTAATAATCCGTCTACGTGTAGTAATAGTTTCATTAATATGTATGATTATTTACGGCATTTAAGAATATGAGCTTACCGTAAAGCATCATTTAGCCATGAGGCTTTTAATGGTGCTTAACCTGTGATCCGCCCGGATAAGCAAAATTTTGGAACAAATTTCCAATCCAGCAATAGTCTTAGAAGTTCATTGGCACTGCGGTTACTTTTGTCAACGACGTTCTCTGAAAAACAAATAATAATAATAATAATAATACAGTAAATATGGGGGAGTCTATTGTTGACCCAAATGCACGAACCGGTCCGAGTTTACTCGAACATGCTTTCCAATTTATCAATTAGTAGATTGAGAAAATGAGTAAATTCAATAATGAGTAAATTCAATAATTTTCCTATGGTTAAATTTCGGTTAAATTTTCAACCTGGTCTTGGAAAAATGCACGAGGAAGGCAAGAGAAATGAGAGGAGGAGTGACGGTGGGCAACAATATAAAGATACTGGGCTACGCAGATGACCTCAACGTCATATCCCACACAAAAACGGAAGTGGATGCATTGGTGGTCTCGATTGAGGAGGAGGCAAGGAAGGTTGGCCTCAAGATAAACGTGGAGAAAACAAAGTATTTACAAGTGTCTCGCCACCCCTGTCCCCCCCAACAAGGCCGTTTTGAGGAAGTTGAAGAGTTCCGGTATCTGGGATCGGTAATGACGAGAGACAACCGAGTAAGAGCAGACGTCATCAGCCGTATAAAAGCTGCCAATGTGGCTTACTTTCAAACGAGACCCCTTTTCAACTCCAGGCTTCTATCATGGACCACCAAAACTCGGCTCTATAAAACCCTAGTACTACCGGTTCTGCTATATGGCGCGGAAGCTTGGACGCTAACATCCAGGGAATGCGACGCACTGCGAGTGTTCGAGAACAAGATGCTCAGGCGGATTTTTGGTGGGATCATTGAGGACGGCAACTACAGAGCTAGAACCAACGCAGAAATTCACGCCCTATACAAATCAGCTAGTGTCTTGGATCGTCTCAGGGGGCAGCGACTCCAATGGATAGGTCATGTAGCGAGAATGGACCCCTCCAGAGCAGCACGCGCTGTATGGGAGGCTCACTTGACCGAACCCAGACCCCTGGGAAGGCCAAGGAAGAGGTACCAGGACCAGATGGCGGATGACGTCCAAAAAATGGGCTTGCACCCAGAAACGTGGCGGACGGTGGCTTGTGATCGAGCGGAATGGAGAGGCATAGTACGTGCGGCCAAAAGTCCCCATGGGCTGTTAGCGCCACCCTAAGTCAAGTAAGTCAAGTAAGTTAAATTTCGGATCGCTTGGGGGGGGGAGGGGGGGGGGGTCAATTTGACGTCACCGAAGGTGAGGTAACTTCAATATATTTAAAAATCCTTAAATCTCCATTCCATCTAGTGTATGCTGCAAACATTTGGGGAAGGGGGGGGGGGGTGTCCTGGACCCCGGTCTGGCTATGGCCTTGTAAATCCCTCATCCCAAAGCACTAAATTAATCAATGGCATTGCATATTTCTAGATCGGGCAGACCAATACCTTGCCACACATTAATAATAGCAATTTATTTCACTGTGAATTTTCCCTAATTTCTTCAAAAAATAATTTTTTGCACAAAACTAAATATTGGTTTGGCAAAGCACCCTGGTTGGTTTTGTTACTCAATTTAACACCAATACCGTTTTGAGAAATAATTTTTTATGCGCCTTTTGGGAGTTTTTTAAGAATAAAACCCCCCAAAATTGAGTTAGCCCAAAATAGAAATAAAAGGTTCCAAGGCCATTTTTATGAATCTAAACGCCAAATTTTATCGAAATCCACAAAATATTTTTGGCACTCGAATGTCTCATCTCTCCCAAATGAAGTTTCAACAAGCCTACGGAGCCTATCTACTCACCATGCTTAACGTTTTATCAAAGTTTTGGCTTCCATATTCTGTTCGGCGTAAAAGTGAAGTGAAAGTAAAACCTCCGACGAATTTGTGTGATTATACATTTCTTGTTGAAAATGTTGCCTGCAAACAGAAAATCAGAGTTATGATTTTGTGATAGGGTCACTCAATTGCTCAATGTCTATGATAATAAGGACGTATACTGAACGTAAACCTACTTTAAGGAACATTAAGTCAAGAAATTATGCCCCATATATGAGTTAATTGTAATTGTGGGCCGAATGGCATATGGAAAGTAAAGACAATTTTCTTTCTTTCTTTCAAATAATGTTCATTTAATTAAATTATTATATATTATAAAATTATGGTTTTAAGGTGATACCTCCCAATTGATGGGTATCGGTATCCAATCAGATAGCGGCTTAGAAAAAGTAGGCCTATTTAGATTTTGAAACTACTTGTCATCAAACTACTTGTTTAAAAGGCACATTTTACTGGCAACTAACGAATATAAACGTGACCGCGTTAATTACTTAATTACCAAGTTAATCCTTAATGTAAAATTTTCGGACTTATCACCAAAGCTTTTTATTATGAAATACAGTTTAGATTAGGCCCCACCTGAAGACTTGTTTTTTATGTTACCCTCGTCACTTACCAGTTAACGAGCCTGAACCAATTTATAAATATATAGTTCATTTGCCCTCTCCCTGGCGTGGTTGAGGCTCAGCAGTTGGTCGTTAAAATTCTGATCTGGTCCCAAACTTGGTCATAATCTTGATTTCTCTAAAATAAAAGGTAAATAAATTAGGGATACCTAGCAGTTTTTATAGTTTATATATATAGTTTATGTATAGTTTATATTTATATATAGGGTATATAGTTATAGTTTTTTAGTTTTTGTGCAGCCTATTTTATGGTGGAAAAGTAGACTAGTGCATGCAACCACGTGGATGTACATGCACGCAGCTTTTAAATTAAGGCGCCTTAGAGCCACCTATCCCCGATATTGCTCAAAACAGGAGGGGAAGTATTTTTGAAAATATAGGTGTGAAATAGTGAGGTTTTACTCATTTTGACTGAAATTTTCTTTGGGTTTACAGAATAAGACTTATTTTAATTAATAAAGCTACCAACATGGGGGCCCTGGATTTCCCCCTGTGGAATATTTTTGAACAAATAGACCCTAATTAGCGGGTTTCCTAATTTCTCAAACACAACGTAACGTCAAGCGTGTCACTAGATGTACAATCTTGTTGACAAGAAACAATTTAAGCTATATACTTATATAGGATCAGTCGTCCCACCCCTTCACTCCTGCCTCAGGCCTTGATTGGAGTGCCTCCAAATACATAAAGATGGCCCATGTCGGGCCCTCCTATGGTTTTTGGTTGAGAGGACATGCTACGTAGACAATTAGCACCCCAAAATGTGCTTCAACTTTTTATTTTTTAATTAATTAACAAAGCAAGTAGGCCTAGCCTAATTAAAGATTTGGCTCATGTAAGTTGCAGAACTGTAGAAGAGTACTTCATGCATCATATATATAGTAGGACACATTAAAATTTTGGTACCTTAGTTCTTTCATAAAAACCAGGGATTTTTCGGAAAAAAACTACAAAACTGAAAATTAAAAAAACCGATTATATGATGCACGAAGTAGTCCTCAACAACAGGGGTTCTCAAGAAATATTTTCGGAGGCTCCTGAAAAAAATGTTCAAAGTTGCATTGGCTCTCCATATACTCGCATAGGGGAGGGGGGGGGGGGTGATCAATACATGCATTTATATAAGGTGATTAGTTTTATTGCAATGAAGATAAGAGCCAAGTTATAAGACAAGTATCAAATTTTTTTATTTATTTCACTTCATAGAAACTTGAAGCTTCGCATTATTTTCAACCTGCTTCTTCATAAAAGTCATAACTTAATTTTTCACATGGCACACCCAATGGCACCGTGGAGGAAGCCCACGGCAGGGGGCCATGGTTCACTACTGGAGAACCCCTGTATTATAGCTAGGGTGACCATAATTTTGAAATTGAAAAACAGTAAATCATACGAATGTCTATTCTATATAGTGTAAACTTGCTTTTCAAATACTCATTGTGTCCAGTGTAGAATTATTTTTGAATTAATTTTACCCTAATCATAAATAAAAGATACTACTTAATCATACATCAATCAAATTTATTATGTATTGTAATTAAACGTAATATCTTAGTTCAATTTAAAGAACAGTTTTAAGCTGCATATTTTTTTCCAGACAAAATATTTTTGGTGTTTTTGGCAAATCAAAACAGTATCAGTACAGAGACACCAAGAAACAGTACGGTCCTGCCAAAAACAGTATAGATGGTCACCCTAATTATTGCATTGCAAATTTGCAATGCCAGTGCGAAAGACACCCTCCTTATACAACAGTGTTGTCAAGTCAAGTTGGGCTTGGGCAATGTGTGTGTCCAAATGTTAATGTGTGCCTTACATAGTTGGGACAGGCGACCGGCGCAGCGTTGCCGGGTCTACAGTTTCAACCTACATATTGTATATCTCCTCCAAATGAATTCGCTATTGCTATCCTATTATTGCTTTATAATTTATACGTAGTATAAGAAAAGCTTTGTGCTGATGGTCAAAATTTTCGACTCCAAGGTTTCAACGGATTTACACGTTTTGAGGTCACAGGAACCCAAAAAAGTGGATTTAAAAAAATGTCTGTCTGTCACCCTGTCACTCTGTCTGTTCATGGGACATCGCTTTCCACTCAAACTACTTGGTCGATTTTGATGAATTCGGCATGTTGGTTCACAAAAATCAAACTAGCCTATTGAGATGGTGACCAATGTTTGACTTTCAGAAAATTTATTCACAACTTTTCATTTCATTACCCCCTGAGCCTAATTATATATACTGTATATAATTATGTATGTATATCGATTTTAGGAAACACTAACTTCCGTAAATATTATCTGATTTTGATGAAACTTGTCACAAAAATTGATCATACAAATGTCTTGATCGAGTTTATTAACCAGCTAGATCCACTATTTAGTTACAAGATGGCGACCGATTGAAAACTTATATACTTCATATCTCAGTTAATATTGGTCGCAGAGGAATGAATTAAAATTTGACTGAAAGCCCGTTTTATTATCTACGATAATGGCTATCAGCACTTACGACAAATCAACGATGTCAAGGTGACGTCCAGTCAAGTAAAAATAATTTAATAAGAAAAAGTTCATAGTTGGCATTGGGGTTCAAAATTTGGAACACAAGAGTGTTTTGTGTGTTGATGTTGTGGTGGGGAAAATTATGAAGTATTTTTTATTTTTTATTACGTCTACATAACGTAGGTAGCGTAGAGAAAAAAACAGGGTCTGCGGGTGATCAAGCAAGGGGTTTGGCTTTGTGGGTGTGAAACGTCAGGGGGTGCGCACGATTTTCTACAAAAATAGGCCACTTTCGGCCGCGTCATTATCTATTTAAAAAATTCAAACTACTTAAGGGTTTTTCCACATTTCTTTCTCTGTCCAGCCATATTATGTATAAGTGAAATTTAGTAATTTAGGCGTTGTCACGTTAAACTATCGCCTATAAACTGACTTTACAACTGACTTTCAGACAACCAATAAATTATAATCTTAGCAACAATAAGGTAAAATAATTGAATTGTTTGTATACATGTTTATAATAATAAAAGCCTTTTGCTTAAAATAGATCTAATTTGACTTTACTTAACCAATTTCCGTGAAGTTGTAAATATATTGTAGTAGATCATTTTTCGAAAAATGGTGTCATAAGGAAGTTTCACTTCTTATGTACGTGTGTACACGCACGCTAATTTTTTTTCTGAAAAACGGCTCCAACGATTTCTTTTAAATGCACATATATTGTTTTCATTATTAAAGTTAACAAAATTCGGTGGGTCGCTTGCCCCTTGATAGTTTACTTCTGAAAGGCAGAAACATATTTCTCCAAATCAGGCTTACCAAAGATTTGGAGTCGTGACCATTTGCGTAAATTCTCAAAATATCTGGGGGGGGGGGGGGTTTAGGACCCCATGCCTTTGATTTTCTTATTCACTACTCCTTCACACCTTCACTTTTTTAATGTGATGAAATACATTATAGGCTATTCAACTTCAATAAGGCAAAAAAAATTAAATAGTCAACTGTACGCCTGTTTTCTAAATTTTAAAAAGTAAAAAATTGTTTTTTTTTAATCACCTTGAATTTTTTTTCAAGTTCTGACACGCTCAGCAGTGACCTAGTCGTCTCATTTTGCACACTGCTCTGGGATCGCTCGACAAGCGCAAGCTTGAGCGTGATAATTTATTGCTTTCCAATTTATACACAGCATAAGGAAAGCTTTGTGATAAAATTTTTGCCTCCAAGATTTCAGCGGATTTACACGTTTTGAGGGCCCAGGAATCCAAAAAAGTGGTTTTTACAAAATGTCTGTCTGTCATCGATTTTCGGGCAAGCCACGCAGTGGATTTTGCTGATATTTGGCATGTTGGTTCACAAAAATCATACCTCGAGATACTCTTTTTGAGCTAACTCAATTTGGGGGGGGGGGGGGGGTTATTCTCAAAAATCTCCAAAAAAAACGTATAAAAAAAATATCTAAAAAACGGCTCCAACTATTTCTTTTAAATTCACATATTATATTGTAGTCGTTATTAATGTTAACAAAATACGGGGGGTCGCTTTTCCCTTGATAGTTTACTTCTGGGGGTTAAAAAAATAAAATTAACTTAATTTTCATGAAAAATGACTACAAAATAATTTTTCTGTGAAACCTTTCCGATGATGATATCAACCTCTAGGTATGGTTTAAGTTGTCAAATTGAGTAACAAAACCATCCTAGTTGACTTCCCAAAAAAGTATTTGGTTTTGTGCAAAACATTATTATTTAAAAAAAAACGATAGACAATTCATGAGAGTTTCTTCAGCGACTTCGTGGAAGTGAAACATGATTAATAAGTATATTATATATAAAAAATGGCACTTAATTCCACAACATAAATTTTTAATAGTAACAGCTGTTGCCTTCCCCCCCCCCCCCCACTATTGAGATATTTGACATTTTGTTGAATTGAAAAATTATTGTAATTAAAAAACGTCCGACACAACTGGTAACAAGTTACTTACTTACGTTACTGTATGCCAGCTCCCCATTTGCGTAAGTAGGGCCAAGCCCCCCCCCCCCCCAAGGGTCACCCGTAGAACCCCCCTGAATTTCTGTAGGCAAAGACGTTATGGAAGCGAAAGGCATAGTAACCACAATAATGAAAGGGAAATTAAGGGAAATTAATTATTGGTATGCTTATTTCACATGAAAGACATCATGAAAAAAAAACAACATATTCACTAATTACTTTCTCAAAATGCTTAATACCCCAATACTTCAGACCTATTTTTTCAAACTTTTTCTCCCCCGGACCCCCATGAGTGGCAGGTTTATTCGTCGGTAAAATCTCAACTGTAGGTACTGCTGTCTGCTTGCAAAGTCCGTATTGTCAGGACATAAGAGTACAGTGGTACAGACTCCAACTTTCACTTGAAAGGTTGTTGGTTAGAGTCTCACACTTGCTACATTTTCTGGCCATGCTACGAAGGGCATGTAAAGCAGGTGGCCCCGGGCCTTCCTAGTTGAGTCATGAGTGTAAGTGAGGGCTTTATAGCCCTAACTCCGCTAGGTTGGCTTAGTAATAGAACTAAAAAGTCAATATTTATTTATTTATTTATTGAAAACCTCACTAATTTATTTATTTCTCAATTTTTTCTCCGGACCCAGCCCCCCCCCCTTTCCCAGAGTATAACACGCGCAAAACCTCACTACTTTGGCCCCATTTATCAGTTTTTTTCTCCGGGGGAAACCCCCGAGCCCCCCATTTTCCAGGGTATAATAATATGCGTAAAACCTCACTAATTTGGGTCTATTTATCAATTTTTTTTTCTCCTGGGTACACCCCCGTGCCCCTTCTCCAATTACTATAGGGTCATATAATTTGCTAGGCAGACTTCAGAAGTGAATGAGTAATAAATCTAAGTCTTCGGGTCTTAAACCCCCCCCCCCCTCAGAAATTTTGGGAATTTACGCCAATGCTATACTCCCATTGAAAAATGTTTAGTTTTTCCATTGGCCCCCCAGATAGAAGTCATGCCCCCCATGGCCCTCCGCCGTAAAATTTCTAGCGCCGCCACTGTGTAGCACAGTGGCGGATTAAACAAAAAGTTTTGGGAGGGGCGGATCTTATTTGAAAAGCAAGTGCCCACATTGCCGCTAACATTGCATGAACAGCCAAGGCGCCTGATGCAGATTGGCACCATGGGGAGTCCGGGGGTCTCCCCCGGGGGAAAATTTGACAATATAAGTGCAAAATAGTGGGCTTTTATGAAAGCACTTTTACAGCAAAATTTTTGATGTTCAAAATCTTACAAAGCAACGCTTTTAAAATGCTTATTCGTATATTTCTAGAAACGGGGGGGGGGGGAGGAAAATTTTACAATGTAAGGGCAAAATAGTGGGGTTTTACGCATTTCAAGAGCAGTAAAGTAGGCTATAGATCTTCCAAAGGAAAGCTTATTATAAATCTTACAGTTTTTGCAGAGAATATTCTTACAATTAACTTCTTAAAAATAATAAGGTAATAAACAGTTAGCAATCTTCTCATTCTCACATCTATTTCTACTCATTCTCTCACGCAATCACTCTATGCGATAGAGTTTATGCGATAGCTTTGGGTGCTTTGGGGGGGGGGGGGAGACCGCCCCCACCACCCCCTCCCTTAATCCGCGACTGGTGTAGCACCTTCTGACAGGATTTTTTCGGGGGTAGCTGTGGCGATTGCAATCCTAACTAGTGTACATTTTTTTTCAGAATTCAATTGTGTCTAGGCCTAGTGTATTCTTTAGAGGTTATGGTGTTACTCGCATAAGAGTACATTATGATAACATGGGCACAACAAACGTCAATTTATTGGCCGATTTAGCTTCGGTGCGAACACAGGCTTATATTATTTTGCGGACTAAATCGTATTGGCATCATCACGACGGTTTAGATTGTATATAAATAATATCGCATTTAATCCGAAGAGGGGGCCCGAGGATCTCCCCCAGGGGGGAAATTTGAAAATATAAGAGCAAAATAGTGGGGTTTTAAAGATTTTAACAGCAATAAAGTATTAATTTTGTAAGCTTACAAAGGAATAATGCTTATTCATAAAAATAATATCATTTAACCCAAAGATAATTGTTTCAAACATTTTCCCCATGGGAACCAGTCACCAGTGAACCTTCCATAAAAACTCTTAGTGTCTATTAAAAAAAAAGTATTTTAATACTGACATTTGGCATAAAACTCATACTGTCAAAAGAGTAGAAGTTAAACTGTTACACACCTATTTTAGTACATAGGTATTATATTGATATTGGCCTAATTGGCCAGGCCAGATTCGCCCATTGGCTATTGTAGTTTCGTCACTGAATTAATAATCATGTAGCCTACGGTGGGTGGCCTAAAGAAGACAATTAAAAGAAAACAGTTATTCCTGTACGTCTGTGGGAGTGTCATTACGGAATTAATGTAGTATATGACGTATTAATTAGTCTAGAACAGGATATTTATAGCCTAATAGAAAATAATTGTTCAATTACTTACCACAGCCATTCAAAAGCAACCATCCAATGTTATTCACAGCGTACCGTAGTAGTTTTACCTACGGCGCTAAGTGACTGAAAGAATGAATGATCAAAGTGCACACACTCACAGACGTCAGGCTTATTCAAAATTTAAAAAAATAAACTGCGATTAGTGCGATTTGCGAAGGAAAGCCGCATGGGAAATTGAGAATTAAAATTTTAGAAACTTGACTCTTGACTCAGTCTTGAGTAGTTGAGTATTGGAATTGGACTTACTTGTTACGAGTTATTAGGGGGATGGAGCCGATGGACTATGGACGTTCGTTCGTATTACAACAAAGAAATTCCAAACCTATTCATGACAAAGGCAACCCAAGCAACCCCCCGGCATGTTTCGCGGCATGGGATCGGGAATTGGGGAGGACCCACCTCAGAGTATCACATTAAGGCTGGCTCATGCGAGTATACAGTGTACTGTATACCTACACACTAATATTTATTCCATCGAACAAATATTTGGATTTTTTTTTTTAGACACTACGATTTGAATCTGAATTTTTGGAATATTGTTATTATAGGTATAGGTCCAATAAATAATTCTTCTTATTAGACCCATACGTATTGAATCGAATATTGGACTATTATTCTAAAAGTACAGTACACTATGATCTTCATAATATATGACTAAATTACGCTAGCCTAAACTTGCATATACATATACTTCATGGAATTTTGGTGTAGCACTGTAAATTCACCAAAAACAACCCAATGCGGTTGAGGCTAAAGACTGGTGGAGGTTCGTCTCACTACTCTCACTTGACAACTGCTCTATTTGGGTTGTTGTGGTCAGCAACATGTCCGGCAGCCACGTTTTCCCTAACAATGATGTTAAGGTACCTGGAACCCATTAAGGCTAGGTGGAACAGGTTAGGTCATGGGTGGAAGAGGCTAGGCGGAAAATGTTTCTTGTCATAGTCTAGTTTTCTGCCAAATTGACTAACTATGGTATCCTATTCAAATTTAGACCAGCCTTTGACTGCTATCGACCAAACCCAGACACGTACAAAAACTTGTATATGCAAAATGATAACATATCGGTTCATACAACCTACTGTACTAGGCCTAAGTAAACGTCGAAAAGCTTTAAATAAACAAGTTGCACGCGCTTTATACCCAAAAGGCACAGAATTTATTCATTTGGACAAACAACGCTTAGGCCATAGCTGAATCGGTAGATATGTACCATGTGGTATGTCCAAGTTACAAATCGAAACATGGAATATTATTAGGAATCCAATACCGTAATAATTTTTCTTATGCAGTTTTTCTAATTTATTTCATTATCTAAAGTTACGTAGTATTCTTTTATTGTTTCACAATGTCAAATATTTAAATTATAATGTTGAAGGGATAAAATCAAATCGAGTTAAAATTAAATTTACTTGAGTAAAATTTAAAAAAGGCGCGAAGCTGCGAGATCGCAATGCGCACACTCCTCGTCGTTAGAGCCGACTCTCACATTTTCATTGTTTGCATAACCATAATTTCACAGTATTCGAATTATAAATTTATTACTCCTCAGGAAGTTAAGTTATGCATCCGGCATAATAGGCATTCTTTTGCAATGAAATTAGCTAGTGATATATTGATACTAAGCTAATACTTACATTATATGTTCAATCAAAAACGGATACAGGGGGGCAGCTGCTCAAAAATGTTAGTAAATCTGTTTTAAGTTTATTTACATGTCAATTTAGTCGATACTAGGCCTACAGTTTTTTCTGTTCTATTTTGAACCACAAATACGCCCTACCCCCGCCAAATGGGCTGGATCCGTCCCTGCGTTCAATCAGGACCATATTTTTAGAGTAGTTTGATAATCCTACACGAAATTTGACCTAATCTGATGTGTAACTGCAAAGGCTTTCACGGCCGGAGTCAAATGAAGAACCAGTAGAATCCGGGCTGATGGGCCGTGGTCGAATTGAAAGTGAACTTCCAAGTTCACGTTCAATTCGACCACGGCCCATCAGCCCGGATTCTACTGGTTCTTCAACTAATCTGATGTGATCATTGCGTTTGACCAAGCGATTGCAAAACAATCTCTGGAGACATTGTGACTTGATGTTGTGTTCAAACATATATTTATTTCTGGAATTATACTTACCGTACCTGGTTATATAGTTCAATGCAATGAGCCAACTTCAATAAGCCAATATAATACTAAATGACACAAATGCAGTAGCCAGTTTTTTTTTTCGGGGAGGGGGGGGTTTAGATATTTCATTGGGTATTACATATTGGTTTTTATTTTTCCTCTCAAAATCCGATTCTATCTAGTATCAAGCCATTTCATTTCGGGGGGGGGGGGGGGGGGGTTGGACCCCCCTTGGCTAAGGCCTTGAATGACACTATATTTTATACGGTACTGTATAAATTATTAATTTAATAAAAAATGTACCTATTTTACCTATTAAACTTGGCGATGTAAAAATTTATACCGTAAAAACTAATGATAGATTCGATAGGACTCATCTTAAAAAATTAAAAATTCGAGCCGCACCTGGTTAAACTTTTAATTTCATGGAATAACTTTTTTATACTACTGTGGTCTATATCTTATGCAATCCATACAAGCACGGGCCAGCGTAATTTCTTGATTTTGGAGGGTGTCTGCTGGACCCCCCCCCCCCCCCCCCCCGACATAAATTTCTGATTTCTGACGGCTATGCTGCACAACACACATAATGTAAAAAAATAGGTACCAAGGATGATTCGAACTTATAACTTCTGTTTGAAAAGACCACTGCGTTACCTTGCGACTGTAAAGTAGTCGCGAAATAAAGGAGCAGCATTTGCTGATATTTACCCGAGGAAAAGAAGTCAATTCACTGGAAATTATCAAGGAATAAGCGGGAAGATTGGGCCAATTACTATCCGGCAATAAGACAACAATTCCCCGTATTTTAGAAGTAAATTGTCCGACATATGCCCCGGTGAATAATCGGTAAATTGTCGTCTCACTAGGTATCGGATTAGAAGGAAATTCGAGGCGAATTAGAGGTAAATTACCGGCTCACCAGAACTGGTTATTTGCTAGCAGGCGAAAAACAGGCTAAACACAGGCGACGGATATTTGATCCTGTCTTTCGCCTCAAATTCGCCCGTCTTTTCCCTGCGTGTGCTATACGGGATCAGCGAAGCTAGTCAAAGTACCATGTAGCCGCAAGTTGCATAGTTGATTAGTATATAAAATAAATAATAATGGACCTAAGATTGAGCCTTGTGGTACAGAACATAGTTGTTCCAAAGCTTCACTATCTACAAAACCAACAGTTCCACTTTTTTGAATTTAAAACAATAAACAAAAAATAACAAAAACTTAGAGTTTTAGAAAAACTTGTTATAACAACCCGAATTAGTAAAACCCAAATAATCGTTAAGAAATTAACTTTGTCTAAGAAACCCACTTGTGTTAGTATAAAACCCTGAGCTCTTTCGGCAAGAACTGCCATCTACAGAGGGAAACCTACTAGCACAGTTACACTTTATCTGCGATTTGAGACTTGCTCAACTCGAGGAGAAGATGCAAATGTGACTAGAGAGAGGAAACCTTGGTTTATATAGGACTGGGAGCGGGGGGAGGAGGGGGTGGGAGGGGGCGTGGCTGGTTACCTATTCCTAACCTACTAGCTAGATCTATTAGAGGGGATGATTGTGTGAATGTTATGTCGTTTGTTAATTTTTCCCTATTGTGTAAAGCTCTTTTGATTTCAACATTTTCAAAAAAATTTAAAGTCTAACTTTTCTTTATTTTGTGTAGGGCTGTCCAATTGTTAGGATCGAATGGGTGATTTCCCGAGTTAAGGTGTTTCGCGAATGTGCTGTTGGTGTTGGTGTCTCCTATACCTGTTATATGTTCTCTGACCCTAGTTTTAAAGCTTCTGCCTGTTTGGCCTATGTAAATAGCGTTACAATCGTTACAATTTAGACGATAAACGCCATTGCCTTTTTCCTTTTCCGGTTTGGTTTTGCAGTTCATGAGTTTATTGGCCAAATTGTTGCGGTTGTACGGGGCTGGTGTTTTGTCTGTTGTAGAAGAAATGAGGTTACTTATTTTTTCTGTGATTTTTTCTATGTATTGTATCCTGAAATATGATTTATTGGTTACCGGGTTTAAGCTCTCTGGGGGGTAAATTAGTTTGAGGTTGTGTTTGATTTTGTGATGTCGTAGGATTCTGTCTATTAGGTTGAGATTGAAATCGTTATTTTGGGCAATTTGTTTTATTGTATTTAATTCATTATTATAGTTGGTTTGATTCATAGGGATGTTAAGGAGTCGAAAAATCATACTATGGAATGCTGCGTGTTTGTGCTGGAATGGGTGAGAAGAATAAATAAATAAATAAATTTGCATTTATTTGCAAACAGGCAAAGCCCAATAATATGCAAATCTTAACTTAACTTACTTAACTATACTTATCATAATTTACATGTGTGATACATAGGCCTAACTGTTATAGAATTATAATTATAAGCAGTATATAACAATGTGAAGAATAACGAGATAAGTTGTATATACAAGTTATCTAGTTGGTAAGTAATGATAAAATATAAAGTAATTAATACTATAAAGTAATACTATCTGCCAATACATATCATTCTTATGTATCTTAACTAAGTCTTTATTATTTATAAATGGCAATCTTATAAAAGGTAGTCTATTGGATTGGATATAGCCAATGTTTTAATAAATTTACGTTTGTTACCGCGGTAATGTCTAAATAGTAGCATTAAGATTAAATATTTTATAGTTAGCCTGTAAATGGGAGTGTTTGCACATATATTAATTCGGGGAGTTTGAAGATAAAAAAGGTCATTGTTTCTGGATCGCCTATTTAAGGTATTAATTAAAAGTTTTTCTAAGAGCTCTGTCTCTGATGAATCAATGAGTGAATGGTATATATTATATACAAGGCCGTAGCCAGGATTTTTTTTCGCAGGGGGGGTCTTCAGAAATTTCATTGGATATTACATAGTAGTTTTCATTTTGACTCTCAAAATCCAATTATATGTAATGTCAAGCCATTTCATTTCGGGGGGGGGGGGTGTTTAACCCCCATGAAGCCCCCCTTGGCTACGGCCTTGATTATATAGGACTTTTATTGCAATTTTTGATCTTCTGGCCTTAAGCGTGGGCATCTGAAAGAGATTTAGTAATGTTTCGTAAGGCATTAGTTGTGGGTAGACACCCGTTTGTCTAAGTATACATATTTTATGAACCTCTTCTGTACTTTTTCTAAACTTTGTATGTTGCCCTTTGTGTAGGGGTCCCAAACTTCACAACCGTATTCAAGTATACTCCTGCATACGGAGTTAAATTATTTTTTGGTTACTTAATGTACCTCGAGTATTTCTAATGGCAACGTTCTGTCGGCTCTCTTTGTTATTTTATCAATAATAAGATTATTATAGTTTCATTTCGAGTCCAATAGCATACCTAAATCTTTAACTAAGGTTTCTCTATTAAAAATTACTGAATCAATTGTATATGTAACATTAATTTGATACGTTTTAAGAGAAAAAGTTATGTATTGGCATTTGGCAATATTGAGGTGTAACTAATTTTTCTTGCTCCAATCGTATAGGGAGTTTAGATTTTTTGAAGCAATAATCAATCATCTAAGTTATATTGGTTATATTTTCATTTAACAGTTTAACGTCTTCAACAAATTTTAGTATTTTACTGTGCTTGATTATCAGGGGTAAGTAGTTTACCAAAAGAATAAAAAATAGAGGATAGTGTGCTACCTTGGATTACAGAGGAAAGGATGATAAAAGGTGCGGAGCAAATTCCTTCATAGAAAATAAATTGTTTCCTGTCCGAAAAATATGAGATAAGTAATTTGATTCAATTTTTCGAAGGACCATATTTCCTTAATTTGAAAATAAGTATTTCATGATCCACTTCGTCAAAAACCTTTGCTTAGTCAGTATAAATAACATCCATTTGACTATTTTTCTGGAAATTTTCTGATGGAATTTCGGTGAGTGCTAGTAAGTTAGAGCCAGTTGACCTTCTAAGAAAATAATAAAAATAAATAAAAGTTCTTTCTGTGGTAGGTAATACATTACTATTGAATGGTATGCTACGGTATACTATTGTATTGGTAGCTTACTTAATTCAAAGAACAGAAGAGTAGTCAGTTCATTGCATTGATGCCAGTTGGGATGTCAGCTGGAGTTTTAATTAGTAGCACAGGCGAGCCCTCGTTTTTCCTCATATGCACGTTTCCATTAGAATCAACCCAGCAGTATCCGTAGTTATGTTTTCTTTTCGCCTCTCTTGCTCTCCAATATAGTTCATTTCTCCATGCATTCAGGTGTATGTTAATATAAATTTTTTCATCATCACTCTCTCCAATTATATTATTATTATTCATTAGACCCGTAACCTTTTCTTAGCCGTACATCTCTTATTTGTTTAGATATAAATTGGACAAGAATTGCATTCCTTTTATTTACCAGTTTAGATCCTAGATATAGGCTGTCCACCTCCCCCTCTTCACAGTTTATCATTAGTTCCCTGGCTAGGGTTTCCATGATATCATGTAAATTTTCACCATGTCTCTCTTGTATTCTTGTAATCTCAATATTTTTGTTTTTGTTTATTTGTTACTGGTGATACAATGTTAGTTTTTTCTTCAATAGGTCCGCTCTAAAATTTTCTTTTTCCAACTCACTGATTTGATTTTCATATGTACTCAGTCTCTTATCATGAGATCTAACTTTATCATCAAGAGCGTTTAATTTAGATAATATTTCATCAGACTTATCTGATTGATACTGTATTGCGACCTCCAATTTGATTAGTAGGGTACATACGTTCCCATTTCCTTCAGTGATTCAGTTTTTATTTCCTCAAAAAATGGCAAATCAATTTCTGACTCCGCTCCTGGATTCTTAGTTCTACTCTTGATTTGATACTATATGATTTGAGGAAGATCGAGGACCGAGTAAACTGGAGGACGATATGCAGGGAGTTGCTGCCAACCAATCGCTAAGATTGTAACCTTAAGAAGAAGATTTGATTGCATAACATTTTTAATATTCAGTTAGCCAGATCGTGATTTAACAAGGAAAAACAGCCGTGAGATACAGAGTGTATCCAGTCTAGGTTAACTTCTTGCATTAGCTTGTAAACTATTGTCTGTTCTATTATATTGGGAGGATCAGAGTACCTAAGTTAGTAAGTAAAGTAAAGAAGAGAGAAATCCCGAAAATAAGGGATATGAAAAAAAAGGACTTGGCGGGATTCGAACTCACGATGTACGCCTAAGCGGGGCGTCGTCTTACCAGTAGACGCATTACAGTAGACGACGCCCCGGCTAGGCGTAGTAGTGGAGTGCATTTAGACAAAAAAAATTGTTAAACCTCGGAATCCAGGGATGTTCCATGAATATTTATAAAAATTTTGAAAATGTGTTGCTAAAACTATGTAGAGAAATGTTTAAAAAAAATTGACCCGCTCTCAATTTTTACTACAGGGTGTGGCAGCATAACTTCCTCTTTTTGTAAAGCGCGCCATTCGGTCGGTTGATGTCGTAGCGGAGTGTTAGTGGTCTCGTTCGAGAGGCGGGACTATGCACTTTTGGGAGAGCGGGCAAAATTTTTGTCTATATACTATTAAAAACACATTTTCGAAGTTTTTATAAATATTCACTGACTGTCCCTGAATTCCGAGGCTGATGTATTTTTTTGTGTTACGGCGCTCCACTAATACTCAATGTATCGAGAATGGGGGACGTGATCTAAATGTTTTGATCTTCGAAACTATGGAGGCCTATGACAAACGTGTATAGTCCTGGCTCTCGAACGAGACCACAAACACTCTGCAACGACACCAACCGACCGAATGGAGCGCATTGCAAAAAGAGGAAGTTATGCTGCTACATCCTGTAGTTAAAAATTGAGAGCGGGCAAAAAATTTTTTTTTAAACATTTTCCTATATACTATATAACAACACATTTTCAAAGTTTTTATAAATATTCACAGACTGTCCCTGGATTCCAAGGTATGAAGCTTACAGCACTCCACTATAGATCGTGAGCATGATTCCCACCATGTCCCGTTTTTTCGAATCCTCAAATTTCGGTTACGACGAGGAGGTTACCTGCTCAACCAAAGTTTCCAAGAAGCCGTTGCCCGTTGGGTCGAGTGTCAGGACTGGGCAGTTATTTTTGGTTCACCGCATAGGGTGCACGCTTCAGATTGGAGGACCCTTTTGCTGTGAAGATGGTTCTGCGGTTCTCCTGAAGAGAACTTGCAATTGAATGGGGAGGAATACAGGGAATGCAAAATCCTAATGGGTACATAAGGAAGCATGTACAGGTTCAATCGTACCGGTTCTTTTCTAATGGGGCCGTACTGGATTTTGATAATACCGACAGAATGACCTTTTTAAATTATTAACGTGCGCGGAAGCGCACGAGCCAAGTTCCAAGACCCGCCCGACTGTTGCGCGACCCATAGTTATACACGAAAGAGCTTAAACGTGAAATTTGGCACTTTTGAGCCCCTGTAGCTTTGCCCCAAATGCACCTATGACGATGAAATTTTGAATTTTTCCTAAAGTTATACTTCTCTGTAACATATTAAAAAAATAAGGTTCCAGGTTCACAGGGGGCTGAGATACAGATGCCTGAAAACCCCCGAAAAAGCCGAAAAAACGAACGATATATATATATAGATGAGTGACTGGGATCATAATGTTTAGGCATTTCTACTGTAAATGGAAACCTGAAATTTTGCATGTAGTTAGGTAATAAAAGGTAACGATGGTGTGATAATTTACTACAAAAATCAATTTAAAGTTTCACCTCTAACCCATAACATGCCTGATTGCACATCCCTCCTAATCAATGTAACATTACCAAATGATGAGCAGGATCTCAAATTACTCGCAATATACAGATCACCATCAATAAACAATACTGAAAGATTCACGAATAGCTTAAATATACTACTAAATAAACATAATCCTATAATAGTCGGCGACATAAACATAAATCTAAAAAACCGAACTACTACCAACATAAAAGTATACCACCCCGTAAACACCCCCCCCCCCCTCCCTCCATAGCCAGATAGTATAAGTCGCACACGGGCCCTTGCCTTGCGATATGGACTTAAGAAAACGCTGTAACATGGCATTATTGTATTGAATTATATTATTATATTATTATTATATACCATCAAGTAAGTCACCTCCCAGTAGACCTCCGAGTAAGCCCTCATCTCCCAGCAGAACTCCGACTACGCCATCATCTCCCAGCACACCTCCAAGTAAGTCACCTGCCAGTAGACCTCCGAGTAAGCCCTCATCTCCCAGCAGACCTCCGGCTAAGCCATCTCCCAGCCGGCCTTCAAGAAGATAGTCCTGAAAATTAGGTAACAAAGTAAATGTTTGCAGCCATTTCATGGATTGTTTTTTTTTTTTTTTTTTTTTTTTTTTTTTTTTTTTTAAATCTTATATGAATGTATCCGATTAACCTCTTCAATCGCCTCACTAAGTCACCTTATAGGTACTTGCGTCGAGTTACGACACGTCTCCGACCGCAAGGTGTGTAGCTACTCGCACAAGTAGCTACCAGCATGCCGCCGCAGTCGCTAAATTGTTATAGTATTAAGATTCCAATGCTGTTTGTGTCTACATTTCCATTTTCTGCAAGTGTATAAAAAACCCCCTTTCGGCTCTGGCCGATCAGGTGTAGGGAGATTCCACAGCCCTTGCTTTTCCTCTAAGCTACCTACGCAATGTGTGTAATAAAATTTTTAAAAAAAAACTGCATTAATATACCGACCACATCAACACAAAAAACACTCTTGTGTTCCAAATTTCGAACCACAATGACGACTATGAACTTTTACTTATGAAATTATTTTCACTTTGCCTGGACGCCATCATGTTATCGTTGATTTGTAGTAAAAAGTGTTGATTACCATGATACGGGCTTTCAGTCAGATTTAAATTCATTCCTATGCGACCAATATAAACTAAGATATGAATTAGATGAGATTTCAATCGGCCGCCATCTTGTAACTAAATAATTAGGTGGTTTTAGACTCAGGGGGTCATTAAAGGAAAAGTTGTTAAGAAATTTTCTATTCTAACCTCAAATTAAATCCTTTTATTACACTATAGTGGAATCACATCTAACATATGCAGTATCAGCCTGGGGAGGTGCCTACGAAAATGTAACGGACAAAGTCAATACCGTACAAAGAACAATCCTAAAAATTATACATAAAAAGGGGACACAACAAAAGACCTATACATTTTAGCGGATGTCCTAGACGTTAAACAATTATATATAAAAAACTCAATAATATTAGTACGCAATCAAAAACAAAACTTAAAATCTGTACAACACTCACACAACACAAGATGGCTCCACACACATCCTTTCACACAACAAACTGTTCGAACCACAAGATCTCAACACCAATCTGAATATATAGGCATATCCTATTACAATAAACTACCAATCCAAATAAAGTCATTAAAAAACTTCAATTGTTTCAAAAGAGCAGTTACACAATGGATAAAGACCGAACTACTACCAACATAAAAGTATACCACCCCGTAAACACCCCCCCCCCCTCCCTCCATAGCCAGATAGTATAAGTCGCACACGGGCCCTTGCCTTGCGATATGGACTTAAGAAAACACTGTAACATGGCATTATTGTATTGAATTATATTATTATATTATTATTATATACCATCAAGTAAGTCACCTCCCAGTAGACCTCCGACTAAGCCATCATCTCCCAGGATACCTCCTAGTAAGTCACTGCCAGTAGACCTCCGACTAAGCCATCATCTCCCAGGATACCTCCTAGTAAGTCACTGCCAGTAGACCTCCGACTAAGCCATCATCTCCCAGGATACCTCCTAGTAAGTCACCTGCCAGTAGACCTCCGATTACGCCATCATCTCCCAGGATACCTCCTAGTAAGTCACCTGCCAGTAGACCTCCGATTACGCCATCATCTCCCAGCAGACCTCCGGCTAAGCCATCTCCCAGCCGGCCTTCAAGAAGATAGTCCTGAAAATTAGGTAACAAAGTAAATGTTTGCAGCCATTTCATGGATGGTTTTTTTTTTTTTTTTTTTTTTTTTTTTTTTTTTTTAAATCTTATATGAATGTATCCGATTAACCTCTTCAATCGCCTCACTAAGTCACCTTATAGGTACTTGCGTCGAGTTACGACACGTCTCCGACCGCAAGGTGTGTAGCTACTCGCACAAGTAGCTACCAGCATGCCGCCGCAGTCGCTAAATTGTTATAGTATTAAGATTCCAATGCTGTTTGTGTCTACATTTCCATTTTCTGCAAGTGTATAAAAAACCCCTTTCGGCTCTGGCCGATCAGGTGTAGGGAGATTCCACAGCCCTTGCTTTTCCTCTAAGCTACCTACGCAATGTGTGTAATAAAATTTTAAAAAAAAAACTGCATTAATATACCGACCATATCAACACAAAAAACACTCTTGTGTTAAATTTCGAACCACAATGACGACTATGAACTTTTACTTATGAAATTATTTTCACTTTGCCTGGACGCCATCATGTTATCGTTGATTTGTAGTAAAAAGTGTTGATTACCATGATACGGGCTTTCAGTCAGATTTAAATTCATTCCTATGCGACCAATATAAACTAAGATATGAATTAGATGAGATTTCAATCGGCCGCCATCTTGTAACTAAATAATTAGGTGGTTTTAGACTCAGGGGGTCATTAAAGGAAAAGTTGTTAAGAAATTTTCTATTCTAACCTCAAATTAAATCCTTTTATTACACTATAGTGGAATTACATCTAACATATGCAGTATCAGCCTGGGGAGGTGCCTACCAAAATGTAACGGACAAAGTCAATACCGTACAAAGAACAATCCTAAAAATTATACATAAAAAGGGGACACAACAAAAGACCTATACATTTTAGCGGATGTCCTAGACGTTAAACAATTATATATAAAAAACTCAATAATATTAGTACGCAATCAAAAACAAAACTTAAAATCTGTACAACACTCACACAACACAAGATGGCTCCACACACATCCTTTCACACAACAAACTGTTCGAACCACAAGATCTCAACACCAATCTGAATAATATATAGGCATATCCTATTACAATAAACTACCAATCCAAATAAAGTCATTAAAAAACTTCAATTGTTTCAAAAGAGCAGTTACACAATGGATAAAGACCGAACTACTACCAACATAAAAGTATACCACCCCGTAAACACCCCCCCCCCCCTCCCTCCATAGCCAGATAGTATAAGTCGCACACGGGCCCTTGCCTTGCGATATGGACTTAAGAAAACGCTGTAACATGGCATTATTGTATTGAATTATATTATATTATTAATGTATTCAAACCAACAGAAAAATTATGAAATCCAAAATATCTGCTGTTGTTTCTGAACTACAGCGCAAAATATGCCTACTATATTCTGACATTTTTCTACTATTACATCCCTTGGACCTAGAAATCTGAAATTAGGCATGTAGGTAGGTAATTAACTAAAACTAACAGCAAAGTTCCAAAATCCAAAATATTCGCTGTCGTACCTGAACAACAGCGGAGAAATAAGAAACTAATGCTTGTAGTTTTCAGATGCATGTTGCTTTCATGCATGTTGCTGTTGTAGTTTCTGTTGCTGCTGTTGTAGTTTCTGCTGCTGCTGTTGTTGCTGTTGTTTCTGCTGTTGTTTTTGTTTCTGTGTTTCCTGTTGTTGTTTCTGTTGTTGCTGCTGCTGTTTCTGCCGTTGTTGCTGTTGCTGTTGTTTCTACTACTGTTGTTGCTTTTTGCTGCTGTTTCTGCTGTTGCTGTTGTTTCTGCTGTTGTTGTTTCTGCTGTTGTTGTTGTTTTTGTTTTTGTTGTGATTTTCAGATCTTTGTCTTAACCTTAACCGTGGTGATTACATGACTTTGCGACTTTGCATTAAAGTTTGAGTCCTCAGTCAGTGTACACAACTGTGCCACCACTTAAAGTACAAACAGCAGCGTCCGTCTAGCAGTTCGCCTACATCGAATCGTACATTACGTGTGTTATATTAAAAGTATGATGTCACAAGTAGACCTACTGCAAAAAGTTATGAGATCCCACCAAAAACACTCTGTGTAAAAACGGGCCCAATTCCTAACACCGATCTTGCAAAACGTTTAGCCATTCAAAGTAATGAGATCTTAAATTTGGCCAAGTTCTTTGGCCATTAAAAGTTATGAGATAGGGATGAGGGCCAAGTTCATAGGTCACATAGGATTTTTCAAAATATATGGCTGCGTATTAGATAGCTTGGCCTGGCAAATGATGTTTTAGGACTGTGCTGCAGTGCAATAATGTAACCTGAAAATGATGTTTTAGGACTGTGCTATTAAATAGCATTCTCATTAGTTCATTGTGAGCCTATATTTCAATACCGTCATTAAGGCTGGAATATAATTACTGGGTCGCCTATTTGTATGGAAATAAGACGCTCCTGGTGAAGTTGTGATATTTTTCAGGTTTAGACCCAGGCCAAGTTATCTAAAACGCAGCCATATATTTTGAAAAATCCTGTGACTTATGAACTTGGCCCTCATCCCTATCTCATAACTTTTAATGGCTGTAGGATTTTAGATAGGTGTCACGCAGGAGTTTGCATGCATTAGTTTGTCTCCGCAAGTTTACTTTTCTCGTATTTATTGAAATCAGTTGTGCACGAAGTTTTGACTGAGAAAGATTAAATGCTAAATATATCCGCCGTAACATATAGTACCATTTCATTTTTGCCTAAGTACCATTTCATTTTTGACTAAGTTATCCCGCGTACATTATGGTCCAACGAACCGGGTGTTATCATGTTACCGTACGTTACCAAGTCAAGTAATTGTGTGTTTAGTAAAATAAAGTAGTTTTTCTATTTTTTTAAATTAAATTGCTAGTGTGTAAACTGCCGCTACTCGCGTGGAAACTTGTCGAGTTTTCTTCCAACTTTCAATTAGTTAGCTACCGTAGCCTATTTCGTATTTTTCGGTTTTTCGCGTGTTATAATTTGTAAATATGGCCAAAACTAAGGAGCTATTGACCATTCTGAGAGAATCGCTATTTTTAGAGCTTTCTTCACTTCAAAAGAAGGTAACAAGTAAAGAATTTTGCTTTGTTGAAGCCAAAACCTACCTTAGGCGTATGTCTACACTGGAAGAGCAGTTCCGCACCCTTCAACTAGAGGTTATTACATTCAATGTGGGTAAGGAGAAAATAGACTTAGTTAACGGGGATTTTCCGCGTATATTGATCTTATTGACCATATCAATAAGAAGTGTATAGCAGCCACGGAATGGCCCGCGTCCGCGCCCTCGTCCGCATCCGCGTCCGTACCTGTATCTAAGTCAGGTCCCGCGTTACAGAAAATCCAGATTCCCATTTTTGATGGTTCAATTGACCAATGGGAGAATTTCGCTGCGCTTTTTGACAGTTTGGTACACACGCAGACAGGTTTGGACAATGCAACCAAGTTGCAATACTTGCGTTTGTATACCGCTAAGGAAGCTCATGCCACCGTGGCGGGTTTTGTATTAGAAGGGGCTAACTACCAACTCGCTTATGACGCTCTTAAGAAGAGGTACGCTAATAAACGCCGCATAGCTTCATATCATGTTCAAAAGTTATTGAAGTTTGAAAATAAATCTGATTTGTTGCATTTTCTCCAGGTTCACCGCACATCGTCGACCGCTTTAGTCAATCTCAAACTGGCAGATTTGGCTGATCTTATTTTGTTTCAAATTGCTTACAATAATTGTGATAGCAAACTCAGGACTAGTTTTGACAATGAAAATACTTCAGATCTTCCTAAGCTCAAGGAGCTTATGGAACACGCCGAGAAAAGAGCTCGAACCCGCGAAATGGAGTTAGACGTTAAATCTACTGTTGTCCTGCCTCAACTTAAATCTAAACAGTCTAAGATCTATATTACTCAGGAAAAGGTGCCATCTCAGGCGCAATGTAAATATTGCGGTGCTCCACACCAGACATTCCACTGTCAGAAATCCAAAGAATTACCGCCAGCTGGCCTAGTCGATTTTATCAAATCGGTTCGTGCCTGTTATAACTGCTTTGGTTCACATCAAGTCAAAGACTGCAGAAGCAAATCAATGTGCAGAACCTGTCAGCGTGCTCATCACACTCTGCTGCACTTACCGCCTCATCGTGTTGAACAGACTCCTGTGTTCTCTGATTCCAGTTCCGCTCCTGTGCAAGCATCGCCATCTTTTTCCTCGTTGAATCCCGCCAGTGTTTTGTCTTGTGTATCTAATTGTGAAATTCTTCTGGGTACGATTTCTTGTTTTGTTCGTGACTCTTTCGGACATCTTCATAGTGTCACAGCGCTTCTAGACAACTGCAGCCAAAGAACATTAGTGTCAAACCGCCTTGCTGACCGTTTAGGATTATCCCGCAAAAATGAGGCTCGCAGTATTTCTGGTCTTGGATGTCGTGAGTCCAACTCACAAGGTGTTGTTCAGCTCAATTTGTGTTCAAGGTTCAATCCTCCCGCTTCGTATTCGACGCAAGCTACTGTCGTCAACCGCTTATGTGAAGAGCTGCCAACTACTGAACTTCCGAATGAGCTCTACCGCAGATTCTGCCAACTTCCGCTTGCAGATCCGCAGTTCCACCGCAGAAAGAAGATTGATATCTTGCTTGCTGCGAACGCTTACGCCAGCTTCCTTTCGGCAGAGTCACCTAACCTCATTCCTGGTGAACCTACTGCTCAGAAAACCCGCTTTGGTTGGGTCATCTTCGGAGATCTACCACAACCACAATCGCACACCCGCTCTTCGATCGCAATGGTCACCCGCTTGCATCCACTTGAGTCTACGCTTGCCCGCTTTTGGGACATTGAACAAGTCTCCATGCCTGTGTTACCCGCTAATCCTGATGACGTCACTGCTGAAGAGCATTTCGTCAAAACGCATTCTAGAGACTCCGAAGGAAGATACATAGTGCGTCTCCCTTTCCGCCCTGGGTCAAACCCTGATGAGTTGTCTAACCGCAGTTCCGCTGAGAAATGTCTGACTTCCCTTGAAAGAAGACTCGACCGCCAACCGCTAGTGAAAGATCAATATTCCGCATTCATGAAAGAGTTCATTGATTTGAATCACATGCAAATTGCACCTGTGCCGGCTCCGTACCTACTTCCGCATCATTGCGTCATGAAGGAGAGCACAACAACCAAGCTTAGATGTGTCTTCAACGCATCAGCCAAGGACGCTTTGGGGACTTCCATCAATCAGATGCTTCTTCCTGGTCCGAAGTTGCAAGCAGACATCGCTGACATTCTCATCCGCTTCCGCTTCCACAATGTCGCCCTGTGTAGCGACATCAAGATGATGTTCCGCCAAATAAAGATGCATACTGATGACGCAAAATATCAGCGAATCTTCTGGCGCTTTTCTAACGCTGATCCTATACAAGAGTATGAGATTACTCGCGTCGTGTACGGTATGACCAGTAGCAGTTTCCTCGCCCAACGCACGCTCCGCCAGCTTGCTGTTGACGAAGCTCACCGCTTTCCAAATGCCGCAACCGCTTTAGCTCAAGACTTCTACATGGACGACTATGTTGGAGGGTCTTCTTCTGTCAACTCCGCCAAGCAACTACGTCAAGAGCTCAGCCAACTTCTTGACGCAGGGTGCATGCCTCTCCGCAAATGGAGCTCAAGCCATCCGACCGCTTTCGATGACCTTCCTGATGATCATAAGGAGGTTCCGCTTGAATTCAGCAATGGTGATCCCATGTTGAAAATCCTCGGCTTGTCCTACCTACCGCAAAGTGATTCGTTCAGCTACCGCTTGAAACCGCTCGACGGCCCCGCAACCAAACGCTCAGTGCTCAGCTACGTCAGCTGCTGCTACGACCCACTTGGACTCTTGTGTGGTATGATCTGCCACGCTAAGCATTTCATTCAACGCCTCTGGTTGTTAAGTGTTGGTTGGGACGATCCGCTTCCCGATCCGCTCCGCTCCGACTGGGACGAGTTTCTACGTGTGATGGCACGTGTTCCAGTACTTAGAGTACCGCGATCTTTCAATGTTGATGGAGCTACGGTGCGTCTCGTGTGCTTCAGTGACGCTTCAATTTCCGCTTATGCCGCGTGTGTTTACCTGCAGGTACAACGTGGTGATTCCGCAGAAGCTCATCTTATCAAGGCTAAGAGTCGTGTCGACACCGCTTAAGACTCAGTCAGTTCCTCGCTTAGAGTTGCTAGGCAGTTTGCTAGCTGCTCAACTTCTACAATCAGTGCTTCAAGCAACACCCAACCGCAAATTCGAGTCAATCCATATGCTGACCAACTCTACCATCGTGCTCGTGTGGTTGAAAACATCTCCGCATCTTCTCAACACCTTCGTCGCCAATCGTGTGGTTGCAATCACCGATCTCACTACCAACTGCAAGTGGGCTCATGTCAACTCCGAGTTCAATGCCGCAGATTGTGCCTCTCGTTGCTTCATTGATGATCGTATTTGGTGGAATGGACCTGCATTCCTCCGCCGCAGTCCTGATCATTGGGACATCGCTACCCCAACTGAGCCCGCAGAGATTCCCGAGTGCAAGTCCGTCACGCTTGCTATTCACGCTTCACCCATGAAGTCCGAATCCTTGGGGTGTATAATTGAGAAGTTTTCTTGTTTGAACCGCCTCCAAATCGCTATTGCTCGCCTTCGTCACCGTGTATACAACGCTCGCCACGACGTTGTTAAACGTGAAGGTCCGCTATCTGTGCGTGAGTTAAACGACGTTTTACTCACTTGCGTCCGCATAACGCAATCCGCTGAGTTCACCGCTGAAATCTCGCAAATACAGTCCACTCGCTCTAACAAGATCCCGCTCAATTTGTCGAAGTTGTCGCCATTCCTTGATGAAGAGGGGCTTCTGAGGGTGGGCGGCCGCTTACGTCACAGTTCTTTGTCAAACGAGAGCAAACATCCACTGTTGTTACCTAAAATATGTCATCTCGCTTCACTAATTTGTGATTATTATCACAAACTGTTGCTGCACGCTGGCCCCCGCCAAACGTTGAGTTTCATTCAGCGTAAATTTTGGATAATTGCCGCTCATTCGCTAATCCGCCATCGAATACACTTGTGCAACCCCTGTTTCCGCTTGTCCGCCATTCCGCCGCAGCCACTGATGGCTGACCTTCCGCCAAGTCGTGTGAATCCTGCACCAGCATTTTATCGCGTCGGGTCAGATTTTGCTGTTCCGTTCGAAACTAAAGAGACTACCCGCCGCAGTAGCCCGCGCCGCAAGACATATTGCTGTGTGTTTGTAGACTTGGCTAGTAAGGCTGTGCATTTAGAAGCAGTTTCCGAGCTGTCCACCCCCGCGTTTATGGCAGCTTTCCATCGGTTTTGTGCGCGTCGCTCTCTTCCGGCCGAGATAATATCAGATAACGGTCGCAACTATCTCGGAAGTGCCCGCGAGTTGAAGGAAGTTTCCTTCAAACCAGTTATCATGAAATTTATACGCAACTTGCCGCGCTGTAAGTGAAATGGAGTTTTAACCCCCCAAGTGCCCCATATTTCGGTGGCATATTTGAAGCCGCAGTGAAGTCGATGAAACGACTCATGTACCGCCAAATCGGAAGTACGATTTTGACTTTTGAAGAGATCACGACGCTCTTCGCGCGCATTGAGGCCGTCCTCAACAGCCGACCTCTCAGTGTTATGTCTTCCGACCCCCGCGAAAATTCTGACGTGCTCACCCCCGGACATTTGCTAGTTGGTAGGCCGTTAGTCGCCCCGCCTGAACCGCTCCTCGCTGATGGTGATGTCAGCGTGGGAACTCGCTGGAAGCGCGTGCAAGCTCTTTCTCAGCTCTTCTGGCGTCGGTGGAGCTCCGAGTACCTCCACTCCCAGATGCAGCGTCAAAGGTGGACTCGCGATTGCCCCAACCCTAAAGTTGGTGCTCTAGTCTACATCACTGGACTTGCATCGTCGCCTTTGTCATGGCCGATCGGAGTAATTGAACGGGTGCATCCTAGTAATGACTCGAGGGTTCGCGTAGTGACAGTACGTACCGCGAGTGCCTCGTACACGCGGCCCACAAACCGCCTAGTGTTTTTGCCGCTTTAGTTCGTAGGTTTAAGACAATTCGTGTCCATTCGTGTTTCGATATTTCGAAACAGTGGGCGGTGTAGGATTTTAGATAGGTGTCACGCAAGAGTTTGCATGCATTAGTTTGTCTCCGCAAGTTTACTTTTCTCGTATTTATTGAAATCAGTTGTGCACGATGTTTTGACTGAGAAAGATTAAATGCTAAATATATCCGCCGTAACATATAGTACCATTTCATTTTTGCCTAAGTTATCCTGTGAACAATGGCCAAATTAAAGATCTCATTACTTTGAATGGCTAAACCTTTTGCAAGATCGGTGTTAGGAACTTGGCCTGTTTTTACACGGAGTGTTTTTGTTGGGTCTTCCTTTCTTAAATTGAGAGAGTCTAATCCGAAAATAAGGGCTGCTTATACACTTTACTTGTGTTTTATTTAAGAGTTACGTACCGGTGCAGCTGCTGTGATGTACGCGACCATCAAGATGCCGTCTAGAAACAAAATCCACTTCATTGTGATTTTGGTGACGGTTCAACGCAAAATGTCAACTAGACGGTCGCTTTGCGCCTTCAACAGTGCGGTATCACTCACTACCACAGCAATATATAGGCGAACCCCGCTGAATGGCACAAGGAAAATTTGACCAAAACCTGAACTTGAATTAGACCGCCCCGGATGGCCAGCCTAACTACAGCATAAGCTGAAATTAATTAAGCTATAAGCTAAGAACGGGTGATCCAAACAGAGGTGTGATGAGTTTTTTGCGTGTTGAGTTACAACGAGCAACAGGCCGGAAGTATGGAGCCCATCAACATGTGCCAAAATGACACTGTAAAGGACTCTGCTGTCATCATCGTTATTCATAACAGGCCAACAAATAATCATAAATATAATTTAATAATTTTTATAATGCAGGCACGAGGTGTACGTCGGTCACTGCTGGTGATGGAGGTCCACGTATCTGGATGGTAGGGCCAGGAGCGTAAAGTTGGGGGGGGGGGGCACGTTGGACCGTGCCCCCCCCCAGCTCCCCCCCCCCCAGCTCCCCCCCCAGCCTCGAGCATTGTAAGACGTGGTTCATAATTCATGGTCCCCTTTGCAGCAATATGAATATAAGCATTCCTTTTTAAGCTTTGTAAAATCTACAGCTTTACTTTACAACTATTAAAATGCGTAAAACCCTACTATTTTACTCTTATTTATATTTTCAATTTTTCTTTATCCTGCCTGATGACGTCATAAGGTCTTAGTTTTTCTTACTTAGTTACTTAGTTTTTCCCCCGCCATCATTCTGAAGCCTTACTCCTCAGGGTAGGTCTACTTCAGGCCTGGAGTGGAACACCTACGGACCACAGCTTAGGAGGAACTAGGGTGGCTATACAGAGGGAGGAAGACCAGTTCAGGGGCGTATTTACGAATTTGCCGTCATACCCATAGGGAGGGGGGGGGGGGGTGGTGTGAGCTTAAGGCAGCGGGTATCCTACACCTTTTAGCATATCATTCTAATCATCTTTTGTTAGATGTGGAGTGAACTTCTAAGAGGGAAATTAGTCTTCCAGATAGTATCGTATGATTACTTATAAACTTCGATGGGAAGGTGGTAGCGTTTTTGTACTAACGTACTTGTGCGAGTCTCAACCTATTATAACTCAAACAGAGTGCTAACCTATACAGAGGCGACTGAAGAGGTCAATTGGATACATTTAAATTAAATTGTTTGTATTAATCCACGGTAAAAGCCTTTAAAAATGGTATAAAGTGAAAGAAAATTATAGTAGGATGAAACCCGTTGGAAATATATATAGGCCTATATGCGATTAACCTTTTTAAAAAGCGAAATAAATAAAGGTGAAATATATACGAATATACTGTATAATGTATTGTCCCCGCCTCTCTCTTGATCCGCCATTGGGAATTATATTAGTTGTTTTCACAAAGCCAAACTTCTCATAGAATATCGATCGCTGGATTGTCATTGAGGTTCTGGTAAATCGATGAGATGCCTATGTAGAGTTATATATATTTGTAGTACGTGCCTGAAACCACACGCTAATCGCCGTCTCGGCTTCGGTGGCAAGGTGGTGGACTGGTGGCGTACTTGAGCTTGCGCGAGTCTCTGGGCGCCATGCGATCGGAGACGTGTCGTAACTCAGTGGAAGAATAGGGGAGTATTAGGACAGCCTGCCATCAGTTCCTTAGGAGTGAATGAATGAGCGAATGAATGAGTTATTATTTTCTATCTTTTCTTCTGCTATTATTTTTTTCTTTTTTTTCATGAAAATGTTATGTTACGTCTGATAATAATGGGAGAAATAAAATAAATTTTAAATTGTAAATAGGTTAGCTGGTAAAGTAGCCCTTCGGGGCTAGAGCTCATTTAATATAAAGATGTTTTTCATTTCAATTAATTTACAATTAATTGTCGCCTAGTTGTGAGTGCCCTGGTGTGGGCCCTTCCCCTCTGTAGGAACCGCCTGCGAGAACATCGGGAGACCTCACCGCGGCAAAACAGCGACCAGTGCGGAATCGATGAACAGACAGACAGACAGTTCGTATAAAACACTTTTTGGGTTCCTGGCTCCTCAGGAACGTGTAAATCCATTGAAAATTTTTACCATCACAAAGCGGTCCCTTAACTAAAGAACCGGTCCGAGTTTACTCGAACATGTTCTCCAATTTATCAATTATAGTAGATAGAGAAAATGAGTCATTTCATGGTAATAATTTTCCTATTGTTAAATTTCGGACATCTGGGGGGGAGGGGGGGTTGTCCACCTGACGTCTCTGGAGGTGAAGTAAATTCATGATAGGTCAGACATTACATTACATTTCCACCCAGCAATAATGCCATGCACGCAATGCATTTGAGCGTGAATTTTCATTTTTTCAAAAACATTTTTCTTGCACAAAACCAAATAGTTTGTTGGGAAAGCAACCTGTCCGGTTTCGTTAATCAAATTAACACCTAAAACATGCCTGAAGGTAGAAATCTTCGATGGAAAGGTTTCGCAAAAAAATTATTTTTTTGTCATTTTTCATTAAAATTTAGTTATTTTTTTTTTACCCCCAGAAGCGAAGAAAACTATCAAGGGGCAAGCGACCCCCCGCATTTGTCATCATTAATAACGACTACACTATATGTGAATTTAAAATAAATCGTTGGAGCCGTTTTGGAGAAATAAGTTTTTTAGACGTTTTTTTGGTGTTTTTCGAGAATAAACCCCCCCCCCCCCAATTTGAGATAGCCCAAAATGAAAAAAAACAGTCTCTAGGCATGAATTTTGTGAATTTACAGGCCAAATTTTATCAAAGTCGACCGAGTAGTTTGTTCGGAAATTGACGAACAGACAGACAGACAGACAGAGCGACAGACAGACATTTCGTATAAACCACTTTTTTGGGTTCCTGGGACCTCAAAACATGTTGAAATTCCGTTGAAATCCCGGAAACCAAAATTTCGACCATCACAAAGCTTTAATTATACTACGTATAAATTGGAAAGCAACAAACAGTAGAGGTTACGAGACAACACAGACCATGGGTTGGAAAAGAGGAGAGATATCATTGGCGCGGGTCCTTCCATAAGTTTTGTAGCTATATGCAAACTCGCTGTCCTATGTTTCTTTGGCATCATTTTTTCCAAGACTTTTGACTTTTGCACAAGGCTTTACGCTGGGATTCTCAGATAGATAATAGTACATCACTTTATGAAATGTAGTAAAATAATTATAGCTCCCATGTCGTAGCTGTTTTTATGGAGTGTTATATTGTGTGTCCGAAAACGTAATTTTCAGGAGACCGTATTAACGGTTTTTGCATGTTGTTGTATTTTATTTCTCTTCAATTTTGCACTTACCTAACCCATTTTTTTCAAATAAAAATCTTCGCACTGTTATCTTTTAAAAATGCTCACTTTTGTAACCAAATTCACTCACGTTTTCGAGCAAATAATTTTTGAAACAAGTTGTAGCAATTTCCCCCCCCCCCACCATATACATATGTCAAAATTGTAATGCACGTTGCAACTCTTTTGTACCAAAATTGTAGCTTCATTGTACCAAAATTGTCTTATAATCTGCAAAGTCTTAGTGGACTCTCCGGAAATGTACCAGTGTACTTACAAGTTTTTATGTACTACTTCCTTAAGCCCTGACGTAATAGCTACTGCAACTGTCTTCTGCTTCAACTGTGATTTGGAACCAAGTTTAATTAAACTGTTTTATCGCTTCCTACTAAGCTTCGTCAATACATTTTTTTGAGATGTAACAGCTTTTCAGAAAAAAAAAAAAAAGTGCATTAAAAAAAATCAATTTTGTGCAGATGTAACACTTAATAAAAAGAGCGACAATGTATTCAACGTCCAAGGATAATGCACAAGAAAACCGGCAAATAATAAATAAATAAGAGGTCTCCTTAAATTTTTGATCAAATAAATACGAAACAGTGGGGTTTTTGGCGTTCTGATTTTTGCTATCAGTAAGGTATAGAGTTTACATTAAAAGATTCATTTAACTACAAACGGGGGGTCTCGGGGTCTCCTATGGGGGTAAATTTGGTAAAATAAGCGCGAAAGAGTCTGTTTTATTAATTTTTTAGGAGGAAGGTTTAAATTTAACCGTAGATAATTGATGTTTACCCCGGGGAAACTGTTTGATGAATTAAACGCGAAGTGGTTTTACCGACAAAGATTCACATAATTGTCAACCGAGGGGAAATGCTAGAATAGATAGGCGAGAAATTGAGGTTGGTCACATTTTTAACTCCACAAGACTAATTGAAGTGTCCCGGGGACTCCAATGGGAGAAATGTTTTGAAATTGTTGCAAATTTGTGGGCTTTTACTCATTTTGGAAAGAATCATTCCCCTCCCAGTTCCACCCTGGGTACGGTCTTGCATTCGCGAGTGAAAGAATTACATCGAAATTTGAAATTGTCAGCGTAAATAATAATTTAATTTGTATTATTTCGTAGGTATTTATTTAATGAAGTACCTAAGCAAGTTCACAGTTAAAGAGTTGTACCTATTTAAACATGTTTAACTTCAAAGCAAGAACCCTCTCCTCTTTTAGGGAGATTCATCTACCTATTGAGACGGCGACCAATGTACGACTTTCGGAAAATTTCTTCACAGCTTTTTATTGTATGACCCCCTGAGCCAAAAACCACCTTCCGTTCAAAATATACAGGGTGTTCCAGACCAACCGGACACCCCCTACAAATCCGTTATTTTTAGGAATTTTGAAATGCTGTAAAAAGTTCGATAACAGAGTAGGTGTCGAACTACCTTATGGTGGAATCAAATGTTGTTTCGGGAGGTCTGAAAGGGGGTTTCAGGGGGGGGGGGGGTCATGTTTGGTTTCTCAGAATTTTAAAATGAAAAGGTATGCCGTGTTAAACATCAAATAAAAGCTCTTCAAACATACCATTGCGTTTGAAAATTCCGAGATACCATCTGAAACTCCCCTTTCGGACATTTGATTCCACCATAAGGTAGTTCAACTATGACATAGCTATCGTACATTTCAACTCTTTTCAAAATTCCTCATAGTAACCGAGATATAGGGGGTGATCTGAAACTGAATAAAATTGTAATTTGTGCTGATCCTACCTGTACCTATAATAATTTTAATAATAATAACAATTCGTAATAACAATTCGCCAACGGCCTTACCATGTTGATTCCATTAAAGCAGAGCATGTTTCAAACTGCGGCAACTTGGTAGTGTGCACAGCTTTGGCAGGGGAACCTGGTGGGACATGATAACGCGCATAGGCAGTATAAGTCGAGTCCTGGTCACCTCCGATCTAATCGTGTGACTTTACCATGTTCCCCAAGTGGTTCGGAATCCACTATAATCAGGAGGTCCATCCTGTTAGTCAACTCCCCTTTCCCCGAGGTGATAGAGTCTGCCCTTTGGGTAACTCAAGTTAACAAACAGACTCACTCCCCCCGCCAGGCTGACAGGGTTGCTTAAAGCGGAAATGCTGAAAGCAGGCGTTAGAAACAACAACAACAATAACAATTCGTATATTTTTCTAAAATGATTGGCGTAACATATTATTTTGTAGGCCCCCTTAACCTGATACCTACCAACTCAAGTTGACAAAATTAATTAATGAAGTAATACATACAATAATACAGACAGACAGACATACATACAGACAGACAGACAGAGCGACAGACAGACATTTCGTAAAAACCACTTTTTTGGGTTCCTGGGACCTTAAAACGTGTAATTCCGTTGAAATCTGGGAATCGGAAATTTCGACCCTCACAAAGCTTTCCTTATACTACGTGTAAATTGGAAAGCAAAAATTACAACGCACCTGAAACTTATAGAAATAAAGAATGTTAATAAAATTGAAACAATGGCCGTGAATCCTGATTGCACACCCGAATATTGGAACCGATCTGATATTGGGAATTTCTATGTTGTAATAGTAATACACGATTTGAATAAAAATGAGAAGAAGGTATTTTAAAATACTGTTTTTAATTGAACCATTTTTATTCGATCGAATATTGTCCAATATTCGAGTATGTAATAGGTGGAATAACAAAGTCATTAGTCCACATTTACATTGCGCTGAAGTTTCCCAAACAGCGACCCCGAGTAGCAGGGTTACGACAGGTCCAATCATGTCAGCGTGTGACTATTAGTTGTCTGAAAATAAAAATTATCGACTGTCAGATTACTTACTTTACTTTTATTTAAAAAAAAAAATGTTAATCGCATACAATGAATGTATCCCATTAGCCTTTTCAGTCGTGTCAATAAGTAAATAATACTTGTGCTGAGTTACGACACATCTCCGATCGCATGGCATATAGAGACTCGCACAAGTACAAGTATAGATAGTAGATGTTATGCGCAGGGCTCTTTAATTATTGACATCTATACCCTGCCAAAAACCCCCATTGATATTTCACACATTACTGGTACTGTTTTTGCATGAACTTTTTCCGATTAATAATATTTGTCAACCGACATGCCAGAACTCGTCAAAATCCATTGAGTAGGTTGCCCACAAGTCGACAGACAGACTGACTGATCGATCGACAAAGACTGACCGATCGACAGACTGACTGACAAAAAAACACTTTTTTGGGATCCTGGGACCTCAAAACATGGAAATCCACTGGAATCTCGAAATCGAAAATTTAACCCTTCATAAATCTTTCCTTATTCGTAGCTTACTAGGCCTACGTATAAATATGAAAGTTACAAGTATTGCGGAAATCGACAATCAAATTGAACTCGTTGCTTGTAAGTAGACACATCGAATCGATTCGTGGGTTCGCCACATGCTATTTTCAAACTTAGATGATAGATAAAATTCTATATTCTATATCCCGCACAGTTTCGTTATAATAAGTTTGGGTCACATACAGTTTACACTTATTGAACAGTGGGCTACGCCTAATAGAACCATTCTGTTGAACATTAGGGGAGTGACGTATTACAAACATGAGTAACATTTTCTAAATAAAAAAGTATAAAAAAAATTAGCCTAAACTATTTTATTTTAACAATTTCTTATTTAATATTAACAATTTTTAATTTTAACATAAGCCTGATGGATGGTAATTAATTAATGAAGGGATCTTTAAATTTATTTGCATGATTAATTAATTTGTGGCTTAATTCCAATTGATAGAGAATTGTAAAGTTTGACGACATTGTAGTGAGAGGAGTGGAATGCTAATGATTTATTTATTGTGAGTAGAGACTAGAGACACCGATTTGTTTGATGTTACTCTGCAGCCTGATCGAGGCGATTATAATACCGGGGTTAAATAAATACCCTAGGATTATAACTGTAAGCAAACAAATTTTGAATTGCACTTTCCATTACAAAATTATCTTGTTTACATTTTTACTACCAGGGGATTAAATAAATACCGGTATTATAATCGCCTTGATCAGGGTACAGGTGGTGTACTCTGTGTTCTACTACTGGTGGTAATAAAGATAATAAGGCAGATTTATAAGTGAAATTGGCAAACATGGGAAACCAGGACCTGGTGCTACTTAATTGCTTACCATTCCGCCTTTGCGAGTCACTTAGTCTACGATATATAGAAGTTTGGGGAGGTTGCACCAAAACTCTCTCTCACTCTCTGACATTTTATTAAAACTACAGAAAAAGGTAATTAGATGTATTCTTAAACTCTCGATAACTACAACATGCAGAGATGGTTTTAAGGGACTCAGAATTATGACATTCCCCTCATTATACAGGTTAGTTTAGGATATGTATGTGTACAAATTGCTACTATTTGCTAAGCGAAAAGTATGGTGACTATGTTCCATCTACCCGACAAGGAGTGGACACTTAATCTCCACTGAACTGGCTACTTGGAAGAAAGTGGACCTGGCTCTGACTAATAAGAGTTAGTCCTTTTGGAATGTGTTACCCCAATCCTTCAAAGAACAGCCTTACAAGCAATTCAAATCCACACTCAAAATATTTTTTATGCAACGGACGAAGTAACGGCAGCTATCTCAAACATCGTTTTAGAATAGAATTTGTAACTGAAATAATTGTAACTGCATTGTAACTGTAACTGTAATTAGTAACTGTAATTTGTAACGCAATTTCTTATATTCTGTTAATGGGATGACCTAGGTCTCTCATTTAATTCATATAATGAAAATAAAGGTGATTATTATTATTATTATTTTTTTATATTTTATCAAAAAATGGCCGCCGAGTGAAGTTGCGTGTTCGGTTAACAAAATTCATTTCGACTTTTATCATAGAGTTAAGTGAGTAACAGTGCCTAAACCGTATTAAATTGAAAATAATACTAATCTAAATATCTAAAAACTTGCAATTACAGACGGAAATCAAGAAGCTGAAGTTGTGCCCAATAAACTGGAACTATAGTGCGAAGTTGAACAGTAGAGCAAAACAGCATAAAAAAACTTCTGTCAAGACTTGCCATTTCAATAACACAACTAGAGATTCGCCTGAAATCCCAGTCCCAACAAACAATAACGTCATTGAAATAGCTCAAGTTGCGTAAGCAATTAAGTGCATTAAAGGGCGTGAAATGCATCAAATGTGATGAAAACATATCCAACAACTCAATTAAAGTTAAATGTCATGGGAGTTGCCAGGGCAGTTTACATCTGGAATGTAGCAATCTATCGACAAGAACATACAGAAGTAAGTCTGACGCTGAAAAAAAGAAATGGATCTGCACAGGCTGCCGTGAGCAAAAGAAATCCAATAGAAAACAGGAAACCGAATCAGAAGACTCAGAAAGTGAAGATGACATGAAAATTGAAAGTGGAGGTACAGAACTATCCAGTGGAAAGGTATCAAAATTAGAAAAAAAACTTGATGAATACGAAAACCAATAAACTATTGGAGTCGCTTACGAAAACCGTCCAAACACTCGAGACGGCTCTGTAAGAAAAAGATAAGATAATTTACGAATTGAAGGAAGAAATACACGTTATTCAGCAACACTACTGGAGTAAGTGTATAGAAGTACACAGCATACCTAACAAGGAAAACGAAAACAAAGAAGACCTCGAAAAATACATAAAAAAAGTTGGAACGGTCATAGGGACCAATATCGAAGGAAATGACATTGAGACACTTTACAGAATCCCAGCCAGAAATGCCGACAAACCTGGCCCAATATTCTTTGAATTCCTATCAAAGAAAAAAAAAGAAATGAAGTAATGGAGGAAAAAAAGGAAATTAATGACATGATACTAGGAAACGGAAATAAAAACAAGATATATACATAAATGAAAGTTTAACCAAGTCGAGCAAGCAATTATTAGTCCAGGCCAAAGAAAAGGCAAGAAATGAAGGGTTCAAGTTTGTGTGGACGAAGGAAGGCAAAATATACATAAGAAAGGAAGAAAACAGTCGCGTGCACCGCATAAGAAATGGAGAAGAACTCATGATGATATAGCAGATGAAGAATATGAAAAAAAGGAAAAGAGAAGAAATTCAACTTTATTTACCCTCATGTAAATATAAATATAAATGTGAGAGTAATATTACGACCACCACACAAAATACTATAACAATTTTTCATCTCAACATAGCATCAATTAGAAAGCACTTTGCCGAGCTACAAATAATAAATAATGATATTAAACCCGATATAATATGTTTATGTGAATCGTTCGCAAAAGAGGAATAGGCACAGGCCACTTAAAGAATTGAACAAAATAGGGAAAATAAAATAAAAATACTTAATTTCAAATACAGACTATTAGCCATTTTATTATACATTTAATTTCATATATATATTTTTATATTATATATAACAATGTCATCCTTCAGAGTTCAGAGGGATCTCATTCATTGCCAGAAGGCTAGAGTGAGTACTCTATAATGGTTTATTATTATTAATGATTAATTAAATTATATATCTTGCAGTGCCACTGCACTATGATCGCTCGATAAGCGGAGGCTTGAGCGTGATAATTACAATATTATACAAATTGTTTTTTTTTCTTCAATAGGCCTAAATGCACCTTGTCCGAGGTTACTGGTCAAGGAAAAAAGTGAAAGTGAAAGTTTATTATTATTACTCATTCCACCAACCTGTCCAAGTAAGTAGTGACACTAATAACACTAATTAGCAACCTCCAAATAATATATACTACCATAGATAGTGATACAATTAATTATAATTATACTGATTGTTAATGTTTCGACATAATAAAACTACCGACAGGAACCGGAATTAGCTTCCGGTCAAATATTATATTCTCTACGACAATGGCACATCAAGGCCATTTTTTACATGAAACCTAAGCTTTAAATTTTAATGAAACAGGAAAAAAACAAAAAATAATAATTAGCCTATTTCAGAAATAAATCCTTAGAAATCTCGAAATCGAAAACGGTACAGTTTTTAAAAAAAAAACTAATTTGTGATAGGGTTATAGGCCTACGTGTATTTCTGACGCAAAAACCTTATTTTCCATGGTTACAAATTAGTTTTATAGATTAAAATCATAATTATAGGCACTCTAATATTTGTATGAATTATTCATCGGAATTCACTGTGTGCTCTGTCCACAAATCAACGGACATAGACAGACTGTCAGACGGGTAGATAGGCCGTAAAAACCTTCCTGGAACCTCAAATAATGTTGTAATCCCGTTGGAATCAAGAAATCCAACATTTTGACCATAACTAAGCTTTTCATTTACTTACTTACCATTACGTCGTAGCTCAACGGCCGCCATACCAAGTTGAATCCAGTGGACCAGAGCAGGTTCAAAGCTGCAGATAACTTGGTCGTGAGCACAGTGCCGGTAGGGAAACATGATAGGACTTGTCCTGGTCACCTCCGAAACAATCGCGTGACTTCACTGTGTTTCCCAAGTGGTTCGGAATCCACTATAATCAGGAGGTCCACTGTCCTGGCTGGCGTAGGACAGTCAAGTCGGGGTCGCTCTATGGGCCCAAATATGAGGCCTAAGTTGTTATTAACCCGACGAACACTACTACTACTACGTCGTAGCTCTACTGCTCATGGAGGGTTCGGGCGTGGTCGACGACATTTCCCCATGTAGCACGGTCCTGGCGTGGCGCCTCCCTCTTCGTATTCAAAGCTGTCGGAAATTTGTGCTCACTCCATCATCCCATCGCAGTCTCGGCCTTCCCAGGCTGCGAGGTCCTTCTGGCTTCTGTGGTCAGAACTTCTTCGCTGCTCTCCTGTCCGGGACACCTTCCACGTGCCCTGGGTGGTCCACCATTCTTGTGCTAACGTAGTAGTAGTAAGTAGTGTTCGTCGGGTTATTAACAGCTTAGGCCTCATATTTGGGCCCATAGAGCGACCCCGACTTGACAGCCCATAGGACAGTGGACCTCCTGATTATAGTGGATTCCGAACCAATTGGGAAACACAGTCAAGTCACACGATTAGTTCGGAGGTGACCAGGAAAAGTCCAACCATGTTTCCCTACCGGCACTGTGCACACGACCAAGTTATCTGCAGCTTTGAACCTGCTCTGGTCCGCTGGATTCAACATGGTATGGCAGCCGGCTGTGCTAACGTATAAACATATGAAAGCAAAACTATACTTCTCAAGCGATGGTGGTATAGGTCCGATATTGTTATTTAGAAAGTTGATCTGACAAATTGACGATTTTACTTTATACTTTCTTGATTATGACATATTTACGATTTTACTTTATACTTTCTTGATTACTTGTTGATTTCTTGATTGTATAATTTAACAGGAATATGTATTTATTTATTTATTCGTACGTCCTGGGACCCTCGTTATTGGGATCACATCAGTGTATCCCAAACATTGCCAATTCTCTTAACCTTTGTTAGCAAAGACAGTCATAATTATCCTTCAATGGCAAGTCAATCAGAACGATGTAGGGAGCCCCAAAACTTACAGTCTAACCGGGCCCGCCACAGTGCTGGACAGTACCCAACCACGTGTTCCGCGGTTTCCTCGGCTCATTGCAGTGCCGGCAGGCGGTAGAACCTCCATAACCTAGTTTGGGGATGTGGGTTCTGAACAGACCATGACCATAGTAACCAGGGCTGCAGTCGTTAGAGCTACTGGCATTCTCTTCATGCTTTCTTAAGGGAGACGAATAATTTAGGCGCAAATTGCCATACCATTTCAAGCTCTCTATATGGGCTATTGACATGGTACCAGCCGTTAGGCATTAACCCTGCTGTATAATGTTTCACACGAGTTCGTAGGTTTCTATTTGAGTGCATAAATGCAGCTGTGCAAATTAATAAAAGTGCACGTCTAGATAATACGTAATGAGTAGTCATATAATTTCAGAACAATAATGAAGTGGGTATTGTTGGTTGTAGCCCTGGTGGCTATGTTTTTAAACCTTACCAATGCCGAGGTAAGCCGTGAAGGGACAATATGACACCTCACAGTCAGTTTTTTGGTCAAAATCCAATTTCATAGAAAATATCGATAGTATAGAGCAGGGGTTCCCATGGTCCACAGACACATTTCAGGTGGTCCACGGAGCAAAGCAACAAATAAGAAAATAAAACAGCTCAGTTATTGGAAATTAGAAGTAAAATAGGCAACAGTAAGTCTTGGCACTGTACTATAAAACATAACCAATATCAGTCCCAAACATGTAATCAAATATTAGCACGTAGGCTAATTGTAGGCACAAACTACTTGATCTTGGTCCAAGAATTTGACGATTTTCCTGTCACAGCCATGGTGGCGCACGAAAAATCATAAAGTAATCAAGTGGTCCCAGGAACCCAAAAAAGTGTTTTTTTTTACGAAATGACTGTCTGTCGCTCTGTCTGTCGCTCTGCCTGTCTGTGCGTCAATTTCCGACTACTCTGTCGATTTTGATGAAATTCGGCATGTAGGTTCACAAGAATCATACCTCGGGACCATTTTTATTTTTATTTTGGGCTATCTCAATTTGGGGGGGTTTTATTCTCAAAAATACTCCGAAAAAACGTCTAAAAAAAAATATTTATCCAAAACGGCTCCAATGATTTCTTTTAAATTCACATATACTGTAGTCATTATTAATAGTGACAAAATGCGGGGGGTCGCTTGCCCCTTGATAGTTTGCTTCTGGGGGTAAAAAAATAAAAATAATTAAATTTTAATGAAAAATGACTAAAAAATATTTTTTCTGTGAAACCTTTCCATCGATGATTTCTACATTCAGGCATGTTTTAGGTGTTAAATTGAGTAACGAAACCGGACAGATTGCTTTCCCAAAAAACTATTTAGTTTTGGGCAAAAAAAATGTTTTTGAAAAAATGATAGAAAATTCACTCTCAAATGCATTGCGTGCCCTGCCATTATTGCTGTGTGGTAATTTGTTGGTCTGACCTATCTAGAATTTACTTCACCTCCAGTGACGTCAGGTGAATCCCCCCCCCCCTCCCCCGAGATGCCCGAAATTTAACTATAGGAAAATTATTTACCATGAAATTACTCACTTCTCTAGCTACTACTTGATAAATTGGAAAGCATGTTCGAGTAAACTCGGACCGGTTCTTACTAAATAGGTCTCATTTTGACTCTCTACATTCTACAGGACGCTTGAAGGGGGTCCTGGCAACGTGACCCCCTCCGTGGATCCGCCACTGGTGGTGGTGTTATATCGTAGAAGCAAACCGGGCGATGCTCATTGCAGTATTATCAGAGGATAATTTTGGTATTATCCAACTAGTTCAAAGATTGAGTATAGAAGCAATAATTATAGTAGCTGACACTCAGCTACAGTTTCCTTCTGGCTATCTAGAAAAATTGATTTGGACATTGCCCGGTATGCTACCGACACAGTACATAAATTTTATTGGTCACAGTTTCGGATCTCCTTCGACCTGACATCCTCTGCGTCTGTAACTTGTTACAATTAAGGTTTTGATAATTGTGGTCGATGTCGTTGTTAGTAACGAAAATGTAGAGAAACATTACTTCTGTACCTGAAGACATTCTGTTCATAATTCGTTCTATTGTTCATGTAGAATTTGCTTTTTACTCCGGTAAAGGTTTGCCCCTTCGATTACAGTTAATAATGACCAGAAATTATTAATTAATTAATGAAATAATCGGAATTATTGAGTTGGTAATTGTATGCCTATTGCCTATGCAACCATTGGAATAAACAAATTGCTGTATTACCTTAGCCATACACACAGGGTCTTTAGAGGTAGTCACACTGTGGTTAAGTATAAAAGCAGAATCGTCTCCAAATCAAGAAAGAGTTTCAGTTTTAAACGTGAAATTCATAAGAAGTTTCGGTCACATATTTAAATTTTTATTCGTTATTTTAAATTTTTTTATATATTTGGTGAGCTTTAGCCCCGAAGGGCTACTCTACCTGCTCACTTATTCTGGTTTTCGTTTTGTAACGGTCGTAAATTCATATAATCTTACATTATCGTGACATTTTCAGGAGCGAGTAGTAGAAGAAGACGGCGGTTTATTTGTAAGTAAATTAATTAATTAATTAATACTATTTTAATTCTAGCAGACCTTTAGAAAGGGAGCGCCGCCTTATTTTGAAGAAACAGGGAAACAATTTTCTATTAAGTTTTGTTGCTAAAAAAAACATTGTTCATTAGTGGGCCCTGAAGTAAAAAGTTCTCATGCGAACTCAGGACGAAATAACAAATACGCTAAAGTAATTATAATTGTTTCGTCACTCTAAAATCACTTTAACTGGTAATCTAATAAAGAAAAGGTACGAGTGGACCCGTACATGACAGACTGAGATTTACTAAAAACCCCTTTTCAGGGGACCTCCGAACGTGTAAATCCACTGAGATTTTGGAATCAAAAATTTCGACCTTCACAAAGCTTTCTTTATGCTGACTTATAAATGGGAAAGCATTAATCGCTGGAATTTGCAGCACTAGTCTGCATACACCGAACGGCGCTTTGCCCATTTAATAACGCAAAGCACTGCTACGATCTACTTTTACTTTTACTTTTACTACGCCTTTTCCTCATGGAGGGTCGGCGGCACGGCAGCGTCGTTTCCACATGGTCCTGTCCTGTGCTTCTTCAGTTGAGAGCCCCAATCTTTTCATGTCTTCGGTGATCTTTCTATCCAGTGTTAGTTTCGGCCTCCCTGGTAGTCTTCTTCCTGGCATCTCCACTTCCATTACTCTTCTGTCTAGGTGGTCTTCGTCTCTACGTAGTAAGTGTCCCCACCAGTTCAGCCTCTTTTCCCTCAGTTTTTCTTGCACGCAACACGTTCTCATTTCCTGCCTTATGTCCTCGTTTCTGCGTCGGTCTTTCAATGTTACACCGCAGGATTTTCTGAGCATTCGCATTTCTGCTGCGTGCATCATGTCTTCTTCGCGTTTTCGCACGGCCCAGCACTCAGACCCATACACCATGCAGGGACGCACCACTTGCTTGTATATGCGTCCTTTTAGCTTCTTTGGCATTTTTCGGTCTGTTAAAATCCCGGACATGTCTCGAAACTTCGCCCAGCCAGATTTTATTCGATTTCTTACATCTTCTTTGCAACCGCCGTTTTGTTCTATCACACTTCCCAAGTATTTAAATTTGTCTGCTTTATTTAGGGGTTGGTTTCCAATACAAGGAAATTTCCATGCAATGAACAGTTCTCTGTGTTAATTATTTATTTATTATTGTTTAATTAATTATTGTTTCAGAATAACTTTCTGCGGGCTACACGGGAGCTGCTTGGACTAGGCCTAAATATAGGCTAATGGTAGTAAATAGTTTTTTGTATGACCAACTGCCATAATTTATGGTTAAGATAATATTACTAATATGTAGGGTACATATTACAATGATTGATTCTTTCCATATCTGTAATAGCATTATTTATTATAAACCATATAGTCTAAAATAGACCAAAATCAACGTTTTTATCAGTAGAGTAATATCAATTTGGAAAAGTGTTCCAGTTTAATGGCGTAATTGGCCTGAATAGTAAGTTATAGCTTCAAAAGTATATTAAATAATAACAATGGACTTTCTTAAATCTAAGAATCCACTATAATCAGGAGGTCCAGCACTCTGTCAGTCAACTCCCCGTCTCCCTTAGGTGAAGGAGTCTGCCCTTAGGGTGCCTCAAGTTAATAAACAGACTCACAGCCTCTGCCCGGCTGACGGGGTTGCTTAGAAGCAGAAATACCGAAAGGAAGCTTTGGAAAACACCAAACAAACAACTTAAATCTGTGATGAACACATTACTAGAGGAAATTCCAGCCTCTCATCAGTATCACGGATTTCTCTCGTCACGATAGGACTACAGCAGAATTTAACTCAATTTATGAAAATCACTACTAATACAAATTATTCATGTTGGTAAAAGTTTCTCAACATTTACAGTTATTTACAGGGGGGGACAGGTGCAAAAGTTCGATTAAATCAATTGGTTTTCGCGGGTTTATTTGAATTTTTTTGGAATATAGTCTATAAACATTAAAATCTTATTCATTATATATAGTTTAAATTCCTCACACCGTTTTGCACTTTCTTATGTTGTGTAAATTCATCAATGAAACGCCTATTCTGACTAGGGTTAAATTTATTAGTCAAATCTTTAGGGGGGACGTATCTCCGTGTCTCCACCCCCCCCCCCTCCTGCACCTCTCTGGCTACGAAATGAAATGAAACACGGTTGATCCTTAATGGATCTCTTTCATATAAAAATCCAATATGTCGGCTAAACATAGACCGATACGGAAAGGACGCCCGAACCCCGAAGTATTGCATTTCCCCAGTAAGCCTATAGTCATCATGAATATGTACATTCGATACTCTACACACTTGATTTCCTTTTAGGGAGTCCGAATTACGGTATCTACGATTGCCATGATGATCACCTACCTTTGATAGAAGATGCATTTGAAGTAGAAGAAGAAAAGCAGTGCATTGCGGGATAGTAGATTTTACCCCTTCTAAAAAACATAAACATTACTGTTGGTAGCAGGACGGTCATTACAATATTTTTCATGGGGGCGGTGGGGGGATGACAATAACGGTACTTTTTTAATGGCAGGGGGCAGTTAACTTTGGTTGGTAGGTAGTAGTTTGGCCCGTAATGAGGGGTCTTATCCTAGCATACACATAGGCTAATTATCATAAATATATTTTAATAGATAAGGAAAAAAGGGAAAAGTCATGACAAAATGAAAGCAATCTTACTTATTACAATTTATTCGGTATAGAGATTGTGTTTATTATTATTATTATTATTATTATTATTATTGTTTTGTTTTCTTGGTAGTGGCAGTGCTCTTTGACGGTGACGGTGGGTCAGGATCGTTCTTGACAAAGTCCACCGATCTCTGAAAGTACAGTACTTATATATAGTATATACAGTCTTCAAATTTTCTGAGCTTCTGAGTAATGTCTTAAGGTTTCAGAGGCAAAGACGCAAAAATCTCTAATCTCTACCTGTACCTGGAAGCATCTAATGTCGACTGCACGGATTCAAGCCTGGATGAGCGAAAAACAGTCTTTTCTGTGCTGGGCACACTTTTGTTCTGGGGTTGGAAAACTGGCCCCGAAGTTGGAGGAACGCAATGAGGAGTCGATGATGATAGCCAATTTTCGATATTATATGAGGCATTAGAAGAAGAAGATTATAGTAACAGTACATATTGTATCGATAGGCGCAGAACTAGACTTCCTGAAGAGGCTGGACGTTCGTTCCAGCCAAGGGTATATCTTGAATGCCAGCACCTGCCACGTTTTCTTCAGACCATCAGAGCTTCGGCCATTTATCTCTTTTCTTGAACCAATCAGAGCACGCCTTGCAGCCGCAACGGGATTTGTTGCTGATTGGACGTGCCCAAAGCTCACTCTTGGTCGAAGAAGATGTGGCAGGTGGCAATAAAAAAATACTTCTCCGAGAGTCTGTCAACCACTTGTTCACGGGGAGCCTCATGTAGACAGCGACTCAGCGTGCCATCTACCCCGTTACACTATACTCAAACTCACCCCAGCTTCCTCTGCAATACGTCAGTGGCATAATCGCCATTAAGGCTACTTAACAATACAACCATTTCATGCTTGCACTAGATACTCTTAATTTACACCGTCGTATAATGGGGTTCTTAGCGCAATATGGCCGACCTAGTAATGTCGTCTGCTAGGAGATGTCAATAGACGTTTTGGCGTAAGAACCTGTGTTGTTTTTATATAAGTTTTTTGGTGTGATTTCACTTGAAAAAAAAAATGTACCAGCATTATTTGAAAATAATGGATAATAAACCCTCGTTAAGTATTTCAAAGTCCATTTTCTTTCTTGGAACCTTTGTTTAGTGAGGAAAAGCCAGAGATGCGTCTGCATGAAAACGCCATAATCAAAACCAAAAAGTTAGTGTGTACCGGGCCTAAAGTGTTAGTTTTCATAAATTTGCACGTGTGTTACTAAAACGACGACGTCAAATGCTGATAGGCCCAAGGCCGTGCCCTGGTTTTGGATTTAGGGGGGGGGGTCCAAAATTGTTTTTACGTAATTTATTAATGATTTAATTAATGAATTCATCAAACAATATAGGTTTACATTAAAAACATCATTTCGGGGGAGGGGGGGTGGTCCGGAGACCCCTTGGACCATCTGCCTGGGCACGGCCCTGGATAAGCCCCATTCGTAGACTTTAGGTGAGACTCACAACTGTGTCTCTAGACACGTTCATAGGTATCCCATTACAATGAGCTAAGTGAACAACTTAGACATTACAATTCATCTTTGATCGTGACCCACCAAGGTGAGGTAGACGGCTCCCTTAGCAAACCTTATGCAAACCAGTTGAAAGGTTATGCGTAGAAGACGTACATTACTGGGTTAACTGGGGAAAGCTGATGACGCTATTAGGCTATTATCACTGAACTGGACTTCAAACAACAGTTATTGTTGATGTGTATATGGTTTAAGATACATTCACAGTGGAGGGTGCCCGTCTCCTAGTGCCAGAACTAGAACTAATGGAGTGGACTTCCAATTTTTCATCGTTATGGCCCTTACCCATAACGCTTCCTGCTTTTATATTTTTGGGAAACGAAATTGGTCATTTCTACTTCTAATTTAAATGCAACACATTGGTCAGGCATCGATGAATTCATGTTAAAATGGTTAAAAAGTAATATAGTTGACATCAATTCAATGCAAAAAGGCTATCCGCCATGTTTGATGTGATCGCCAGCAGTGGTGCCACCATTCATACCAGCTAAGAACCCCATTAGATAGGCTATATTGCAAGAGCTTTGTATACGGCCCGGTACCTACACGATTTTTACGACGGTGAACCGACGGAGAAGTTAGTCGTGGGTGCAAATGGGCTGTTAATGGGTTTTTGCACTTCAGAATATGTCTAGGTCGCAAGCGTATTGAGGGGAAAATCGCGCATCTGGGACAAACCAGCGACAGAAATCTGCTGAAGTAGACTCTGGGATTTTTCACCGACCCATTTGTTTCCATGACCAGCGTTTCTCAGCGGATCACTGGCGTTTGAATCGTCCGTGTGTACTGAGCCAAGCCCATTACTATGTAACCAAACTCACCCCGGCTTCCCCTGCAAACGCCACTGCCATAAACGCCAGTAGGGCTACGAGGAAATACATCCACTTCATGCTTGCACTAGATAATCTTCTGTAATGCCTCCATATCATCAGATATAGACGGCATTGCGTCTGTTTTTGCATTATTGTTTATGCAGTTGGTCGTAACTACTTAACTGGAAGCAATCAGTCTGCACTAAGGAGTCCGAAATCTGATTCGATAAGATTTTCCTGGGATGAGGTTTCGGCAGACAGATAAGGTGGCCACCCACAGCGCATGCATTGAAGCACCAACAACTAGCGACCGAGATTAAGATTGGGTGTTCTCGTAATAAGTCAAATACAGTCAAAATAAAGCTATTAAGATTGACAATGACCCAAAAAAACGCTGGAAGGATGAGCTGGAAACTGGGAGTCCGTAGATGGTGGAGCATTCTACAAAACCGAGAAGAAGGAAAAGAGCAGATGATGATTATGATGATGATGATGATGATGATGATGATGATGATGATGATGATGATGATGATGATGATGATGAAGAAGAAGAAGAAGAAGAAGAAGCCCTACTATGGCGATTAATTTTAACCCACGATTTGAACCCACGATCTACGACTAACCGGAGCGCCGTCTTAACCGCTGGACCACAATATCAATTTTTACACCGGGAATAGGATTACATTTATTGCAAATAAACCCCAAGGTGTCACATGACGGTGTTAAAATAAACCGCAAGGTGTCAGCTTTTAATTCGCATTGATTAAATGGTTTGAAACAAGATTGCAAAATGCGCGGGAAATTCAAATTGATAAATTGATCCTCGGCCATATTTTTGTCTATATTTTTCCCCCTTAGATTTAGACACATTAATTAAAATTCTTAATATATTCCAAAGGTCTACCTATACATTTTTATGATTAGCCTATTATTATTTACTTCAATTATAAAGCAATGCAACGATTCCCTTTTACTCCAATAATTTATTAATTTGAATTTTAACGCATTTCGCATTCTACGGTTTAAAACTTTAAAACAATTTAATCAATGTGAATTAATAGCTGACACCTTGGGAGTTGGGGTTTATTTACAATAATTTAATCCTATTTCCGGGGTTATAAATTTAATCCCAAATTGCCATAGTAGGGCTGCAGCTGCTTCTATGTACAGGGATTTGTCCCTTCCCCTGTTAACGTTAATGACATTATGCCGAGGTATTTCAAGGGATGTCCGATTCAATCCGATACTGATACAAAATTGATACTACGCTTTCGATATGCATACAATTTGTATTCAATACGCGCCTTGTGAATCGATGCACGTATCGATTGAATAATATCGATACAAAAGAGAATCGGATACTGGAATGGACTACTCTAAAATTATCTATATCGGTATCGGACATCCATAGGTATTTGGTCTGATTTACTTCTTTAATAAGTGGAAGTGATTGGTTTTCATGTTTGGTGGTTTGGTTAGTGTTGTTAAATCCTATATAATTAGTGTTTGAAATGCTTAGAGTTAACAGATTCTCATCCATCCATTACAGCTAGTTTGGACGTCTTAAGTAGCAGAAAAGTTGAAGCAGACAATGTCAAGCCAGAGAGCAATCTCGTGGGAATGACTAAATGGCTAATTGGCATAAAACTGTCCTTGATTGTTGCCAAGGTCCAGAAACAAAATATATTTATATTTGAGATATACGAGAATGTTCCCAGCGTATTCTAGCAGATGCGCAAGGAAGCTCCCTAGAGTGAGCCCCACACTTTTAATTTATGTTTTTCATTTATGCAACGTATTAAAATGTATACTACTATCCGACCAAGATAGATCTCCTCTTAGTGCGATTACATCGCAGTGAAGGAGGATGTCCTCGGGGTCCTCAGCTCCTTCACTGCAGAATCTGCATGCTCTAGACTCTCTGACACCTATGTTAGTCAGATGTCCATTCAAGTTGCAATGCCCAGAGAGGAATCCTGGGATCACTCGCAGATGTCTCCTGTTCATATTAACGCATATTTGGGCTCTTTTGCGCTGGTGGCTTCCCAGGAGCATTTCGGCTTGCCGAAGGCCCGGCAATGAGGTCCAGTATTCAGCCGCCTTCCGGTTTTCCTTAGCATTAACAAATCTGCGGCGAGGGTTTCCCCGACACCGCAAAAATGTTCGGGTCCCATAAATGGAGAGATAGCACCCCTTTTTGCAAGCTGGTCAGCAACCTCATTGCCTTCAATGCCTGCGTGCCCAGGCACCCATATCAAGGTAACCTTATTCGCACCGGACAGTGTGTTCAGCTTCAATCTACATTCCCACACTAGTTGTGAGGTGATTTTGTATGCTGTTATTGCTATCTTGGTGCTTGCTGCTTGGCTATCTGACATGATGGCCATTTCTCTTGATCTATATTTCCTGTCGATATTCATTTGCATGCATCTGTCAAGGGTACGTAACTCAGTCTGGTAGACTGTAGCTGTCTCTAATTGTTTCTGACACTTAGAGCCTATTAAGATTAATTTCGGCAAATAGGCCTAATATTTAAATGCACGTAATATGTAAATTCAGAGACCATAGATTGGAACTTTTAGATCTGTGCAATATAACTAATTACATATAGAATACTCTCCCTCGGGGTTAAAAAAAAATATAAGTGCGAAACAGTGGGCCGCAGGTTGAGTATGGCTGTTTTACGGCCATAGATTAGAACTTCTAGATCTTTGAGCAATTACTTACAATATTATCATACGCTCCCCCGGAGCAGTTTCTTAAAAATATACTGTAGGTGCGAAATAGCAAAAGGTTTCGGCAGTTGTATATTTTCGGGCTGAAAGGTAAATGTGGCAACCCCCTTTAGTGGTTAGCATTGAAAATAAAATTTATTGTGCAACGCAAAAGAAGGAGAAAATTAAAATGAAGTTTTTTATGCGTCTTTTCCCTTAGTGCCGCGTGTACAGCGTGGGGGGGGGGGGGTCGCCCCGGACCGATTTCCTGAACTCACCCCGATCTGACGCTATTTGTTGCAATAAAAAAAATCAATATTTTGCAGATAGTTAGCCTTTCAAGCGGCGAATTGAAAAACATGGTATATACGGATGACTGTGCTTGCATTAGCAGGTGTCTGAAAAGTAAGAAGGAGGAAAAAACTTTACTAATTGCGTCGCACACAGCTGTATAGACTCAACCCAAATGTTAAATCGGCCAAAAGTTAGAACTATGTTACCCGGAGTAATTTCTTTCCTATTTGAACGTATAGGCCTACTTCAGTATAAGGAAAGCTTTCTGGCGGCAGCAATTTTTGTTACTGAGATTTCAACGGATTTACTTGTTTTGAAGTGGTATCAGGAAACCTGTCAGGACATGTAGAGTAGTGGTAGAGACTCTGAATTTCACCCGAAAGGTTGTTGATTGCAGTCCCGCACTTGCTATACATTTTCTAGCCATGCTTCGGAGGGCATGTAAAGCAGGCGGTCCCGGGCCTTCCTAGTTGAGTGTTAGAGAGGGCTTTATAGCCCTAACTCCGCTAGGTTGGCTTAGTAATAAAACAAAATGTCAATATTTAAACAAAAACCGGTTGTTTTTACAAAATGCATTCATGTCTATTGGTCTGTCTCTGCTTGTTATCTGCATTATCTTATGCGAGTCATTTCAGTGAAATTTGGCATGCTGTTGAACAATAATCATATCTCGAGGTGTCACTTTTTCATTTGTGTTTTTTTTAATTTCGTAGGTTGAAATCGTTCTTTTGCCATAAATAAATAAATATATAAGGACTTTTTATTGTTTCTATTACTACGCCAACCTAGCGCAGTTAGGGCTATAAAGCCCTCTCTTACACTCAACTAGGAAGGCCCGGGACCGCCTGCTTTACATACCCTGCAGCCGGCCGCCATACCAGGTTGAATCCAGCGGACCAGAGCAGGTTCAAAGCTGCAGATAAATTGGTCGTGTGACAGTGCCGGTAGGGAAACATGGTAGGACTTGTCCTGGTCACCTCCGAACTAATCGTGTGACTTCACTGTGTTTCCCAAGTGGTTCGGAATCCACTATAATCAGGAGGTCCACTGGAGTCCTATGGGCCCACACCGTGGCCTGGGACTGTGTCCAACCATACTACTACTACTACATACCCTGCGAAGCATAGCCAGAAAATGTAGCCAGTGTGGGACTCGAACCAACAACCTTCCGGGTGAAAGTCAGAGTCCGTACCACTACGCTACATAAATGTGTTTATTTACCATTTTCGTAGATAAAAGATATAATAAGGCCATCAGTCACATTTTATTCCATTCCTCTGTGACCAATATTAATTCTGAGATATGATTTTTTTCGATTTTGATCTTGATACAAAATGGGGGATCTAATTTACCTGGTTAACAAACTCGATCAAAACATTTGTACCGTATAATAAATTTATGTGCAAAGTTTCATCATAATTGGATAATGTTATACAGTGTTTCCTAAAATCGATATACGTAGGCTTACGATGCATGGGTCTAGAAGCATGCATACGTAAACATATACATATTGTACATACTTACCCACTATATAAATATACAACATTTTGTACTGGGGTGATTTTAGGCTCGGGGGATAATGAAATGATAAGTTGTGAAGAAATTTTCCGGAAGTGGACATCAAGACATTTATTTTGTATGATAAATATTTTTTTTCACCAAAATCGGATAGTATCTATGGAAGTAACAACGAGGCCAGGAGGAGGGGGTGAATATAATATCAAACACAGTTGGTTGGCCGGACAATTATATCTATTGCTTGTGATATACGCAGTTTTTTTAAGAGCTTTCATTAAAAAAAGAAAAAGGCATTGAAGTCCATCCATATATAATAAATCATTTACTTGAGATGTCTTTTTGGCACCTAGATAAAACATACTATTCCTCGTTATGGACAATATGTAACTGCTGGATCAAGGATTTTGAATAGTCTCCTATAAAATGCATTTTTATAACGCTTTTATTAGTTTCACCTGTATGTTTGTATAGTCCACGCAAAATGAGAAAAGTATGGACATGGAATGTTTTGATCCTGTCCAACACTGTAAAACTATTCCTCGCACGATTTTGAGTTACCTTTTTGCATTGGATGCAAGGCATAACAAAAGTTGTGCAAAGAATATTTTTACAGTGTTGCGCAGGATCAAAACATTCCATGTCCATACTTTTCTCATTTTGCGTGGACTATAACCGACTCCTTTGGGCTCGATTTTGCCCTACTTTGAACGATCAGATTTAATATAAACTTTGCACACCTGTCAAAGACCGTTGAAAATGGAATAATTCAATTACAATATCCCAATATCTTGATTAAATTTGCTAATAAAAATTATTAAATTTCTTTCCGCATCCTTTACATGAGAGTGTGGCGTCTGCTGTCATGGCAACCAAGGGCCACGTCGAGCGGCTGATGCCAGGGGATCTTGTTTAACAAAAAAACAACATTGTATTCAGAGTTTTTGATGCTCAATAAAAAAGTAGTAATTGAAGGCAGTGTGACTTATTAGTTATTGCATGTGTAATGACTATCTACAAGAGTAAGTGAGATAATGCTGGTGCGCGAACTACGCATGAGAGTATCAGAGAGATAACTTATGGCTAGTGCCTGAACCAGTTCCAGACTTATCCTAAGCAGGGGTTACCGGAAACCGGCGAAGTGAATCAGTTTAAACGGTTTTCATTCGGTAATTATTCGTTAACATAGTTCTGTTACATATTAGACGTTATCAGCAATAAGATAGAAAATTCAACTAAAAATTGAAAACTAAATAATAATTTAAAAAAACTAAAAACACGCTTCTATTGAAAATTCAACTAAAAATTTGAAATTAAAATTTAACAAATTTGGATTAAGAATAAGCTTAGTGTAAATAAGAAATAAATGTAGGCTATATTAGGCCTATTGTAAAAAAACGTGGGGTGCATAGTGTCACACATTTTATTGATAGAATGATATGAGTAGAAGGCTCATCACTTTCATAACCTAATATCTTAAATAGCACTTTAAATGAAATCTGATCGCCACGTTTTTTTACAATAATGTAGCCTACATTTATTTCTTATTTACACTAAGCTTATTCTTAATCCAAATTTGTTAAATTTCATTTTCAATTTTTTAGTTGAATTTTCTATAAACGCGTGTTTTTAGTTTTTTAAATTATTATATATTTATATATAATTTATTCCTTTCCATTTAAGCCTTAGATCCGGAAATTGAGCACAAAAGGGTAAGTTAAGCTAGCGAAGGCCAGCCTCGTCCTAAAGCCTTAAAAGTATGGAAACATGTCATCCTCCTATGCAAGACAATCATCACCAATGCAATAGGCTACTTGACAATTCCTGAAAACTGATTTAAATTGAAATTTTTTTGATTTTAATTACTAAATTTCTTTTATACCCCTTAAATTTATAATTATTACTAAAAAAAACTTATTTAGTAGGGGGAAAACACGCATTTTTAAATTTTCTCCACAGATCCATCTGTGCCGGCGTTTGTCCAGCTGACGACACTGGAGGTGAGGTAAATTCTAGATAGGTCAGACCAACAAATTACCACACAGCAATAATGGCAGGGCACGCAATACATTTGAGCGCGAATTTTCTATCATAATTCAAAAAATAATTTTTTGTGCCAAACTTAATAGTTTTTTGGGAAAGCAACATGTCCAGTTTCGTTACTAAATTTAACACCTAAAGCATGCCTGAAGGTTGAAATCATCGATAGAAAGGTTTCGCTGAAAAATTATTTTTTATTTATTTTTCATTAAAATTTAGTTATTTTTATTTTTTTACCCCCAGAAGCAAACTATCAAGGGGCAAGCGACCCCCCGCATTTTGTCAAAATTATTAACGACTACAATACATGTGAATTTAAAAGAAATCATTGGAGCCGTTTTCGAGAAATAATTTTTTTAGAAGTATTTTGAAAATAAAACCCCCCAAATTGAGTTAGCCCAAAATAAAATAAAAAATGTTCCGAGGTATGATTTTTATAAACCAACATGCCGAATTTCATCAAAATCGACCGAGTAGTTTGCCCGGAAATCGACGCACAGACAGACAAAGTGACAGACAGAGCGACAGAGCGACAGACAGACATTTCGTAAAAACCACTTTTTTGGGTTCCTGGGAATCCGTTGAAATCTCGGAATCGAAAATTTGGACCATCACATAGCTTTCCTTATACTATACGTATAAATTGGAAAGCAAAAATAACTGTTATCGAATTAACCAAGAAATAGCCTAATTCAAAATAGGCTACCGTAAACTATGTTAGCATAGGCGCCATTTTTCCCCATAAGCCCCTTCAAATAAAAAGCTGACTACGCACTCACATATCAAAGTTCAGATGAACAAATACTCTACCTTATGATATCCTATTTATGTCTCTATACTAGGGGTTCCTAAACTTTTTTGTCCGTCGACCAACCACTTGATTACTTTATGATTTTTCGTGTACCACCATGGCTGTGACAGGAAAATCGTCAAATTCTAGGACCAAGATCAAGTAGTTTGTGCCTACAATTAGCCTACGTGCTAATATTTGATTACATGTTTGGGACTGATATTGGTTATATTTTATTCCATTTTTGGGTACCTGGGACCTCAAAACGTGTAAACCCGTTGAAATCTCGGAATCGAAAATTTCGACCATCACAAATACTACGTATAAATTGGAAAGCAAAAATTCTTCCGAGGTATGATTTTTGTGAACCTACATGCCAAATTTATCAAAATCGACGGAGTAGTTTGTCCCGAAATCGATGAAAAGACAGAGCGACAGACAGACAGACAGACAGAGCGACAGAGCGACAGACAGGCATTTCGTAAAAACCACTGTTTTGTGTTCCTGGGACATCAAAACGAGGAAATCCGTTGAAATCTCGAAACCGAAAATTTTGACCGTCCCAAAGCTTTCCTTATACTATGTATGAATTGGAATTTGGAAAGAAAAAACAAAACTATCTTCTGATTCCGAATTTTCTTTTAATTAATATACTTTTAAATAGTTACAGTAATATCACAGTACGGTGCATTATACTGTAATTTTCAACAAACTGATTCAACATAGGCTAGTTTAAATAAGAATCCTGACTTTCATGCAATTAATTTATTAAATTAAAATATACATATAGGTCTAAGTACATTTTGAATTTTGAATCTCTCTCGGGAGTTTTTGTTATTTGGCGTTGGCGACCTTGAATTCGCCGAGTCCACTTTTAACTCTTAGGAGAACAAGTTTATGTAACCCTATTCCATGTCATAACAATTAATTTATACCTGGGTAATGGATTAAAACGCACAGTTTTCGATAAAATAATTTATATTTTTTAACTTTCTAGTCCAGGCAAGGCAAACGCCATGACTGCCATTAACAACTTTTCGTGTGTTATCTCCTGCCGATTCCACGGTTTCCACCGACAGCTCCTCCTAGTGATCTTCTACCGATTCCACGGTTTCCACCGACAGCTCCTCCTAGTGATCTTTTACCGATTCCACGGTTTCCACCGACAGCTCCTCCTAGTGATCTTTTACCGATTCCGCGGTTTCCACCAACAGCACCTCCTAGTGATCTTTTACCGATTCCGCGGTTTCCACCAACAGCACCTCCTAGTGATCTTTTACCGACTCCACCAATTCCGCGGTTTCCACCGACAGCTCCTCCTAGCGATTTCGCATCTCTCTGTAACAACAACAAAAAATATTGGTCATTGATTTATATACTGTATATGCCAGTATTTTGGTGTCGTCACTAGATCACTATATAGTGAATCCGACGTATATGTTCATGCCGCAGTCTTCAGTATTTATTATAAAAGACGGGGCTGTAGCGCATCCATCGGATTCCAAAACTTATAGAATCCGATGGTGGTAGCCGTTGGATTTATATTGTATGTCGGTAGTTTGCAGTACCTGCCTATCCATCGGATCACACAGCCTATTGAAAACATATTCAGGCAATACTGCTGCAAGGTGTAACCGAACAATTCGTGGCCATATTTTAAGAATATGGCGGACTATGTCAGAAATGGACACCCTTATGCAATTTTGCCAGTTAATATCCTATTGTAAAGGCGTATTTTGTTACACGAATTCGAATTTGGATTACTGGATTTGGTGCATTTTGTTACCAAAGGGGGCGGAGCGTATTAAATTTCTTAATCCGGATTAGTAAAGGCGTATTTTGTTACACGAATATTTTACATTTGAACACAAATCCGTATTAGAAGTTGGACCAATCAGGGAACAGGAGGAAAAGAAGCAAAAAAATGCAACAAAATGAGCGTATTGTGATATTCAAATATTATATTCTAAGCAGTAGACATGAATTCAAATTAATGGCGCCAATCCAAAATTGGAAGAAAATAAATGATATCAACATCACCCATTATAAAAATAACTTAAAACAACTAACTGAAAAAAATAAAGAACCAGTAGAAATTGGGTGATGGGCCGTGGTTGATTATGGAAGTTGACTTTCATATCGACTATGGACCATCAGCCCATTTTCTACTGATTCTTCAAATAACTCCGGCCGCGAAAGCCTTTGCAGTTACATTTTAAAAAATAAACCCTGTAAAAAGTCACACCAACAGCATAATATTAACCATTAACACGATAGTCATCACAAATCCAAGATGTCAGCCTAGCGTAAACAAATTTTTGTAAGACAAAATCGTGGCAAAACTAAAAAAAACTTATCAGAAAAAAAAATGAATATCTGATCTACCTCCCGAGCTCGGTTGAAATATTATTGAATGCATAATACTAATCCTGTTTAAGGCGTATTTTGTTACACGAATTCGAATTTGGATTACTGGATTTGGTACATTTTGTTACCAAAGGGGGCGGAGCGTATTAAATGTTCGATTCTTAACCCGGATTAGAGAACAGGATTAGTATTATGTAGGCCTATTCAATAATATATAATCTTGGTCGGGAGGTAGATCAGATATTCATTTTTTTTTCTGATAAGTTTTTTTTAGTTTTGCCACGATTTTGTCTTACAAAAATTTGTTTACGCTAGGCTGACATCTTGGATTTGTGATGACTATCGTGTTAATGGTTAATATTATGCTGTTGGTGTGACTTTTTACAGGGTTTATTTTTTAAAATGTAACTGCAAAGGCTTTCGCGGCCAGAGTCATATGAAGAATCAGTAGAAAATGGGCTGATGGTCCATAGTCGATATGAAAGTCAACTTCCATAATCAACTTTCAAATCAACCACGGCCCATCAGCCCAATTTCTACTGGTTCTTTATTTTTTTTTAGTTAGTTGTTTTAAGTTATTTTTTATAATGGGTGATGTTGATATCATTTATTTTCTTCAAATTTTGGATTGGCGCCTTTAATTTGAATTCATGTCTACTGCTTAGAATATAATATTTGAATATTGAATAATTTGAATACGCTCATTTTGTTGCATTTTTTGCTTCTTTTCCTCCTGTTCCCTGATTGGTCCAACTTCTAATACGGATTTGTGTTCAAATGTAAAATATTCGTGTAACAAAATACGCCTTACTAATCCGGATTAAGAAATTTAATACGCTCCGCCCCCTTTGGCAACAAAATGCACCAAATCCAGTAATCCAAATTCGAATTCGTGTAACAAAATACGCCTTTACAATAGGATATTAACTGGCAAAATTGCATAAGGGTGTCCATTTCTGACATAGTCCGCCATATTCTTAAAATATAGCCACGAATTGTTCGGAATTGTTCGATCGTACAGTGTAAGTTATACTGTTTGGATACGCATAAATCAACGTTAGCTGTATTGCATTACATCCACGAGAGCAGAGCGTGTTTCAAACTGCGGCAAACTTGGTAGTGTGCACAGCGTTGGCAGGGGAACATGGTGGGACATGATAACGCGCTGAGTCTATACCAGTCAGTCTACGTGCGTGTCGAGTCACCTCCGAATTAATCGTGCGACTTTACTATGTTCCCCAAAACGTTCGGAATCCACTATAATCAGGAGGTCCACCCTGTCAGTCTACTCCCCATCTTATTAGGGTGCCTCAAGTTAATAAACGGACTCACTCCCCCGCCAGGCTGGTAGGGTTGCTTAAAGCAGAAATGCTGAAAGCAGTCGTTAGAAAGAAAAAAATGCTGAATGTAATGATGAATAAATCTACGTTAGCTGTTTATCTGAATTAAAGTAGGCTGCTATATGTGTGATCTGGCGAAGGACAGGATCCGGTGGCGTGGTGTTGTGAATGCGGCCAAAAGTCCCCCAGGGCTGACAGCGCCAACTTAAGTCAAGTAAGTCAGTGCTATATGTAGGTTATTTTTTATTTTACTTATTATTAAATTCTACAATTTTTGCTCATTTTTCCATTTTCCAATTGTAACATCCAGCATTGAAATCAGTATTCTTATTTATAGCTGATAATCTGAATTAAAGTAGGCTGCTATATGTAAGTTATTATTTATTTTACTTATTATTAAATTCTACAATTTTTGCTCATTTTTCCATTTTCCAATTGTAACATCCAGCATTGAAATCAGTATTCTTATTTCCCCGGCACTATTCCTCCGAACGGTCCTTGTCTAACTGCTCTGACAGTCTCCTTCTGAAACAAATTGTTACGATGCGAACCAAAGATTTAAATAAACAACACATGCTAAATAAAGCACGACCTGATCGGCCAGAGCCGAAAGGGATTTTTTTTTATTGTATCTACAGTGGACCTACTTACCTGAATATGCCCTTATTAAATTTGTATGTTTATTTTTGGCTTAATTCGTCACTGAGTACCTATACTTGCCTACATGGCCCATTATTGTCAGTTTCACGCCCCCCCCCCTTGAATGTGTTTTCTGGGGTAGGAACCCCGCTCCATGGAACCGCCACAGACCCCGCACTTGGTAAACCGGCACTGGCTGGCGTAACTACAAAAATGTTCAGCTGCAGATAATACGGAAAGTTGCAAGACAAGGCATAGTAAAATACCTACAGACAATTCATTGGATGTATCCGATTGACCTCTTCAGTCGCTTCTATAGATTAGTACCCTTGTTGTGTTACGACGTGTCTCCGATCGCATGGTGTGTGAAGACTTGCACAGTTACAAGCACGGTACCACCTAACCACCGAATACTCTATAGAGGTATAATGAGGAGACTGCAATGGTTGGAGTATTTAGTAGAATAGAAGCGGCAGTAGCCCCGGATTTAAGCATAGGTAACACAGGTGACACCCTAGCCCCTCCCCCCAAGTAGAAAAAAATAAATAAGAAATTACAGTTTACCTAAGAACTTATAATACCGTAATTTAATAATGTTCTTTGTTGAAATTCAATTGTTAAAAATAGAAGGAGTAAGTGGCCGGAGTAAAATAAAAATAAATATAATCATGTCCTGAGGGACTTTTATGGACACAGGCCTACTACAGGCCCGTAGGTCCATAGTCAATGCCAACGGCCCCATGGATTTGGGACATTATATTTATATTGTTTTCGTATGAATTTTGGGCCATTGGCAAACTGGTATACGTCCTCGATATTCACCTAAACCGGCTGCAAGCGATAACGGACAGGCTGAGACAAGCTTAGCATTGACGCAATGTAACAGGCGAAAGTATGACTTAACAAAGTGAAGATACGAGTCCGAGCAAAGAGATAAAAATAAAGGTTTTACCTGTATAACCACGATGCACATTATTATTTCAACCCGCCAATGGCTTTTCGTTCAGAATTGCTTATTGAAAATTGATAAAAACAAGTAAATAAATAAAAATTAAATCTATTGTAACATAATTTTAATCCAAATAAAATAAATCCACTATATATATATGTACTTACAAGGGACCCCGTGACGTCATCTTCTGATACCGATCGTTTCTGAAAATTGAAACATAATTGTCAGATACCGTATCTGCTGGTGGAATTTATAATACCTATATATTTGTATGTCTACCAGCTATCATGTAAAATTGACATTGGTTTATTGCACGGAAAACGCAACTGCTGGTTAAGCTATAGTCGAGAAAGACGACCCTTTCCCAGTCTTTCTGTTTAAATAATGGATTTTTTCATGTCGCGCTATGTCGTTTTTTGATGTTATTACTCAGTAGCAGTAAGATCAAAATGACTAAAAACTATGTACATATATATACTGTATAGCCCTATATATTTACTGTTTTTTTTTTTTTGTGCGCAAAATTGAATTAGAATGGAACCACTTTTTGTATACTCGCTTTAAACCCCCATTCATACTGTCTTCGACGATATATTAACTTATCATGTCGGTTAAAAATTGCAGGAATATTGTGAATATCTGTGAATATTGTGGAATATTTTGACTTTATGCATGCTCCGCTGAGAGTACCCTTTTCCCTCATGTAAGCGACTTTCACGTCCCCCTTAAGTACCTAGCTGTGGTGAAACCGCTAGTCGAGAAGCAAAACCGGTTGTATAGTTGTAAAGAGAAAGAATAGTGGAAAGTAGCAATGTTTTTTTTAAAATTTTTCTAATCCATTTTTTCCCCGCGAAAAGTGCCCCCGAAAAACGCGTTTTTTCGTCGGAAATTGGTATTTTTTCGAATTGCTGCACGTTATTACTCTTTGAGTTATCCAGAAGCAAAATTGTGATAAATTCATCAGTAAAATCTAACGCTCTTGCTGTCAAAACACCCCACCCACTGTAACACCCCACTATTTTGCACCTCTTTATTAAGAAAGTCCCTACGGTGGGGGACCCACGAGCCCCCGTGTCCCCTTGTATCAAACAATTTCAATAAGCCATGGTTAATTTACATGATTGGACTTTAGTGCCTGCTGTGTTAATAGTCATTAGTTTGGGTGCTACTCCAGAAACGTCACCCCCTTCCCTGACAATGGGCTCCGCCCTAATTGTTCGATGACTATGAGGTCCATGCCTCTAATGGCAATTACCTCAGCAGGAAATGTTAGTCCAACTAACCCTTCGTTAAATAGTATTGCACCATTGCCTTTACAAAACAATTAATAATAACTTCTGTTCTATATTATTTTATTTAATAAATTAAATTAAATTATTTAAATATTATTTAGCCTATGACGCAAACATAGCAGAATTGGGGCTAGAAAGCCCTCTCCTACATTAAAATACGGCCATAAAATAACATACTACAATTAAATACAATTAATTTTTTACCCCAATAATGGGTGGCCCCATTCCAAGCGGTCCCCAATCACTCTCCTGAAACAAAAAATAAATGTGTTACTAACAATAGTTATTAGGCTAATAATCGGCTTCGGTGGGAATGTGGTAGCGTGGTAGTACTTGTGCGTGTCTCTACACGCCATGCGATCGGAGCCGACTCGTAACTCAGCACAAGTACCTATTAGGTTACATAGTGAGGCGGCGAAAAAGGTCAATCGGATACATTCATTAAATTGCTTGTATGCGATTAAACTGAAAAACTTTGCTTGGGAAAGCGAGCTATTTAGTTTTGTCCCTCTATTTAACATCTAAGACATATCTTCTTCTTCTTCTGCTTCCGGCTCTACAGCCCTTGGTGGGCTTTGGCCTGCTCGACAACACTCCTCCATTCTTCTCGGTTTTGCACAACGCTCCACCATCTGGAGACTCCCAACTCGCGAAGGTCATTCTCTAACTCGTCCTTCCAGCGGTTTCTTGGCCGTCCTGGCAGTCGTCTTCCCGTCATGCTTGCTTTGTACATTTTTCGTGGCATGCGTTCTTCAGACATCCTTACAACGTGTCCCAGCCACCTTAATCGTTGTGCTTTAATGAACCTTACTATGTCTTCTCCGTTGAGAGCGGCGTCGATTTCAGCGTTGTGTCTTATACGCCATTCTCCGTACTCGTAAAGGGGTCCATATATCCTCCTTATTATCTTTCTTTCGAGTACACGTAGTTTGTTGGCATCGTTTACAGTGAGATTCCAGGTTTCCGATCCGTATGTTGCAACTGGTCTTATAAGGGTTTTGTATATTCGTAGTTTTGTGGCTCTAGAGATAAGTCTTGACTTGAGCAATTTTAGGTTGGCAAAATATGCTCTATTGGCTGCTGTTATTCTTCTGTCTATCTCTGCGCTAGTTTTGTTTTGGTTGTTTACTTCTGCACCAAGGTAGATGAAGCTCTTTACATTCTCGAAAGCCATTCCTTGTACAGTCAGGTTGTCACTTCTCCGTCTCCTTTCTAACGCTGACATTACTAGATACTTAGTTTTTGAGACATTTATTTCTAGTCCAGCTCTACTCGCCTCTACACATAGTCTAGCAAGTATCTCTCCTAGTTGCTTCTTATTTTTATCTAAGACATATACGAAGGTACAAAGTACAAAATTGCATTTTTTTTGGAAATATATTTTGATTGATTTGGTTGAAAGCATTCATATAGAAAGGATCCGCAGAAAAATTACTTTAGTCATTTTTCATGAAAATTGAATTGAATTGAATTGAAAACGACTTTATTGAATAAAAACAAAACAAAAGGCGAACAATAAGATTATAAAGTCTTTTTTCATGCTAACCTTACAAACAAACATATTTTATTAATATAGGGTCTATAGATGCTTAAAATTAAATAGAGAAGAAACAAGAGAAGAAGGGGATCCACTGTCGTCACCATTATAAGACCGGAGAGAGTCTCAAGCGTTATCTAAGATATATTGTTTAATAATTTCCTTAAAGCTACTGAGTGAACTAGCTCCCCTAAGCTCCAATGGTAGGCGGTTCCAGTGGCGAATAGCGTATATTACTTTAGCTTGCCCGTGTCTTGTGGTCTTATGCAGTGGAATTTCGTAGGCCCTATGTTGTGCCAGTTTGAGTTATTTTTTAGTTTCATTTTTTGCCACCATTACTAAACTATCGACGGGACTACGACATTTCCTCGCCAGGCATTACCTTACTGGTCAGTACATCGCCAAAATTGAAATATCGGGCGTTACATCGCCAGAAAAGCTCTTTTCTTACAAAAACTTATTAAATTCAGATCTCAGTTAAAATTGGTCGTAGACAGGACTGGACAACCACTTCAACCGACAGCGTCAGATTCTTAGGAAAGCAAGTTGACAAGAACTTAAACTGGAACAAACACGTCGCTGAGCTATTAAAAAAACGAAATAGCGACTTCTTTGTAGTCAGGCGCCTTAGCTCTGTGTGTCCTCCGGAGGTTACTCTCCAGGCCTACCACTCACTTGTAATGAGCCATATAAACTACGGCATATTGGCATGGGGAGGGACTTCCGTAGGGAACATGGACGCTGTACTCAGGCTCCAAAAGAGGGGAGTGCGCTACATGCTAAGACTGGGACCTCGTGATAGTTGTCGCTCTCACTTCAAATCATTAAAAATCATGACAGCCCCAAGTCTGTACATATTTAGATTATTTTACATATCTTAAAGCCTGAGGTGTGGGGTACATTTAACAACACGAGGCAACAGGGAGACCTTGTATGGCCAGCGCCACGCACAGCCAAATGTGAGCGACTGGATCCTATACTACAAGGTTTCGACTACCTATGAAAACTCCCGATTGAACTGAGAGTGGCGAGAAATGCTTCTAACTTCCCTAAATTGCTTTGAAACCATCTCTTAGAGAAAGCTTTCTACACTGTCACAGAGGCACTAGCACAATGACAATGACAGAACTACCTGATTTTGACGATATTTTGACGATTTAATTTTATAAATTACTGTATTGTATAATTTAACGTAAACATATATTGTATTGCATTGTATAGAGGGATGTGATAAAAATGACTGAAGGTTTACAATTATATCTTGTACGGCAATTGTAATTAACACTTTGTTTAAATGTAACTTTATAGAAATTGTATTACCTCTATGAATTGATCTTTTGTGCCTATCGCCTGCTTCAAAGTTGCTCTCAGATGTAGTAGAGATAGTATTCAGGCGGGTATTCCACATACGTACATCGTCAATGAAAATTATGAAATTGAAGGACATTTCAATTTTTCATTGATGGCGGCCATACCACATGTTTTTTCAAAAATTGACAATTTTCTATTGAAACGTATGCGCCAAATTTTTGAAATTTTGTTTGCGTTTGTTTTTTGAAATTTTGTTTGTATTTGTTTTCTTCGTACACTTATTATTTTTAATAAAACCTAATAATAGTAAGAGCTCCAAAGTAAGATCGACCTTCACCGATCTGTTTAATGGATGAAAACTGTTTTTAAAAAAAATCAATTAAAATAATTGTACTTGACACACTTGACATATCCCATGACGCCATTTTTTAATTTTAGTTTGTTTGTTTGTGATTTAACTCTATGATCAAGTGATCATTGTTCAATTTTAACAATGGCATAGAGTAAAATTGAAATGTCCTTCAATTTCATAATTTTCATTGACGATGTACGTATGTGGAATACTCGCCTAAGCAGTATATTATAACACCTTACCTCTGCAGTTGCCAAAGCCACAATTGCCACAAGAGCGAATATTAAGAAAAGCCACTTCATCTTGCCACACTGAAGTCTCTATACAAATTGAATTGACTGGTATCTGTAGGTACCATTATTTATACAATTTTGGTGTATGCACAGCTGCTGCCAAAATTCACAACTGCAAATATACGCAATAAGTCACCTTGTCACGATTACTGTAGTATAGTAAATAATGTATTTACCGCTGAAAATTCCATGGAGGTGTAGAAATATTTTCGTTTTTTATTATCTTAGGGGAACATTTAGGGTTGGGAATTGTAGATATGTATCCTGTACTTTGATAGAGTTATTAAGACATCTGATTAGGTTTAGTTTGATTGTCTCATTTCCCACCAAACTCTGGTAAGGAAAATTGAGAAAATTTTTAACAGAAAGTGATCACGCTTCTCCGTGGTTTTTGGGCTCTACATAAAAATGCATTACCCTTTTCCCCTTTTCAAATGAAAGGAAGAAATGTTTCTCGAGTTCCTTTCGACATAACCAATGGCGTGAGCCTATGAGAAAGCTCCAAAATGACAGCTACGTCCCAAATTACCCATACGACACAACGATGTTAGTACCAGAAATAGATCATGATTGCTCTTCTTCTAAGGTCATACTCTCAACGATTGGTTCACAAAAACTTCCTATACATCATCATTCAGCTCTCTCGTTTCTCTGCCTTCCTCTTCACCTCTTGGTACGTTCGAGCTTCTGCGCCCTCCTTCAGTTGTTCCACGAATTCCTTCTTAAGCCGCCCACTTCTATTGGTTCCTACCACTGTGCCCTTAATGGCAGATTATTGTGTCTTACCAAATGCCCTACCCATTTCGCTCTTCTACTTTTTATATAAGGCAAGCGGGGCTTGGGACCGCTTTGCGGCCCGCTCCCCTTTCGCCTACGGCGGGCGGCAGCTCGCCGGTACCGCGTATTACTCATTACGCAGCGAGCCCTTCGGGGCTCGCATGACACAACTTCAATTTCAAGAATTTTCTAATTTTCCGCGCAAGTTTTAAAATTTTTTCTTTCATAAGAACCTTCTCCTGACAATAGCAAAGTGTACGATAGTTACATTAAACCGGTACAGTAGTATAATTTGTGATAATTTTTATCCATATAAAATACATATTATTGAAATCGGAAGCAAAACATAGGCCATTTTTAACGTGAAGCTTGAAGATAACCACACTGTAGCCGAAATGGTAGGCCTAAATTGGATGATTTGTTGATAATTTGTTTACATTAGTAAACAACATGCAAAACTACAAATTTAAGAACCATTGTGGCCCCGAAAAAGTAGGTAGATTTTTCGAAATTATAGAAATCGGGAATATTTTCGGGAATATCTAGGCCTAGTGAAATTTCCTGTTTGACCCGATTTTAAAGGGGTAAGAATGGAACCACTTTTTGTATACTCGCTTTAAACCCCCATTCATACTGTCTTCGACGATATATTAACTTATCATGTCGGTTAAAAATTGCAGGAATATTGTGAATATCTGTGAATATTGTGGAATATTTTGACTTTATGCATGCTCCGCTGAGAGTACCCTTTTCCCTCATGTAAGCGACTTTCACGTCCCCCTTAAGTACCTAGCTGTGGTGAAACCGCTAGTCGAGAAGCAAAACCGGTTCTATAGTTGTAAAGAGAAAGAATAGCGGAAAGTAGCAATGTTTTTTTTAAAATTTTTCTAATCCATTTTTTCCCCGCGAAATGTGCCCCCGAAAAACGCGTTTTTTCGTCGGAAATTGGTATTTTTTCGAATTGCTGCACGTTATTACTCTTTGAGTTATCCAGAAGCAGTCAATGGCATAGGTGGGGGACTTGGAGAGAAAGTTGGCCAAAGGTTCACCAAATACCGCTTTGAAGACATTTTGGCCGTAGTGGTTCTAGATTTTTTATTATTGGGTTTTCCGCAGTATAGGAAAACCAATGTATAATGGTCGAAAATGGGAAAAATAGGCTCTGATTTCGGGAAAAATGCCATTTCTAATTTTTTTTTTCTTTCATGAGAACCTTCTCCTGACAATAACTAACACAAAAAAAAAAGAAAATAGTGAAATCGGTCTAGCCGTTCACGCGTGATGCCGTGATAAAGGGAAATTTATATATATAGAGATAACAGCTCTTTCAATAGCCTCTGGCAGTCTTTCATTGGTCACGTGGTCCTTCTGGAACATCACATTTCAGACCTCTTCTTATGCGCTATTGTCCAGGTTTCACATCCGTATAAAAAAGCGTTACATACGCAGGTTTTAAGGAACTGCTTCCTGATTATGTCTTAAGTCTTATGTTGACAGATTCCAGGATCTTGGATTTTTTTATTGCAACTTCTGTTTTCTGAACACGACTGTTTATTTCACCTGCTGAGCAATTGTCTTCAGTGCCGCTCAAGTACTTAAATTGCTTCACACTCCGTCAGGGACTGCATAAACTTGGTTCAGACCTCCTTTCTTCCAAAGTCTATTTCAGTTAATGAAGAATCAATAGAATCCGGGCAGATGGGCCGTGGTAGAAATGAAAGCGAACTTCCAAACGTTTCGTCAACATTTGCGGTCGACATCATCAGTGGAACTGCATAGAATTCTAATATTGTATCTTGGACGCTCAGCAGCAACCAAGATCCCTGTTGTAAAACTGGGGACGGAGGTTAAGTATCTAGGGGTTAACCTAGACAAAGGACTTACCTGGAATCCCCATATTACAAAAACTATTAACCGAGCTAAACAATTAATTTATGTTTGCAGACGGGCAATAGGCACAACGTGGGGAATCAGGCCCAAAATGGCAATGTGGATTTACACAATGGTCATTAGGCCGGTGATTACCTATGGAAGTGTAGTTTGGTGGACCAAGACTACACAGGTCACAGTGACAACCAAGTTGAATGGGCTCCAGAGGCTGGCCTGCCTCTGTATCACAGGAGCAATGTCAACTTCACCAGGGGATGTCCTGAATACTTTATTGAACCTGCCAACCCTGGGAGTCTTCATTGAAGCACAGGCCAGGATGGGCGCCTATAGATTGGAGCTGGAAGGCTGCTGAAGAAGCAAAAGGTCAGGCCACTCCAATATTACTAAAAGCATATCGGAAGACACGCTTTTAATGCCGTCAGACCGAATGACACCCCTGCTCTCATTCAGCAAACCATTTAACACTAGAATTCCAGCTAGAAAAGAATGGAATGCTGAAGAACATCAAACAGGGGACAATGACCTAGTCTGGTATACAGATGGGTCGAAAATGGAAAATGGGGCTGGAGGAGGAGTCTATGGGGAAACTGTAGACAAATCCATAGTCCTAAGCCTCGGCAAATATGCTACAGTCTTTCAGGCTGAGGTAGGGGCCATTATAAAATGCCTAGAGGAGTGTATGGAAATGGAAAGCAAGGGCAAAACCATTATTATCTATACAGACTCGCAGGCAGCGATTAAGGCTGTGGAGGCTATAAAGATCACATCAAAAATGGTGTGGCACTGCATCAACCTCCTAATAAAGGTGTGTCGGGAAAACTCAGTCTCGCTGATTTGGGTCCCGGCTCACTCGAACTTTGATGGGAATGAAAGAGCCGACGAGCTGGCTCGAAAAGGTGCAGAAACGCCATTCATTGGTGCAGAACCTAAGTATGGGATGGCTTATTGCCAGGCCCGTACTTCTGTACAAAAATGGGTGCAGAGAAAAACTGCAGAGGAATGGAAGAAAGTCCCGGAAAGCAGATTTGCTAAGAAGGTTATTCCGGGTCCTAGTAAAAAGCTCACCGATCAGCTTCTCTCTTTAAGTAGAGAGCAAGCTAGAAGGGTGGTTGGCACGCTTACGGGCCACGGCCACTTCAACAAACACATGCATAGGGTTGGCGTGAAAAACGACAGTAGATGCAGACTGTGTGAAGTTGAAGAAGAAACAGCTGAACACATTCTCTTTGAATGTGAAGCGCTGGGAAAAACTCGATACCAAACTCTTGGCCACCCTAGGTCTGAAGAGGAAACCATCCGATCTAATCCCATCACAAAAACACTAGAATTTATCAAAAAGACTGGTGTTATAAGATGGGCGTAGACGGCAAACGTGGAAGCAAAAGACCTTCTAGGTCGACGCTTATAGGAACTCAAACGAGTAGGCCCCACGAAGGTAAAAAAAAAAAAAAAAAAAAAAAAACCAAGATCCCTCCAAGATACAATCTTAGAAGTCTCCACAGTTCCACTGATGATGTCGACCGCAGATGTTGACGAAACGTTTGGAAGTTCGCTTTAATTTCGACCACGGCCCATCAGCCCAGATTCTACTGATTATTCATTTGACTCCGGCCGTGAAAGCCTTTGATGTTACATCTCTTTCAGTTAATTTTTCAGTAGTAAAAAAAAAGTGGCTTGTGAATGCAACTAAACCCAATATTCAAATTTTGGTGGGAAATTGCATTCAATACCTCTAACACATATAAAGCTAAAAACATTGAGGCCAGCGTAGGTAATTTTCCTGAAACAGGCTGTATATTCCTTAGTTATTTCATTGCATAGTTGATTATAGCAGCTGAGTAAATATGACAGTTTAATAAATGTGACAAAGCAAACAAACTCAATGAATAAAAAAGTAAGGTACGGTACTGTGAGCTGCAGACGTCATATAAAACCAGAATTGAGGCGGAAAAGGGGATCGAGAAAAATCTGACTGGCAAAACAGCTGGGCCACCCTTAGAAGTTTAGCAAAATTGCCTAGCAAAAACCCTGGTAGAAGGAAATTTCTTTAAAAATTAGGAGTGGAATAAGGGTTTGTTTTTGCTGGATTGCCACAAAAACGAATAAAAAATAAATTTTTTGTGGAAGGATTCTTTTTGTGCTTTCATACATCTGCGGGCCAACTATAGCGATTCAGTGGTGATAAGATAATTTAGAAATCTACGAAATCAATAAAAATAATTAATATCATTTATTTGTTTTCAAGTTGACTATAATTATGAAATTAGGAACTTCATCTCATTTAAAACTAAAAATTTTCTTTCTCGCGAGTACTGCGGTTCACCAGTGGTAGCAGAATGCACTAGGTACCAGCAACACCAGACAGCGGCTGTTGCGTTTTCCATTTCTATTTTATTATTTATTCTTCAAAATTTTTCTTACCTTTCCACCAAGAACGTAGGCAAGGGGGGCTTATTGGTCTGCAACCTCCCCCCCCCACCGAAATGAAAAGTTGAGAATTGAATGCATCTAGTACGGTAACATGAATATGTCTTCCTCTGTAAATTATAAGCTTTACTTCTGTTAAAATCGCAAAACCCCACTATTTCGGGCCTATTTCTTCAAAATTTTCCTCCGGGTGAGACCCCCGGGCCCCCCTGTTTGCTGCAATATGAATAAGCATTCCTTTGTAAGTTTAGTAAAAATCTAGACTTTACTGCTATTAAAATGCGTAACACCCTACTGTATTGCATATAAATTTTCAATTTTTTTTTTCCCTGGGTGAGACTCCCGGGCCCCCCTCTTTGGATTACGTGCAATATTATTTCTATAAAATCTAAGCGATCGTAATGGTAACATAATGATTTAGTCCGCATATCTACAAAATGTTGTCTGGCTGTGTCCCCACTAAATTAGCATTTTATGTACCTATGCTATCATACAGTATATTCACAAAAAGTATATTAAAATTCAAAATGCTTAAAACCCCAATACTTCATAGCTATTTTTTCAATAATTTTCTCCGGTGGAGACCCCCGCCCCCCCCCCCCAATATGGTAGGTTTATTCGTCGTTATAATAACAATCTCAATTGTACTGCTTGCAAGCATTGGCGTATATAGTGGGTTCTGCCCCCCCCCCCCAGGAATTCTGGTGACAAAGACGTTATGGACGCGAAAGGCATAGTATCCACAAAAACGAAAGGGATATTAATTCTTGGTATGCTTATTTCACATGAAAGACATCATGAAAAAAATCAACATATTGACCAAGTACTTTCACAAAAATTATATTACATAAAATCCTTAAGGGCAAACCGGAGTCGCCTATACCATTTTGTGTTCAAACTTCAATTTCTCATGAAATATGGAACGCAGAACAATGAAAAAATTCTGAATGGAAAGAAGAATTTTTTCCCATAATTTTGATGTATGGCATGTGGCCTTACCTAACCCCAATTCGCCACAGTTTATGAACTCCATCAGCTTGAACTCCTGAGTGACCGTTATTTTTTGCGTACCAAGTTTACATACTATAGCCGATCGGTAGCAGCATACTATGCATCAAAATTAGGAAAAAAAATTCTTCTTGCCATTCAGCATTTTTTCATTGTTCTGCGTTCCATATTTCATGAGAAATTAAAGTTTGCACAGAAATGGAATATAGGCGACTCCGGTTTGGCCTTAAAACCCCAATATTTCAGACGATTTTTTCAAATTTTTTCTTCGGGGGAGACCCCCGGGCCCCCTCAGTGGTAGGTTTATTCGTCTATAAAATCTCAACTGTTTGCAAAATGCGTAAAACCTCCCTAATTTGGGCCTATTCTTCAATTTTTTTCTCCTTCTCCTTCCTAAAGCCCCCCCCCCCAGAAATTTTGGGAATTTACGCCAGTGCAGCGACCCACGAAAAAAATCGTGGCTATGGCCTAGCATTCCACTATTGACTATCACTCATAGCAAAGATGAAATAATAAGACAGGGTAGGGCGCACCAAAGGTCTTGCGGGGGGGGGGGGCAGTAAAAGTTATTTACGCTACTGCGGCCGCAGGTATGATTTAGGGGCCAGATATAGAGGAACATAACCAAATAGGTAGCTTTACCACGCAAACGTTAAGCTTCGAAGAAATTTTTTTAAAAATTATAATCGGTAATTGCTCGGGAGGTCATAAAAATCTATATGACATAAGTAACCCGGTGAATCTTTGAATGACTTGTCTCATTTCGTTGAACTTGCAATTCTCTCCTCGCATTCTGTGATTACGGACAAGACACCGGTCATCAATGGCGGATCCACGGAGGGGGGGGGGGGTAAATTCATAAGATAATAAAAATCATTTAAACAAATGAATATAACTCTACTTTTCAACAAACAAATTAGGAACCTTTTTAAGTCACATACAACTTGTGACCCCACCCCCTAAATTTTCCACTGGATCCGCCCTTGCCGGTCATGTTTCATAGAGAAGCATCAGTAGTATCGAAATATTAGGTCTTGCAACAATCTGCCTTCACCCACCGGTGGTCCAGTGGGTGAAGTCACGCAACTAAAGCTAAAGGTCACCATTTTCTTCATCACTATTTGAAATGCATGTAAAATCAACCCGCGGTGTGGGTTTTTCCTTGATTTCAGGTAGTCAAAAAAATATATTATTTTTAATGAAAAAGAACCACAATCTCACCAAGATCTAAACCGCGCAGCGTCCATAATTCTGTGCGGGTGCAGGTCTATGCCACGTGCGGGAGTTTAAGGCCAAACCGGAGGGGGTCACGTGACTGGCCTGGAAATATCTTTGCAGAGGGTTCGTAATGTATGTTTTTATATATATATATATATACATATATCACTAGACGTCTTCACTTCAAGCAAATTAACAATCTGATAAATAGTTACCATATATGACAAGTATAGTTCTGAGAGAAATGAATTTTTATTTGCTAGTATTCGTAATTTGGTCTGATAGATAAAATATTTCAAAAGGCATCCATAATGTAAAGAAATCAATTAGTACCTACTCGCATCAGAACTCATAGTGAAAATGTTTTTCTTTGTAATGTTTTATGTAATAAAATAAAGAACACAACCTGTTTCTGCTCACTCCACCGACAAGTTACTACGGAGACTATTATGCATACACGCATCAGAAGTGCAGCAGAAACAAAGCAGTCACAATTTCATTGCTTTGCAGATTTAAGAAGTTTAACAAAAAACAACGCCCTGGTCGAGTCGCCACGCACCCGTTCTTGGCGTATTAGGTATCTAGGTATTTACAACAAATCCAGAACGCCAGGTCAGAAGGAAAGCGAATTGTATACCTTGATGAGACCCTTATTGGTATGATGCACAGAAACTCTTTTCTGTGGCCTGAACGCTCTTAAGTTAACTGTCTACTTTCAAGTTGATTCCTTACCGATAGTAAGAAGAAAATTTTATAAATAATCGCAAATTCAAGAAACGCACTAACAATATTTATAACAATAAATATTATTTTGATTTAGTTCTTTGATGAGCCTATAACCGTTACACTAACGGTGCTACAGTAGTTGAAGACAATTAGCTAACATTCAGAAAATTTCAATTTTAATTTTGACATTGGAGCAGTAAATTCGTAAAAAGTGCAACAGATCGACAATTTTAGCTAATTAAATAAGCAATGTCAACTTGTGACCATAATGCATTAAATTTGGAATGAATGGAACCCCCATAAGTTTTGTGTATACAAACACATGCAAAGTAGTTCTAACTGATTTGAAAATGCAGCATAGGAAATTTACATGGATAGGCGGGACTTGGGAAGGCATTACGAGAATATCTATTGTGCATTTGCATACTTTCCTGGGCGAACAGTAGTAAAGTTATAAGACTGATGGCTGACATAACTATACATTAAACACAAGCGGGACATTCATTTTAGTTTTTCCCATCACATAACAATTGAAATACAAAAATTGTCTGCTGTATGCTCCTCTCCTAATTATATATTGGTATAAAGAAGGATTTCTTGCTGTGATGGCCCTAACCTTTTAAGTTACAGACCGACCGACAGACAAACAGGCAGACAAACCAGCACTTTTTTGGATTCCTGGGAGTTCAAAACTTGTAAATTCGTTGTAATCTCGAAATCGGTAATTTCAAGATTTCCTTATAGGTCTTCTATCATATATTGTAAGGAATTAGTGACTCTTAAGTTACTTTAGTTACTTAGCTCGGTTTCAGCTGCAGTAACAACGGAGATGATAGCCACTAGGGCGACAAACAAGAGAACCCACTTCATGATTGATGCTATACATTAATCTTAAATCATCTTGGCATAGACCTTATATGTCGTACCTTCTTTTATGTACTGAGGTGCCCAGAGTGTTATATACGCAGTAACGGTTTACAATACGATATCAGACGTCAGACCGCAACAGTATACTGTAGGTCTCCAATGGCATAATGGTAGCTTGTTCGAACTTGTGCGAGTCTCTACACATCATGCGGTCGGTGACCTGTCGTAACTCAAAACTGGTATTATCTACAGAGGCAACTGAAGAGGTTATTCGAATCATGCATTCGTTGAATTGCTTGCATGTGAATAATATTTTATTTGAAAAAAAAAACTAAAAAAACTCAATGCAGCAGTTCTGGCGTAAGGCAAAGAACCGGTCCGAGTTCACTTGAACATGCTTTCCAATTTGTCAAAATTAGTAGATAGAGAAAATGAGTAATTTCACGGTAAATAATTTTCCTATGGTTAAATAAATTTCCGATATCTCGGGGGGGGGGGGGGGGGGGGTTGTCCATCTAACGCCACTGGAGGTAAATTCTAGATAGGTCAGACCAACACATTACCTCACAGCAATAATGGCAGAGCACGCAATGCATTTGAGCGTGAATTGTCTATCATTTTTTCAATAAAACATTTTTTTGCACAAAACCAAATAGTTTTTTGGGAAAGCAACCTGTCCGGTTAGCCGGCCGCCTTACCAAGTTGAATCCAGCGGACCAGAGCAGGTTCAAAGATGCAGATAACTTGGTCGTGTGCACAGTGCCGGTAGGGAAACATGGTAGGACTTGTCCTGGTCACCTCCGAACTAATCGTGTGGCTTAACTGTGTTTCCCGAGTGGTTCGGAATCCACTATAATCAGGAGGTCCACTGTCCTATGGGCCCACACCGTGGGCTGGGACTGTGTCCATGTCCAACCAACGTGTCCGGTTTCGTTACTCAATTTAACTCCTAAAACATGCCTGAAGGTAGAAATCATCGATAGAAGGGTTTAGCAGAAAAATTATTTTCTAGTCATCTTTCATGAAAATTGAGTTATTTTTATTTTTTACCCTCAAAAACAAACTCAAAGGGGCAAGAGACCCCCGCATTTGGTCAACATTAATAACGACTACAATATATGTGAATTTAAAAGAAATCGTTGGAGCCGTTTTTGAGATATAATTTTTTTAGGTGTTTTTTTTGGAGTTTTTTGAGAATAAACCCCCCTAAATTGAGTTAGCCCCAAATAGAAATAATGGTCCCGAGGTATGATTTTTGGGAACCTACATGTCAAATTTCATCAAAATCGACCAAGTAGTTTGCCCGGAAATCAACGAACAGACAGACAGACAAACCCCCCCACCCCCAAATTGAGTTACCCCTAAAAAAAAAATTGTTCCGAGGCATGATTTTTTTGGACCTACATGCAAAATTTCATAAAAACCCACTGAATAGTTTGCCAGGAAATCGATGAACTGTCAGATAGAGCGGCCGAGCGACTGACAGACAAACAGACAGACAGACAGACATTTCGTAAAAAACATTTTTTTGGGTTCCTGGGACCCTAAAACGTGCAAATCCGTTGAAATATCGGAATCGAAAATTTGGACCATCACAAAGCTTTCCTTAAACTACGTATAAATTGAAAGCAAAAACTAAAAATACTCAATATAGCAGTTCTGGCGTAAGGCAAATAACAGGTACCGTATCTAACAAGCTGACTAGCAGTCTGCAGTCTGACTGCAGTCTATGCCATAGCCAAGAACTCTAGACACCCCCCCCCCCTCCGAAAGATTTGCATGCAGAGTACACTAGGTGGAATGGAGTTTTAAATATATTGACGTTGTACGTCAACTCCGGTGACATCAGATAGACCCCCTTCCCAGGCTGCTACCTTGCTATAACGACGTGGTAAGTCCGAGGGCCCAGACCTGAGGAATGGTACATAGAACCACTACTCTATTTGTTATGATGAAACCGGAAATATCGCCGGTAGTGGCATTTTGCCCTATCGATGCAATCAAGTTACGACAAGGCTTACATATATAAAACAGACATAATTCATATTGCACATTTCTTACATTACTTCTTTAATATTACTCATGTTGTCAACTTTGCCAATTATACCCAATACATTACTATTGAGCGCTCAGAAAACAAGATGGCGCCGTCACTTATTTACCGAATCCTGATAGAAATTTTTTCTAAAACAAAAAATAGGCAAATATTAGTATGCTGGCGGAAGGGTTTTTATGTTTAGTCGATATGGGATAAGGCACAATAAAACGGCATCTATTGCCAGTGGCAAAAGACTGGCAGATAGAAGCCACATGGTCTTGACCAAGGACGGATACAGGGGGGGGGTACGGGGGGTAGCTGCCCCCCCAAAATTTGGTAAATCTATTGTAAATTAAGTTATTACGCTCTAATTTAGTCGATCCTACATAAGTTTTTCCTATTTTGACCCTCAGCTACCCCCCCCCAAAAAAATGGGCTGGATCCGTCTCCGGTCTTGACCCCCCAAAAATTTTATGCAGTCTATACGCCATTGGCTTAAGTATACTTACATCAGTAAATTGGTCATCCACTGATCGTTTCTGAAAGTAAATAGAAAGCCATATTAACGAATTTTTAAGGCCTATATATCCGGGTATTGTCATCCGCCATTTTTTATCCTATATGCTAAGTATTGTAATTATTTTTAAGAAAAGTAAAAGATTGAAAAAAACGAAAACAAGTTGTAGTATTTTTTTATGAAACACTTCCCTAATTGGTAGAACGTTTTTTATATAAAAAATAAATAAAAAAAGATAAATTTCTAATAATAAATAGGTAAACGCCCAATGCTTGGCTTATACACCAGACTTAAAATGGATAAAAAATGGCGGATGACAATACCTGTTTAATTTAGAGCCCTACGAATTTTCAAACAAAACTTCATTTCTATTTACTAATAAAATCCCACGCGCATGATATAGAAATAACTTCTTGATTGGAAGGTATTATCCCAGTCAGGCTTAAAAAAGTTAAAAATAATTTCCGTTTTTTCCCTGCCAGTAGCCAGCGTGGGTGAGTCAATCAAGCGGATGGTGCAGCTAACAAACTTAGGAAAATATCCAGTAGACTGCAGAGTGGCAGAGGTTTCTTCAGACATATTATAAAGACACCAGTACTTTATTTAAAGACAACAAAGAATTTTTTTTTTTGAAGTTTAACTTACCAGGTCACCAGCAATCCAGTATTACCATATACCCAAAATAGAGAATCAAGAAAAGAACCGGTCCGAGTTTACTCGAACATGCTTTCCAATTTATAAATTAGTAGATATTGACATGCGTAATTTCATAGGAAATAATTTCCCTATGGTTAAATTTCAGATCCCTCGAGAGGAGGGGGGGGGGGGGGGTTCACCTCAATATATATTAAAAACCCCTTAAAACTCAATTGCATATTCTGGAACGAACAGACCAATTTTTTGGGAATGCAACCTGCCCGTTTTTGTTATCCTATTGAACACCTAAAACATACCTAAAGGTAGAAATCATCGATAGAAAGGTTCCGCAGAAAAATTATTTTCTATGAAAATTGAGTTATTTTTATTTTTTTACCCCCAGAAGCAAACTATCAAGGCACAAGCGACCCCCCGCATTTTGTCAGCATTAATAACGACTACAATATATGTGAATTTAAAGGAAATCGTTGGAGCCGTTTTTGAAAAATAATTTTTTTAAACGTTTTTTTGGAGTTTTTTTGAAAATAACCTCCCCCCCCCCAATTGAGTTACCTCCAAATAAAAACATGGTCCCGACGTATAATTTTTGTGAACCTACATGCAAAATTTCATCAAAATCGACCGAGTAGTTTGCCCGGAAATCGATCGACGCACAGACAGACAGACATACAGACAGACAGCGACAGACATTTCGTAAAAACCACTTTTTTGGGTTCCTGGAACCTCAAAACGTGTAAATCCGTTGAAATCTCGGAATCGAAAATTTTGACCATCACAATGCTTTACTTAAACTACGTATAAATTGGAAAGCAAAAACTGACTCAGCGGGTTTCTAACCCACGACCTATGTCTAACCGGGGGATCGTGTTACCTATGTTACCCCTGTAAGGATTACCTACCTCCTAGTGCTACACTTCGGTTGCCTCGACTTGTCTTTCCTTAACCCACAATCAATCAATCAATTTATAATAAGCACCGCGCTGAATTGATCGATTGCATACCAATATATTACAGTACAATACAGTAATATACAGTTTAGCCTAAGGGGAAGTGTTCAGTTTGTATTAAGGGAAAGTAACAATTATTGTTGAACCAAAATTAACACTAAGCGTGCCATTATTGTTAAAGTGGCAGCAGCGCTTTGGTTATACGTTTTTAGTTGTTAAGTTACTACCACTCCTCTGTAGAAGAAATCAAATAGTTCAGGGGTTCCCAAATTGGACACCGATGTTCTAAACATTCAATCAAGTATCATCATGTCATTGTAGACACAAATCATCCTAGAATTTGACGATTTTCCTCGCAGCTTTGGTGGTCCACGGAAAATCATAAAATAATCTAGTGGTCCACGGACAAAAACGGTAGGGAACCCCTGAAAAAGCGGATTTTATACAGGACAATTTCCAAGTAATGCTGTAATTATTAAAAATAGTTAAAAAACATCTTACCCTTCTTCCAAAACAGTAAATTGGATTGATGAGACACAAGGCTTCCAACTGCCTAAGTGACCGAGCAGAGCTTACCTGAAAATGTATGTAGAAAACTTACAGTATAAATACATGTTGTATGAGGTGAACGTCAACATACTTCTTAGGCGTGTGTTCCGTTCAATTTAGAGGAAAAAAAACCATGAACTGTGGTGCTATCAGTCTGCCACCAAGCTAAGGATATTAAGGGTAAATTGGGGGAAATGAGCAGTTCCACATGCAATTTGAAGCATTGCATGTGGACACAAAATAAGTTTTAATTTTATCTGCTCTGATTTGAGTGAATTTTTTGGATGAAAAAAATTCAAGCTGTCGCTATTGTCGTTTATTGACTGCGCGATTAGGGTAAAAAATTAAAACGCATAGTTTTCGATAGAATGTATTTTTGATTTCCACTACATTACTTTACTTTTAACGTTTATTGAACAGCAAAGCCAAGCATAACAACAACCATGATTTCCATTGACAGCAAACATTAGTTATCTTCTACCTATTCTGCTGATTCCACCTAACGGTATAACACCTCCTCGCGATCTTGCGACCTTCTGTAACATATGAAAGCATTCGTAGATTATGAATAAAAACATATTAGTAATGTATTACTAAGTTATTTTTAGTCACAATGAGTGACGGTATGTAGCTTATGTGAATTATGTTCTTGGAGTCAGGACTCAGGCCACAATTTGGGTCCATATGTCCGCCAATCTTACTATTCGAGCGGGCTCGAGTCCCACAGCTTCTGCGACTTCCGCTATGGCAGCAGGTTGGACTACTGGTGCCCAACCGTCAGTAGCAACAGTAACAGTTATAGATGCTCATGTCTGGGGCGTCAGATGACATGGCACTCAGCGAGAATTTGTCATCCACTTTCGGCCTCCACCGCACAATATCGGCACACATTGTCCACTTGCACACCAATCCGGGCGATGTCTAAAATTCCCGTGACCAGTGAGCAGGGACATCAATTCCAGCAGACCCTTAGCTCTATTGATGTCTGAATGCTTAATGAGGCGGTTCGTATGAAGGCATGCAGTTTCCTCCAACCATTGAGTATTAAATTTCATTTTAATGTGCTCTGAAATTAGCATACGAGTAATTGGGAGTGTCCTTAGCCTTAGCCTTAGCTCCAAATTACTCATATTTTTCACCATTCAGTATTTTGATGTCTGTTTACGCCACTGTCGTTGAATTTGGCTAGGCTTTCCTAACAATGGCTGTGCAGCCCTCTGGCCCGACGTCAGCCAGCCCATGTGCAACCGAGGTATTAAATAGGAGTAGGTTCGGCAATAGACCCAGAAGAAGCCAGGAGCTAGAAGTAGGTTTGTATATCGTCTTTATTAGTTTTTTTTAATCATTCATTTTTTATCTGTGTGTTTTTTGCTTTCCAATTTATACGAAGTATAAGGAAAGCTTTGTGACGGTCAAAATTTTCGATTTTGAGATTTTAATGTATTTACACGTTTTGAGGTCCCAGGAACCCAAAAAGGTGGTTTTTTACCTAAC